>JAYEPQ010000009.1:45145332-45745332 GCA_036321105.1 Dracaena cambodiana | reverse complement strand
AGGTCAGAGCTCAGGACAAAATTCAAAAGTCAAACAACACGAAAAAGGAAAGGTTGGAAACAGGGCAAAGAAAGTGGTGAAGACAAACCCGAATAGAGATTAGATAGCAGAAGAAGAGGGGGGTGGAGGTGACTTTCAGAACTTGAAGTCTGGCTCCAATTTCCCTCTCATAATCCAAGGGGAAGACAGAGGACTGGCCATCGATAAGGGAGCACTGCTCCTCGGGCAGAGGGTAAGTCAGACGGAGCATGGCTCGGTGGAAGAGGAAGGAGAAGAAAGGTCGGTGGGAGGGAACAGAGGAGTGGCGGCTAACCCTATGGCCCTATGCAGTGAAGCACTCACTAAAAAAGTATTGGACCCTATTGGGCCAGGTATGATTGGGCTAAATGAGAATAGGGAAGAAATTAATAATATCCCAAGGTCCAGAGTTATAAGTTATGGGCTGATTTCTAGCTCAGGCCCATCTATGCACACTAATATTCAGGCTACTGATATGGGGGCTTTTCGCCAGCAACTGCCTCTGTTCCATCCATTCCCTGGACTGGACAGAGAGATTCTGAAAGAAGTCATGGCGAAAACATTGGAGAATCTAATTAGAGGGGATGTTGCTACCTCACTCGGCGCCGACAACCCTCTCAGAGGCCAAAGAGGCTTCGGTTGAGATCTACTTCAAGCTCAAAGGCTCTAAGTCTGGAAAATCCAGTAGAATTATTGACTAATATGGAGAAGGAAACCATGCTACTGGAAAACATTTGTGAAGCGGAACAAGTGGGGGAAGAGGCAGAGCGGATTTCGGCGGCACAGGAAGAACCAATTTTGGATTTTGAGGAACTTATGGGTATACCAGACGCAACGCCGACAATCACCCCAACAGGGCGTGTAAAAGATTGAGCGAGAAGAGGGGGGGACAGGTCTACCAGTCTGGTCAAACTATCTCTCTAGTATCTAAGTTGAAGGCGATCCATATCAACCTCGACAAAGATAATTCTCCTTTTTGTTTTGATATTCTCAATCTGTTGCCAAATAAGACCTTAATTGACTTTGCACATATATGTAAAATTGATTTGGGGGACACCAAGAATAGTAGATCTCTAAATATTGACCATATAAGAAACTTGCTTTCTAGGGTTAGTGAGACCGGAAAGGGTAGAGTATGTAATGAAAGTTCATAATCTATCGTAAATCCGATAGTGGAGAAGTATAACTAAGTTAATAATGAGGATTATATTTTGGAACGTTAGAGGTCTGGGAGAGAGGACAAAGAGGGGAGAAGTATAACTAAGTTAATAATGAGGATTATATTTTGAATGTTAGAGGTCTGGGAGAGAGGACAAAGAGGTGCATGGTAGTGGAGGTTCTACGAGATAGTGGAGCAAATATTTTTTGTCTGGAGGAAACTAAATTGGAGGAACTATCGGTCGGGGTCGAGCAAGAGCTCATCCCAGGTAGAAATTTTGAAGTGGTATTTAAGGAGGCTAGGGGGCATCGGGGGGAATCACCATTACCGTCAACCACAATAAGTACGAAGTCCTAGATATCTTATCTAAGGAATTCACTCTAACAGTGATTGTCAGACAGAGGACTGATAATTGGACACAGAAAATCACGGCAACCTATGGTCACGTGCCCAATATACGGTATACGAGCACGTGTAGCAGGTACCGGCAACATATTCAGTTTGAATATGCTAAAGCCTCAATTATAATATCACAGCCACAAAGAATAAATACACGTAGATAAATAAACTGACATTCATTGATCCATGAAGTCTATTACATAAAGAAAATAGAAGGACGATACTGGATAACTTTAGATAACATCCATTAAGGAATGATAGGTTCAAGAACATGAAAAGTCTGCATTTAATACAAACTAAGTACATGATAATTACCGATCTTCGGTCACTTCAGCAAAATACTCTATGTCTTCCGCGGTAGGATCAACAGGGTTCAACTCGGTCACTGGACATGCATATCCAGGTCGTCAGATAGCGACCAACACAATAAATACAGAAAAATGTGATGTAATAATCATGTCTAACATGGTAATAATGCAAGTCTTAGAAAAACATTAAATCCATAATTAACGATAATATTAAGTGACAGGTTAAAGCAAATATCTTTTAGTATGGTCACAATCATAGTAAGTTTATCATTTTAGTAAAGTCAACTCTATAATAGGGGTATTTTTATCTAAGATATCATGTAATTGGAAAAGCTAACTGATGGGATACAACTGTTTCGATTGTTTCCTGTACAGACCCAGGAAATGGTCACAGGATTGTCCGGTGCTGAGTCGGACCTGCCGTCAGGCAAACAGGAATTATAGTCAGGTATGATCCAGTAAATCATCACGCACCCATGGTGTGCGAAATATTCAGTTGTACAACTTAACAAGTTTACAACCGAAACAGAGTATATTTCCATCACTCAGTTTCTCCCCCAACCCAGTGTCATTTAAGTATAGTACATGCATGTCTAAATTCTGATTTTCATAACTTGTATATTGAATTTCGTGTACAATATTTCAATTAGATTTTGTTAATTTGTTAACAACATAATTTATAGAATCCGTTTTATATTTTATTTAATAAATCACAATTAGTTATATCAAGGATTTACTGATTTGAGATATCACACAGATATCGGCCAGGCCAGTGTATGAATGCTGGGAGGTTTTCCGTGCATTGCACGTTCCTTAATTAGAGAACCAGCATACAAAACTTTTCTAGACACCGATATAGAATGATATCACAAACAGTATGTTTCCACGATTATTGTCTTTTTGATGATTTATTAAAAACCTAACTACATGCTGTAATTTAACAAGTAATCATTTAATTTCTAACATCATAAAGAAATAACAGATATGTCAATGATTGCACTTGTAATAACACATTTAGCTTCTACAAATTAAATTCTAACAATATAAAGAAATAGTATTTGTAATCACAAATTTAGATGATATAATTGAAGTAATATTTCTATAAGAAAAATTAGCATGTTTAGTGAGTCCAAAAAGAACTCACCTGGATTTTGTTTCCCGATGTCGCTCAATGGAGTAATCCTTCTCCGGTGAAGTGGCGGCGGCTCTGGCGGTGGCTCCTGCGGTGGTTTTGAAGATGGCTCGGGCGAGATGAGGGAGAGAGAGATTAGAATGTTAGAGAATGATTTTTAGAATGAGTGAAATGTATTTTGATTTAGGGATTTATATAGGATTGAATTTAGGAGTTCAGAATATGAAGGGTTTTGGGAGTTATAGAATTTAAAGGGTTTGAGGGGTTATGGAATTTTAAGAGTTTGAGGAGTTATGAAATTTGAAAAGTTTTAGATTAATTTGGAGAGTTTAGAATATGAAAGGTTTTAGTTTAATTAGGGAGTTTAATTTTGAGAATTAAAGATGGGAGTTTCATTATTGAAATAATGGAGAAGTGAAGAGTTTGGAGGTTAGAAAATGAAAAGTTTTGGAGGTTATAAAAGATGAAATGTCATATTTATTTGTGTTTATTTATTTATTTATGTCTAATAAAAATTATGGGTTATTACAGAAATCATGAGGAACAGGGGTTTCAGGCCCAAGTGGACTAACTGGATCAATATCTAGCTTAATTCCGCTAAAGTAGCGGTACTAACTAATGGGGAGTCAGGAAAAGAAATTGTTTGCAAAAAGGGTCTCAGACAAGGCGATCCTTTGTCCTCCCTAATTTTTGTTATGGTAGCAGAAGGGCTCAACCTGCTGCTTGCACGAATGAAAGAGTCGGGCAAAATTGTGGGATTACCGGCTTCTCGGTCGGTATCATTTATAAACCTACAATACACAAACGACACACTAATTTTTGGCCAGTGCAATGTTTTGCAGGCATGTGCTATTAAATGGATCCTGAATTGCTTCGAAGCGTGGTCTGGGTTGAGAATCAACTATTAGAAGAGTTCTCTCATGCTCACCTGTGAAGAGAGCCTTGTTAGCAAACTGATCGTGGGTTTCTTTGGCTGTAGGGAAACTAAACTCTCGATCCTTTTTTTAGGAATCCCGATCAGACCGGACAAACTCAGGAGGTCGGATTAGGACCCAGTCATTGAGAGAGTAGGTCGTAGGCTTGAGGGATGGAAAGGAAGACAACTGCCTTTGGGCGGTAAATTGATATTATTAAATGTAGTACTGTCGACCATACCGTCATATTTCATGTCATACTTTGTCACCCCTAGATGGGTGAGGCAAAAGATTGACAGAATAATAAGCAGATTCTTATGGGGGGATGCGATAAATCAATGCCAAAAATTCCACCTGGTTGCTTGGGAGCAGGTGTGTAAGTCAAAGAGAGATGGGGATTGGGAGTTTTGAATTTGAGAAGTTTTAACTCGGTGCTTATCGCTAAGTAGTGGTGGAGACTATTGTCCACCCCAGTGGGACCCATACAGAATTTGCTTTGGAACAAATATGGTCAAAGAAGGGGTTCCTGGAGATGTAGAGATCGGAATATCCATAACACATCAGTTTTTTGGAGAGGAGTTAGAAGTATGAAAGAACTATTTTGGCAGGGGATTACGTATAAAGTGGGTAAGGGCAATACTGTTGCTTTTTGGGATGATATTTGGTGTGATAATCTCCCTCTCAAGGTGTCGTTCCTTTTGGCCTACGGGACATGTCACCGAAGACAGAGTTTGATTAGTGAATTTTGGGCCAGAGATAGATGGAAATTAAGAAGTGACGTGCGATTGGGCTGGCAGTCTATACGCAACTTATTACAGGATATCCAGATCAATAACAATGAGGATCAACCGATTTGGAAGTGGAAAAAATGTGCCCGCTTTTCAGTTAAATCGATGTATGATTTCCTTAACGATGGCGGAATCATATCAAGGCAAGCATATTACATATGGAAAACTAAATACCCCTTAAAAATTAAAGTTTTCCTTTGGTTGGTAGACAAATAAGCTATCCTCACCTGGGAAAATTTACGGCGAAGAGGGTGGCAGGGTCCTAGTAGGTGGCAGGGTCCTAGTAGATGTGTCTTGTGTAGTTCCACCATTGAAACTATGACACATGTATTAGTCGATTGTCAATTCTCCACTTTGGACGGAAGTTGCCCACAGGCAAAACATCCGGATTAGGTTGGATAATTCGTTGTCGATATGGGATAGATTCCTCCGTAGGAGTTCTTATAACTTAGATGAGCACAGAAGACTTATAGCTGCTATAGTATAGAATCTGTGGTTAGAAAGAAATAGAAAAATATTTAGTGATACTGCATATAGTTTGGACCACTGTATTTCCTGCATTATTAACGATGTGTTACTATGGAGTTGCATTTGGTGATACAGGGATAGCCCATCATTCCTCTCCTCCCAGGTTTACTACGGTGACTACTCCGGGACTACCATTGGGATCAGCAGGCGCAGACGTTGGAGCGGGTGCAGCTTTCCGTGGCAGCTCGCATGGTGGGGAGTAGAGATTACAGATTTTCTGCATCCATACCCTGGGATCGTAATGGCAGGGTGTATTTTCCTTATTTTGTTAAAGTAGTTTGTATCGGACTGTGTCTTTACCCGCTTTTGCTGTTTAACGAGTATATGTACTCTTGCTTTATTTTATTTCTCCATCTGTAGTTCTATTAAAATCGTTTTAATGGAACGTGGGAGGTAGTTGCTCATTGTCTACGTCAAAAAAAAAAATATATTCTAGAGTTTTTCGTATTTCTACTAGATCTACTACATCAGTAACAGCCTCTTGTCTCCAATGATCACTCTATCCTATTTTCTAGTCAAGGACAAGGCCGTGGTCGCAGTCATGATTTAGGAGGCCGCGGTTGTGGTGGTCGAAACTCAGATGAAGGTAGAGGATCCAGAGGATATGATTATTGCGGTAAGAAAAATAACACATCTGTATACTGTTGGAAGAATTATGGAAAACCAAAATGGCCTCAAGCTATGACAAGTAATTCTTCGACTTATTTCTCTAGTTCACTAGGCTCTGTATCTATGACAAAACATACATCATCGACAATAAATTCTATTAGCACTTCAACATCCTCTCCGATAGTTCAGATTCCACAAAGTGAACTTGACAGGCTTCTCCATATTCACTCTACTATGTGCGGTCCTCATGTGACTCATGCAACCTTGTTAGATAATGATCCTTATATTGCCTTTAATCGACCATGGGTTATCGATTTTGGAGCTTTCTCCCATATAACAGGTATTAAGAACAAATTTGCCTTACTGTATTTTTTAGAAAAACATCCTCCCGTTAATATTACTGATGGTTCCTCTGCCACGGCAGTTGGTGATAGAATAACCAATTTATTCACTCTTAATAATGTTTTGTTCGTACCTAAATTTCTATCAGTTTGTTATATATTAGCCAAATTACCAAAAATAATAATTGTTCTATAATGTTCTTTTCTATTTACTATGTTTTTCAGGACCTCCAGACTAGGAAGGGGATTGGTACGGAATGTGAGTAACGGGGAATGTACTATCTAGATAAGACATCGTCTACAGGATTAGCTGCTTGCTCCTCTGATTCCTTTTTACAGCGGCATTAACGCCTTGGATATCTTTCTATTCAAAGTTTTTGTCTCATTTTACCCACTGTGTCTGGTACATATAAGTTGGATTGTGAGTCATGTGAGCTCGATAAACAGCACCGTGCCCCATGTCCTAGTAGAGTCAATCCACATATTAGTTTTATGTTTGAGTTAGTTCAATCTGATATTTGGGTCCATATTGTTTTCCCCTTTTAAGGGTTTTAGATATTTTTTTTTGTGGATGATTTCTCTTACATGACATAGATATATTTGTTAAAAAATTGGTCTGTTGTTTCTAATACAATTGAACTATTTTATAAAGAAATAAAAAAAATTAATTTTCTATATCTGTTCGTGTTTTACATACTGATAATGCTATGGAGTATATGAAGTCGATGTTTTCTTGTTTTGTGATAATAATGAAATTATTCATCAAACAACTTGTTCTCGCATGTCTTAAGACTCAACAAAATGGTATTGCTGAAAAAAAAGCATAGACATATTCTACATATTGCTCGTAGCTTAATGATTCACATGCATGTTCCAAGATATTTGTGCTTTGTTGTTGTTCTATGTGCTTATCATTTAATTAATAGGATGTCATATTCTGTCTTGCATGGTAAAACCCCATTTTATTGTTTTTATCCTAATAAACTTATGTTTACTCTTATATCTTGAGTATTTGGGTATATATGTTTTATTCAAGATTTGACTTATGGTTTAGACAAACTATCTTTCTGTGCTATCAAGCATGTATTTGTTGGCTACTCTAGGACACAAAAAGGGTGTAAGTACTATGAACTGGTGTCTATAAAGTATTTTATCTTCTGATGTTACCTTCTTTGAGTTGATCCCATACTTCACATCCACATCAACCGATCAGATGGCTCCTCTTCCTCTACCTTTACTTGTGTCTACTACTAAGGTTGAGCAAATATCGGTGCCTCGTACAGGGGTTGAAAATATGCCTTATAAGAAACCGCTGTTGGTATTCTCTCACTATTAGAAAGTTTCTCCTCCAAGTTCACTACCTATTGCTCCAATTTCTCCAGCTGCAGGTGTTCAACATCCGTAACTTTCTTTTGTTTCTATGTCTGATCTTCTCATTACTCTCCGGAAGGGTGAACGCTCTACTGCTGCTCATCCTATTTCTCGAATTGTTTCTTGTAATAAACTTAACCGATTGTTTTGCAGTTGAATAAAGTTGACATTATTATGTTCGATGTATCATCTTCTTCAAAGCCAGGTTGGTTTGTTGTATTTGGAGATTTGTTACCATATATATTTTCATATGTAGAGTATATAATATCTAAATATGTTGTAATATCATTAATTAATTATTGAACGTTATTTTTATAACTAATATTTCTATGAAATAGTCTATTAAAATTTCCATTCCATCTAATTTTGTTCGTGGATGTATAATGGTGGCAAAATATAGTATGGAAAAATTTTAAAATATTTGCTAAATTTAATTTCCATTGGCTTAATAATATCTTCAAGAAATGGGTATTCCTATTTTGAGAAAAAACCAAATTAATTTTGCTTAAATAATTAAGTTCAATGTGTGGTTGGGTAGTAGGTCTCCGAAAGTGTTTTAGTTGTATCTTCAAATTTTCTTAAAAAATCACAAGTGCAATGTAAATGATTCCATTCATTTACATCCAAAATGCAAGATTGTAATTCCGTTTTATTAAATAAATTTACATCTTTATATTTAATTGCCTCATCTAACATCTTGAATGTGAAATTCCATCTTGTTCTAATATCTTAGGGTAAAATTTTTGGTGAGATTTTAATTTTTTTACATATTTGTTTAAAAGTTTGCCTTCTTGACCCACTACATTTTATAAATCCTATTGCGTTCCTAAGTTTAGTTATAGATTCTTTTACTACTCAATCTATCTTGAACGCACAAATTTATTATGTGGCAAAGACATCGAATGTGAAATAAATTATTTTCTAAAATATGTTCAGTAATATTTTTTAAAATTTCCATTGCAGCCGTATTTTCGGAAGTATTATTGAAAGAAATAGAAATTTTTTCTTTCTTTTCCGAAAGACGAAAATACACATAGTAAAGATTGTGAAAGATTATGTGTGTTGTGAGGAAATTCAAATCTTCTAAACGCTATTATTCTTTTTTGAATTTGCCAATCATGATCTATTAGTGGGTTGCTACACACAAAAAATAACTACCATTTAATCCCTCCCAACAATCAGAGTTTTGGCAACTCTATAGATTAATGAAGTTAAAATTGCAATTAATATTTATCTTCTATTATTATATATTTTTACAATGTCGGATTTACAAGTTGATCTTGGCACTTTTTTTAATACGGGGTTATGTGCCGTTCTAATAAAATTTTCAAATTTAGGATTTTTAGCCATGGAGAATGGTTGTTCGGCGTGCACTATATAGGTGACTAATTTTTCTCTGCCAGTTATAGGATTATATTTAAAGGTTGCTAAAATACCTCCATATGTGTTTCATTGTGTTGGTTGAGGCTCATTTGATGGGTGTATTTTTTCTAAATATCTTTTAAGATGACTCTTTTTACTTCTTTTAAGGGGTAGGGTCTTTATCAATGTTTACATTTAACTTTTCTAATACCGTCTTGTATAATTTTTTTCAAAGTGATTCCATAATCAGATTTTGAAGCTCTAGAGGGGATGGTTATTTCGGGAATTGTTGATTTAGTGGGTGCTTCTTGTGGCAAATTAGAAGAGTTTATGTGTTCATGTGATGTGAATGGAACTTGTGAAGTGTTTTCTAATGGTTCCTGCATAAAACAGTATTCTTTATTTGTTAAAAAAGATTAAAATTACCCACGGCTTGAGAAGAAAAAGCATCGGACGAGTATAAATCCATAATAAAATAATCACAAAAAAAATGAATAAAATTTAGCTTAAAAACAAATAAATACCTCAACGCCGCAAGCCAGAAAGGTATGACATTTCTTGGGGGTAATCCAGTTACTTGGAGTAAGAAATAAAATGTAGTGTGTCGGTCAAGTGCTAAGACAGAATATCGAGTTATGACACATACTGTATGTGAACTATTATGGTTGAAGAACTTGCTAACTGTATTTAGTTTTAGGCCAAAGAGTTTTGTGCTCATGCACTGTGATAATCAATCTGCTCTATATATTTCTAAGAATCTAGTGTTTCATGATCTTATCAAGCGATAAAAGTTTGACTATAAATTTGGTTTGAGATGCTGTGATGAAGACTGCACTCTATTTACACTATCGTCAGAGTAGTTGATCGATATCTTGACAAAACTGAATCACCGACAGTGTTCTCTAGTTTATGTAACATATTGTAATCGATTGGTATCTATTCTCCAACTTGAGAGGCAGTATTAGATTAGACAATATTTGTGTTCAGTCCACATTGCTTATGAGTATTTGTATGGTATTGTGACACCTATATAGTAGACCCATTGACTTATAATTATAAAATATAATATCTTACACTAGTTCATAACTAAAACATTATAACGAATTTGATTTTTCCTGTGCATATTATTTCCTTATACTGGCACATATGGATAAAGCAAGGCAAATTATAAGCATGTACTATGGCAGTACGGTTCCACTCTTGGGTTAGCTGCAAATCATAAGCATGTATTATTCTTCAAGTGGCAAGTAAAGAGGGTCTCTCCCGTTTACAACTTATAACATAACAAAAGAATAATTAACAACACAATTATGATATTAGCTAGCCTCACTATAAACAATCTTCAAGCTATGATAACCTTATTAACTATCTCTGAGTTTAAGAAATATTTCGATGATACTCCTTTGGGATAATTATCACTCGTTTGTTTTGCCAAAAGCAAGTGATTTTTCTAATGCAAAAATGTACTATCATGAAAGCTACAACTTTCTTGAATATCTTTTAGATGTAATGTTCAATAAATCTGACACATACAGTTGTGAACCTCACTCACACATAGGGTCTGCAATGCTTACCTTTACGGTCGTCGAGAGAGTGCAATACCCAATCACGCAAGCGTTAAGTTGACTTTCCATATTTATGCTTAAACTCACAATTTTTCATGAAACAGAAATATGTATGTAAGAAAAATTTGTCATGTCATTCATGTTGTTTATTCTCGGTATCAAATTATTCACAAAATTGTTTTATGACTCTAGTGTGTCTCAATAAACATAAGTTTTGTATAAAATCAACATACATTATCAAAACATTTTTGAAAAATAATAAGAATAAATCTTTGTTACCTTTTCACAGTAAATATTAATCGGTTTAGCAATGGAGTCGATGACTTATGGCTCACATAAAATTTCGTAATAATATGTATTGGTAATAGCATCATAATCTGCTATAAACTCACCATCCATCCAAAAATTTGTCAATGATTTATAACTACCTTTCTTCAAAAAAATTTGAAATTAAAATAACCAAACATCTAAAGGTTACTTGAAATTTTTTGTCAATCCTTTGTGCCTTGCAAATAATGTGTTAACCTTGAGGTAACGTGGTAAATATTCCTTTTCTTCTGCCTGAAAGCTTTCAGATTGATCTGTATGATTTCTTCTTGGAAATCACAATTTAAGAAGGCTGCTCCCGTTTGGTGTATCTGCAAGTTAAATACAAAAGCTGTGACAATGCTAAATGAATCTTTTCTAAAAATAGGAGCAAAGTTTCTTATAGTCTATCCTGTCCTTTGAATATCCGTTGCCGCCTTGTGTCTTGATTTCTCCTTCTGGGACATATTTGGTCTAAATATCTATTTAGAAACAATCGATTTGGGTCCTTTTGCTATCTGTAAGTTCCGTACTTTGTTAGTTCGGCCCTATGTCTTGTGAATGTGTTGCCTGTGGTGATTTGGTACAAATGACTGCATTTGTCAAAATACAGTGGTGAAAATATAATTCTTTGGAAAATAGACGATCTTATTATTTAAATCTCCAATATAATTAGCATATGTAGGTTTCAACAACAAATAGGAGGAAACTTTTCTTATTTATGCTGACCTTTTTCTAGCATATGAAGTATATTGATAAGCCTAAAAAGGTAATGCTTAGGAATAGATGACCTAATCAGTACTCTTCTGCATATATATATAGGATCTTGGTCCTCAATCTTTGTACCCCCCAAGTTAAAAGCAGTGATATAATTTATTTCCATGTTTCATCCAAATCTTATTCAAGAGTAACTATGTCATAACTAAAACCATAATGTCTCAAAGAGTGCTATAATTTATTTACTTGCGTGAAAGTGAACTTTCATTTTTCTAAAGCCTCGTAGCCTACATATGGTTGAGGATTAAATTTTTTATGAATGTGCTGATATATACCATAGCATCTATTTGAGTATTTTCACAAGCCATTAGTGAAACATATTTTAAATTTTCTTCTTCTAAAAGTTACATGCATATGCCATTTGCATTTTCTAGTATTATAGTTTGTTTTTTGAACACGTCCCATATAAGTATGAGCGTAAATAGGTCAGATTTGGGTGGGATTCATGGACCCAAATCCTAATCTACTTGGGAAATTGGACTCAAACTCGGGTTTGGTCGTAATCGGATTTGAGATACAATCGTGCAAGTTAGCCTTTACAAGTAATTTTCTTGATGATAATTCAAATTTATTATGTAAAAAATGGGTAATTTCATAGTTTTAAGTTCACATCAAATCATTTATCATTATATCTTTTTTAGTGTAGATAGTGTTAGCTTTTTCCGGATCATATTATATTACAATACAATATGGACATTGCCGAATAAGTCTTTTTCAGGTTTATTTGGGGTTCAAGGTCTGAAAAATTGACACCCATATTTTCACGTTCAATTTCAATACCCAAACCTCCTAAATTTTAATCAGTCTGATAGGGTTATTGGGTACCATTTACATCATAATCTTGTTTTTCTTTCTATATATGTTGTCATATTGCACTTAACAGAATACAAAAACTATTTTGTGTCTCCTTTATACTAATTTGGAACCGTCCCTGTTAAATTGAAACTTATAATTATTACATTTAGCTGCATGTGCTTGCACATGCCCAAAAAGTTTGTTCCTTCGGTGGCAGTGACTACTTTTATGGAATACAGAAGTTTTTACTGACTGATAAGTCTAAGATCTCAACAGAGTATAAGATGCCAACTTTATGATTTTGCGTATCTATTTGCCTAGGATCCAAGTAGATAAGTATAAACCTTGCACAGTCAGTCTTTGAGGTGCCTAAAAGTTCTTTGCAATAGCAGCTGTTGGCACTATTTATCTAACATGTACACTTAAGGCTCTTGGATGTAACTCAAGTTAACCAAACTGGGTCATAATTGTAGCATGATTGCATCCCAACCTAGTTAATACTGCCACATTGTGCATGAGATTAAAGTTGTAATTATTCTCATAAGCTCAAAAGGAGGTAGCTAGCGTTTCTGAGGGAGGTCGTTCATAAAACATGTGGTTAAGCATGCTCAGGTGGGAGTAGCTCTAGCACAGATGATATCTGGGTAGCTGCGCTCGGGTTGTCATATTTAATGAAGAAAAACACAACAAAATCTCACCTCCATGTCTTTTGCTTTCAGCAGGATATCCCAGGAACCTGCAAAACCAGTACAGGCTTTAATTCAGAATTGCTTTGCAGATGTCTTTTTGATTGGCTAATTCAATATCTTTTGTGTACATTATTGGGTTTGTTTTGAGAGTTTAGATAGAAGATTAAGTTCGGCTAGCTTGCTTAAGCTTTGCCCATTATACTAGCTGATTGTTTCAAATTCTCCTTCAATAAGGTTGTAAGTAACCAAGAAGTTCAGTTTTTTAATATTGAATAACTTGATTGCTATGAGAAATTTGTGTACCTGTCTCTGTTTCTGACTTTCTATCTTGCTCTCTATCCATATCTTTGTCCTTGCCTCTTTTCTTATGTTTCCTTTAGACTTTCCTTCTACAGTTTCTTCTTTCCATTCGCAAAATTCCTCTATCCTTTTCTGCTCAGGTTCTTTACAACATAAAGAACAAGTTTTGAACCATCTGTGTAGACACTATACATGCTATTATGTTATAAAATCATGCCACTTCATGTTTACCTAAAAGGGATAATAATGGGGCTTATATGTGCCAGGTGAAAATTCACACGCCTTGGCGTGCTGAGAAAACATTTAGAGTTATGCGCATTGCAGAGAAAATGTCATCTCCGTTCTGAAGGCTGTCATCTTCTGTCATGTCTTAACAAATTAGTGATTAAACCTTAGAGTAGATTTCCATTTTGCCCCTTCAATACTATCTATTGGACACTGCATATTCAAGGTTGTGCAAACCAAAATACTTAATCTGAAGCTAGGTGTTGAAGCAAGTGAATTAGCTGATTTCTGGTGTTTGCCAGGTCAGGGAGCAAATATTACATGTTAGAATCTAAAATAGTAAGTTAATGCCCCCAACCGTCAGCACAACTTTGGAGTTTTTATGATTTCTGAGAAATTTGGATTCGAATCCCTCTGGACGAACATTTAGCTGCAGGTTTTTAAAAAGTATACTACTGCACAAAATGTCCTGATGTTGGCTCTTAAGAAGGGTGTTCAGTCTGTAGGGGCATGTTAGAATATAAAATAATAAACCCTCATTCCTCATCATAGCTTCAAAGTTCTGGTATAGTGGGAAAAACTTCAACCTGAAGTTATTGTGATGGTTAGCGTTCCGTATTCTAACAGTATATATGGTTGAGTTTGATGGTGGCTGGTCCTGAGTAAAGCTTGAGTAAGATTCAAAGTTTAGTGGCTCTTGTTGGGGAAAGAGAGGGAAAAAGAAAGGATGTTTTCCAAGACATTGCTGGACTAATCCATCAAGAATATAAACTCATCTCTTTAACTAATCTTTCTAACTTATGTTAATGAAAATCGGTTTTCTATTGTCTAGGACGTATATCTCAAGCATCCAAGAAACAAGAAAGGATGAATATTTTAAGAAATATTCCTCTTCATTACTAAGAGCAGAGGGTTTATGAGCATCCGCTATTTCGATAACTGTGCGATGCAAATTTTACTAGTAAGTTCCTTCGAAATCCAGGTTCATAACTATGAAGAAAACAGTTAAGAAAACGTAAAATAATGCAATTGCACGTCGGTCTCTACTAATTATAAACAATTCTGTCATTAAAGAAAACATTACAACTTGCTCCCTGTTAAAGCTTAAAACTTCAATATTGAAGTCCTGTTTTTCAGTTATCCATAAATTATGTAGGCTTCCATGGAAACATAACTTTTCTAAACTCTCTTTTAATAAACAATTATTTTACAATACTAAGTACTATTTACCTCACTAGATTTTCTTTCTTCTTCATCTATATAGAGTAATCTTAGTTTTTGAATAGTCTTCTTAGAAAAGGAAATAGATTGTAGAAAATAATAAAATCAAATATATTTTAGAGTATTTACAAAGAAAAAAAGTAACTTAGTTGTAATCAACGTTTTAAATATCAGCCAATACCAATATGTACATAAATACCATATCGAGTGTTGAGGTACCCAATATGAAATTAGCCTTATAATATTTATTTGCTGTTTCCGATAGATATGATCGATATTCTATGAAGCACGAAAACGATACAGATTCAAACATGGGATACAACTTTTGAGGACATGAATACGACAAGGATATTGATGGCGGACGGAAGTGATTTAGGGTTTGTGGTGGATGAATTTGGGAAGAACTTAGGGTTTTGGAGGATAAATTAGGATTTTTGGAGGATAAATTAGGGTTTGGATCTCACGTCTACGTGAATTACACGCCCACTCTCTCACGAATCACTCGAGAAAAGATTTGATAAAGCAAATCACATGCTCTCAAAATAAATCATATTTCACTCTATATTCAAATTAGGGTTTTACAAGCCATATATATAGAGAATTCTAAAGTAATAAAATACCAAATCTATCCAAATCTCTAATTAAATCTAATCAAATCCTAATGCAACAAGATAATACCAAATCTAATCAAATTCTAATCAAATCCTAATCAAATCTCTATCAATTCTCCCCTACTTGGAAACATTTACCACCGGTAAATGGCAACTGGAAAAAGATCAAGCACATCGGATGAAGTCGAATAAGCGTTCCAAGATCCGGAAAACCTTTCCACCGTACCAAATATGTATAAATCGACATATCCGAAACCAAATATCAGCTTTCGTGCTTATCTATGGCGGTGGAACTCGTGGATGTGGATGAAGTGGAGCGAGCTGAAAATCTGATACTTCGAAGAATGTCGGGCATAAAGCAGAAGGTCGATGATCTTCTAGAGTAGAGCACCAAGGCACACGTGAATCAATCACGATCGAGCAAATATCAGGGGCTGGTGGAATATTCGACTCCAAAAAAAGCATAACAAACTCCCGCAAAAACCTGAAAGGGTTCATACATTGGTTGTGAAAAGCCTCTACATTCCCAAAATGGAACTTCGTAGGTAGAACCCTAATCAGCACGGATCCAGGTAGAAATACCTGCACTCTATCAAGTATATCTGCAATAAACTTGTAAGCATTATTGCTAAGTATAATTGCCTACGGAGATTCACACACAAACGATGCAAAAGTTGTGCAAGTGAATCTATAGATGGATAAGACTTGTCAAGAAATATGGATCTAGACTCGATAGGCTCATGATTCTTATGCACAAAATGGAGCAATTTATCACCTCGAGTTAATGTTAACCCATTCTTTTTATTTTTAGATGGACTCTTGGGTGGAGAAGAAATCAACACAATTTTCTTTTCATTACACATAAATGCATAGGTATTGGATTTTCCATAATTCTTAACATCTAGGTCAAATAACCAGGGTCTACCAAGCAAAATATGTGCAACATCCATTTGCAGAACATCACACCAAATATGATTACTATAACTCGAAAATTGAATAGGCACAAGACAATGCTGAATAATAGCATGAAAACTCTTATCAATCCAAGTTATATTATACGGTTGTGGGTGTGATTCAGTTTTGAGGCTCATTTTGTCAACAGCCGATTTAGAAATTATATTGACACAACTACCTTCGTCTATTATGAATTTATAACTCTTACCATTGTTTGTGATATATGTGTGAAACACATTAGATCTACGCCAATCCTCATTTCTTGATATAAAATGCAAATACCTAACAACGTGTAAAGGTGTATTTATTAGATCATTTTCAACATCACTAAAATTTCCTTGAGATTTATAAATTTCTTCTTCAGTTTCACTATCATCTTTATTATGAACCTCATCTATTAACAAATTTCTCGTAGGACATTGATAAGCAAAGTGATCAAAACCATGCACTTGAAGCACTCAGTTTGTTTTGTGGCTAGTTTCGATGACTCACCAGTGACTGTTTTACCTTTTGTATTCTTAGGAACAGTATCAGTATTTGTAGTATTAGTGTGTATTAGTGTCAGATTATCGCTTGGGATACTCCGCAGTTTAAAAGTGGACTTTTATCAAAGGATGTGTGCAAATATGTCTCATAGTTGAGAGCGCACTGAAATGCATTCTCAACAGAATCTAAAGAATGTGTAAGCACTTCATGCTTGAGTTCGGATTTGAGTCCAGTGCGAAATCGTGAAAAGGTTAGACGACTCTCTTCTTAAATGTCACATCGTACTAAGAGCTCATCGAATTTATGCATTTATTCAGTCACTCATATTTTTCTGTTTTAGATTAGACAGCTGATCAAGAAGGCGATCCTTAAAAGTTGGAGGAAGATATTTCTTTTTAAGTTCTTTCATTTCAAACCATGTTTCAATTGGTTCTTGTCGCTCTCTTGCTAATCGTCTTTCAACTGGCATCCAATATATTTTAGCTGATTCGTGTAATTTTAATTTAGCAAAACGGACTCTTCGGACTTCTGACATTCCATACCACTCAAAAAGATAGTCCATATCCGCTAACCAATCACAAAACGTTAGGGGTCACAAGTGCCATCAAAAGAGGAAACATCTATTTTGACTTTACGTGTGATATCATCGTGTGGATGTTCATTCTCAAAATTATTATTTCTTCCAATATTATGATATCTTCCTTGCCTATTTTCATTCCTCTGATTATTTTCAGCAGGTTTTTGTTCATTGACTTGTGTTTCTAAATTATCTAAATGTGTATTTATTACATCTAAACCAGTTTGAAGTTTTTTATTAGTATCCATTATTTCATTTAATTTATTCAAAACTTCAGTGAGATCCATGACTTCTTTAAAATTTTTACCACTACGAAGCATGCAATAATTATCTATATGCAGTTGCAATAAAGCACACAGATGAATATGCAAAATCCTAAACACAAACTAAATGTGTGACTATATGATCAAATAGGATATTCTAATGTCCGAAAGTTGCTATATGCGTGAAAATGCAATTCCTATTTATGCAACATAATGTAACACAAATAAATCTCGTGGCAAATTATAAGTAATAATAAAATGTCCAAGTCCACGCAAATAATAAAAATGGAGTACAAAATACTACTGACTGAATAACAGCGTGATTAGAAATTAACTCGATGTAGAGTAAATCATACTTTAGCACGAATTACTTTTAGTAGTGTTGCAGATTTTGCATAAACTCTGGAGTAGAAATCCCATGAAGCACTTTAAGAATTGCTCAGCTCGAATTGGGCGCGAATCGGGGTCAAAATGGCTTCAAATCTCTCAAAATAACTCTTAATGGATCTGGAAATTGCAAGCGGGTCGGGTCTGAATAAATTAAAAAATGGGTTCGGGTTTGATCTCAAAAGAAACTGGATCCAATTTGAGATCAGGTCTCTTGAGGGCAAATTTGAGAGGAGATCAGGTCTTCTGTTGCTTCTTCTCTTTTTTTTTTCTAATGCTTCTTTTCTTTTTTTTCTTTTTTTTTTTTCTGCTGCTTCCTGCTTCTTCTCTTTTCTGCTCTTTTTTTTCTTTTTTTTTTCCTCTTCTGCTGCTTCTCTTTTCTGTTCTTTTTTTTCTTCTTTTTTTTCTTTTTTTTCTCTCTCTTTAGGGTGCTGGTGGGTTTTGATGAAGAGGCGAAGGGGAATGGGGTGATGCGGAAGAAAGAGAGGGTTTAGGTTTTTTTTTTTTTTTTCTTTTCTTCTCCTGCTGCTTCTTTCTGCTCGCTTCTTCTTCTTCTTCTTCTTTTTCTTTTTTTTTCACTCGATTTCATTTTCTTTTTTTTCTGCTCTTTTTTTTTTCCTTTTCTGATTTGTTTCTCCTTTTTTTTTTGCTGATTTTTTTTTCAAATCTAAAACAAAAAAATTTAAAAAAAGAAAATAAAAAAATAGGAAGATGGAGATGTATTTGGATTCTAATACCTGAAAATGTGGATCTTGGGCTCTGATACCAATTTGACGGTGGACGGAAGCGATTTAGGATTTGTGGTGGATGAATTGAGGAAGAACTTAGGGTTTTGGAGGATAAATTAGGATTTGGATCTCACGTCCAGGCGAATCACACGCCCACTCTCTCACGAATCACTCGAGAAAAGATTTGATAAAGCAAATCACATGCTCTCAAAAGAAATTATATTTCACTCTATATTCAAATTAGAGTTTTACAAGTCATATATATAGAGAATTCTAAAGTAACAAAATACCAAATCTATCCAAATCTCTAATCAAATCTAATCAAATCCTAATGCAACAAGATAATACCAAATCTAACCAAATTCTATCAAATCCTAATCAAATTTCTATCATATATGAAAAAAATATAAATATAAATAATACTCTTCCATTATTAACATATTAATTTTACTAAAATATCCATAAAGAAAGTATTGTGAATGTAGGGGTTCATGTTTCTTCATTCCTATACAAAGGAAGTTTCACAATTAACTATGCATCTACTCTCCCTCACCCTCTATAGGCAAAAAGATAAAAAGAAAATGTGGTGATAATAGTAGGTCATAGATCTGCATAGAATATGAATACGTAAAATTACTTCTTCAAACATAGAACTAAACAAGACTTGTGTTCACAAAAAAACATTAAAATATAACTTTATTAAGCAAACTAGGTATATATGCTATCAATTTAGTAATATTTATTTTCAAATTTTTTTGGATCGTTTAAATCTTTATTTTTCGACATAACCCATAAGAAGTTCAGACACAACAAAAATACAACCTACAATAAGGTTGGACATGGCAATGACATGGTATTTTTTCCCTTCATTTTATTAGACATGCTGTGTGGTGTGTTCGATACGTTTTTTGGCATGTCTGCGTCGGACATATGTCCAACATGGACACAATATTCTTAGCAGCATGTTCGTACTTCTTAGCCGATATTCCATATTCTGATACCATAAACCATTGCAAGACAGTGATCTTTCCAATATTTTAAATCTTTGTTGTAACATTGTAAGTTTCAAGTTTATATGATAACAGGAGGATTCAAGTGATTTTTTTTTTTCCTTAAAAAAAAGTTCCTTGGCTGAGCGTTTTATTTCTTCTTTCTTTTCATTTCTGTACTTGTTTTAGTTCTCAAGGCCAGGCCTTTTTTTTTTGGCTGGGACACTTGAGGAGATGAAAAATTAGCTGATTTAACTACCAACTAATTATTCAAATCCAAAATTTATTCTTGGAGAGATTTGAGAACATATATGTTGCATTAGCAGAAATAGTTTTTGAGAAATCAAGAGGTCCTAGAGCATCTTAGATATGCATAGAATTTTAGTGAAAACAAGGGGACTTGGAAAATATTGGAAAAAGTGAGGATGGATATGTAAAGGTCTGGGTGTAGTTATAAGAGAAAACTACTCTTGCAAATATCTTCAAACACTTCAGTTTTTTACTTTTTTGTTTTTTTTCATTTTCTTTTCTTTGTTTTGCAGTGGTGGGAGTGGGGTGACCACCCCTGCAGGGCTCCTCCTCCATCTTCGTATAAAATATGTGTGCATCTTAAAGTAAGCGAAATTAGTAGAATTTAGACTTGGGCACACACACCAAGATTCTTTGAACCCTTCACCTACAACTACCTTTACTTGTGATAGTTTAGTTGGTATAGGAAATTGGTTTGTGATGAATGATTCCAATTAACATTCATTTCAGTTTTTTGGCTCATAACATATACATCTATGGGATACATTCAAAGGAGAATCCCATAAAGAAGCTAGCAGAAAAAGTGTCAATAGTTAAAACTTGTACTCTAAAATCAGATAATTTTATTGAACTCCTAAATATATGGTGAAATAGTTCTAACCATAATATCGTGAGATGAGGTAAATGCGGATCGCCAATTATAAGGATGCATTAATTTTTTTTCTTGCATGGCTTCTGCTTCATTTTCTTCAATTTCTCAATTCCTTGAGATCAACCTAATTGACACCTGCAAATAATTCAACTTCTGTAGGAAATGGATAATCCTTTCTACTCATGTGTTGTATATTTGGACCTATTTATAGGATGCTGACAGAGAGAGATGTCTTCCTTCTATACTGTGCCTTTAGTTGCAGCATGTGTCTGTATTCTTAACGAAATATCATATTCCAACAATCCCTGCATGTTTAGTTGAAGACTACCTAGCAAAGTATCTAGTTTCTACAACAACAACAACAACAACTAAGCCTTCTGTCCCAAGTACTTGGGGTAGGCTACATGGACCAAAAAATAATCACGCCGGATCGTTCACACTGATAATCCTTATCCATTCATTCCTATTGAGTAATATGCCCTCATTTAAACCCCTAGAATCCATATCGTTTTGTATTACCTCCATCCATATTTTCTTCGGTCTTCCCTTTACTCTTTTAACTTGTCCAATGTTGATAAGCTCTCTTCGTTAAACTGATGCATTCGTAGGTCTACGTTGCATATAGCCAAATCATCGTAAGTGATTTTCTTGCATCTTCTCTTTGATGGAGGCTACACCTATTTTAGCACGAATATTTTCATTTCTCACTTTATCTCTCTTAGTGTTGCCACATATCCAGTGAAGCATGCACATCTCTGTTACACTTATCTTCTGTGAATGATGTTTCTTTATAGCCCAGCATTCCAGCAAAGTATCTAGTTTCTACTCCAGAAATTTAGCAGATGTTCAGGTGATGTCAAACTTACTGACAAATGACAATCCAGGTATGCAGTTAATTTGTGTTCCATGCTCTTTTAATTCCTACTGGTTTTCACTTGTTTTAGGTTTGAATTATTCTTCTTGCCATCGCTAACTTCAACTTTTGTTTTAATTTCCCTTCTCCAGTGCCTGGTCAATCTGTTGTGCCACTCTTCCATTCAGAGATTTCACTGTATATATGCTGCCTTTTCGTAAGTTTGGAGTATTGGAATCCTTGTGGAGACTGTCATGCTGCTCAAACTGCAGAGGTAAATGGTGTAGTAGACTGTAAAACTGATTTTAGGAACTTCTGAGTGAAATATACTTTGGGTGCAGTGATGAGGCAAATATGTCTCTTTGATTGCCCAATCATGGCATTCCACTATTTTTGTCAGATATTATTAGGCAGAGGATCTAATTAATGTGAGTCATTCAGAGTATTAGGGACAAAATTGGTCCCCAAGCATGCTGTCCCCATCATTTTACAGAACCAAAGGACTGTATTGCAGTATCTTTTTAATCGAAGACAAACTGGTAACTGCATTATAAGCCTTGGACCTAATACAATCCATTCAAAGTCTTTGCATCTCATTACATCTGTAATCTGTCTGTCATTTCTCTAAGCAAATGTATTATAAACGCACCATTGAGTTAACTGGAACAAGGTTTTTAATAGTGACTATAGCAGATATATCGGTCAGAAAAATACCATAGTGGATATCAATTAACAGGAATAAATCAGGGATATTTAGCAAATATTGGATATCAATAGAGAACTGTAAATATGTATATTCTCATGTCCTAAATCGAATACGAATAAGATAATACATGCATACTTTATAAAAAACCATGTTAAATATCATGTACAATACATGCTTAAGATATACTTATCTCGACAACTTGCATTAAGCATATGAATCCATAATTACTAACCAATTGTAAAATCTTCACAAATGCTACATTGTCACATTGGTCTTTATATGAATTTTTTTCTCCAAACAATAATCCCATAGTAGTGGATGTTGGGTGCTTTTTTGAGCTGCAATCATGGTCGGTATCTTAGATACCACCACCTATAGTGCCGATTTATGTCCATGATAACACTATGGAATGTGCAATATTGGAGCGCATAGGGTCCAAAATGTTATATCAGTCATTATATGAGATATAGCAATGCTATTTGAAACACTGTAATGGTAACACATAAAAGAGTAAATTGTGGATACCAAGGCTTATGGTTTTGCTTGACTGAATAACTGTAGCATGTTGATGCAGAAAATGGAGAGAATTTCAATGCAGAAGCAGTGACTTCGATTTACTGTAAAATGCTTTATGGTCCCTATAGGGCGATTGTTGGTGGATGCTCGTTTCATGGTTCAATTGCAGGCAAAATCCAGTGTGCCCATTAGATATTGGAAAATACTGAGCGCGTCTTGTAACGAGGAACTTGTGAGCTGCATTCAGAGTTTGTGTTGATGGTAATTCTTTTGCAAGTGGAGTAACCAGATATTTCTGCAGAATGTATTATTCTGATTCTATGATTAGTTTGTTGCTATGCTACTTAAACCACAGATTCATGCTTGCACGATCTGATATTTCTTTGTGTGGTTAGGGATTCACTAAGCGAGCTTTTATTTTCCAACATGGATCAGATCTTGGCGCTAACATGACTGATATTTTAGGTGAAACAATCACGAAATTTTTGGTGGCATCCCAAGCAAATTGTAGGGCAAAGAATGAGCTGGCTCATTCAGCTGTTTGCCATGTGGGGGTCGACTAAATAGACACATGATACTGATTGATCAATGACTATGCATGCATTAAAGATAGAAAAGTGCATATGGCCTTGTTCATAAGAGTCATAATAGAGAGGTAGCTTCCTGCGTTGAAACATTTCTTTCCCATTGGATTAGCTGTCCACAGTTTTTGCTAAATTACACCTTGGGTTCTTCATTGAAATGCGATGCAAACTTTCACCGTATGATTGTTTCAGATTTCTTGGTTTTTATTCCACATTCTACAAAGCTTTCTTATGTGTTTTTATTTTGGTCTTTTTCTTCTAAGTGTCTTACACTGTTCGACTTTTAGTGCAAAATATTTGTAGCACTGTTTTGGAGGAGGTGACGGAACAAGTATCGATTGATGGACAAATGCTTTCTGGAAAAAGAGAGTCTGTAACTTTGTTGATGGTTGAGCAATTATAAAGATGATGACAATGGAGATCTGGCTAAGATCTATTATTTGTCATATGTATCCATGGCCATCGAGCATTCAAGTCCAGGAAACTAGGCCCTACTCTTTACCCAGTGCTTATATTAGTACCATTAGCATGAAACAACATGAAAGCTTGTTTTATTAATTTATCGAGGAGACTATGAAAGTAACAATAACAGTTGTTACCGAGTTGTTTAAGACCCTTGCACTAGGATTAGCTTTAGATCTGCAGCGAGTGGGGACCGATGACTTGATCCAATGCAGGTTTGTTGACATGTCTTTAGAATAAATTCAAACATGCATTCATCGCATTCGTGCACGTCCATGGTATCTCCAACGAGCATTGCTGATGGTGATTGTGTGCCTAAGAAAGCAATTAGTCAAGGGAATGAAAGTCAGCTCAGATGACAAATAATAATCATTTGGTTGTTAAAATTTTATTAGGACTTTGTTTTCGCTATTTAGTTGGTATCAGTTCAAGCCACAGGAGATTGCTACTATAGAGTGTGAAGTGGTTCTGGATGGTTTACAGGGATGAAGCTATGAGCATGCAGAACTGCAGAAGAAAGGGTGTTGTTTACTCACAAGGTAATATAAGTTATCCTAGATATAAGTTATTCTAGATATGCACTTTGAACCTCAGAGGGATGAGAATAGACATGTCCAAAAACTAATTCTCAATCCATCATATTCAAAATTTAAAATTAAAAACAAAAATTTGATTATGTTAGTTCAAAATATTAAATATAACATGTCAAGAATTGATCCATGAATTCGTCCATTTTTATTCATACTTACAGTTAATTTATAATTAACTGCGACAGACAACATGCTAACAGCTGGACCTGAGAGAGGAAAGAAAATTCAATCTGCTGTGTCCCTCCAGTGTTGGATAATCTGGAGCTCATGAGCTCGATCTCTGGTATTGTTTACTCATTTATGGAGGCCCCGGACTGCCATGCTCATGGGTTGAGTGTTAACATGGGCAGCAATAAGGCTGTCAGCTAGCAGTCACAAGCAATACTCGGAAAGAGTCTGTCCATATCAACTCTCTCTCTCTCTCTCTCTCTCTCGGGATCGAGAGAAAGAGAGACAGAGGGAGAGAATTAGTTGACGTGAGATGGGGATGGTTAGCACTGAGCAAGTAGTATATGATTTTTTTTTTTTTTTTTTTGGGTTGAGGGGGTTGGTTGTTTGGTGAGGTGGGGGGTGCCTGAACGTGGGCTTATGGTCAAACTTGACTTTATTAATAACCAGCAGCTAACACTCTGTTGCCCATCTGTCGCCAAATTCCAAACAGCAAGTAGCAACCACATGGGGAGAAAGAGAGAGAGGGAGATTGCATTTTGTTACATGTTCTGTATTTGCACTGTATAGTTCATACTAATACTTCTACCCAGGGCACTTTGTTCTCTGAACCCTGGCATTAGCTGTGGAATTCTTGATGAAGGTTTTAAAATGATATTTCACTTCAATTGTGAGTTTTGGGTTTTTTTTTTTTTTTTTTGGGAGGGGGGGACCCACTATGGAAGAGATCTACAGGTCAATAGCTTGAGTAGCATTCTCGTTGTCTTGTGCATTTTATCCATTTGATATGATGCATCCAAACATAAAATAACAGATATACAACTACTACATCCTTTCGAACCTCACTGTCACTTGAAACATAAGTATGCAGACTGAAGCATTTAGTTTCACACTTGTTTTTCAGTTGTGTTTAGAGCTATTGGAAGAGTAATAACTAGTGCGGCTTAGCTCGCTGGAGCCGGTTGCAGAAAGCCTCACTTCAACCCTGGTTGTCCTGCGATCTTTTTTTTTTTGTCAATGTTTTTGTTTAGTTTATGGCATGTCAGTGCAAGATTTGCACAAACAATTTCACGTGAGTTTCTCATAATTCGGAAACATTTTCGTATAGTCAGAATATGTGCCATAATCGTCTTGTTCTATGTTGTTGAAGAAAATAGAGCAAAAACAGAATGAAGAAATTTCTATATATTTTCTTATTTTTGAACTGTACAATGAGCCATCCTTTTATAGGTGAAGAAGACAATCAAAAGAATAATTACAGGATCTGTAATTGATACTAATTACATAAAATCAAATATTTGTCAACTACCCTAAATTAGTCAAATCAAAAATTTGTCAACTATCCTAATTTAGAAAAATATCTCAACATCTAATAGGAAAGTATTTCAAAATATTTTAGTATTATGATAATATCTCAATTATATCTCAACATCCCCCTCCAAACTAACTCATGGTGGCGCTGTAAAAGTCAACTGGAGTTTGCTAACAAGTTTACTAAGACGACCAGGTGAGTGTGATTTAGTGAAAATATCAGCAAGCTGATCAGCAGAGGAAACGGAACACAAGCGAAGGGTGTCATCACTGAGATGATGCCTGATAAAGTGACAGTCAATCTCGATATGTTTTGTGCGCTCATGAAAAATATCATTATGCGCAATTTGAATAACACTCTGGTTGTCACAGTAGAGAAGAGAACGAGACAGCTGAAGGGTATCCAAGTCAGTCAAAAGACGACGCAGCCATAGAAGCTCAGCAGTAGTATCTGTAAAGACGCGATACTCAGCCTCAGTGGTAAATCGAGCTACAGCTGTTTGTTTATTACTTCGCCAATAAATAAAACACGAACCAAAAGAAACAAATTCCAGCGGTAGAACGACGATCCGTAGGATCACCAGTCCAATTAGCATCAGAATAACCTCGTAACTCAAGAGATGACTGAGATGAATAGTGTAAACCATAGAAAAGAGTACCCTTGACATAGCGAAGGATTCGAAGAACAGCAGTATAGTGAGGTGAGCGAGGCTCATGCATGAATTGACTGACCAGGTGAACAACATAAGAAATATCAGGGCGAGTAACTGTGAGATAAATAAAACTACCAACCAACTGTCGATAGAGAGTAGGATCAGACAGAGGCACACTATCAATAAGGTTGAGCCGAGCATTATCTTACAAAGGGGTACTGGCAGTCTTGCTGTCGGTCAGACCAGTCCTGAATATAAGATCTAAAACATACTTAGTCTGAGAAAGAGAATAACCATCCGACGATGTCACCTCAACACCAAGAAAGTAACTGAGAGTGCCAAGATTTTTCATTTCAAAATGATGACCCAGAAAAACCTGAAGCACACAAATGTCAGCAGTATCATCACCAGTGATGATCATGTCATCAACATGAGAAGTAGAAGGGTGGTGCCTGAGGCAGTCTTACGGATGAATAAGGCAGTGTAAGCACTGGCTACAAAACCTTGCTATGTGATGACAGAGGTAAATTTGGCAAACCAAGCACGAGGAGCCTGCTTCAGACCATAGATCGCATGACGAAGGCGGCAAATCTTAAGATGAGGATGCTCATAACCAGAAAGAGACTTCATATAAACTTTCTCAGTAAGATCTCTATTCAGAAATGCATTTTTAACATCCATCTGAAATAATGACCAACATCGAACAGCAACAACAGCAATCAAATATCTAACAGAGGTAAGTAGAGCAACAGGAGCAAAAGTCTCCTCATAGTCAATACCATACTCTTGAGAGCAACCCAACGCAACAAGACAAGCTTTGTATCGCTCAACTGAGCTATCTGCCAGAGTCTTAATCTTGTAAACCCATTTACAACCCACAGCAAACTTTGCAGGAGGCAAATCCACCAAATCCCAATCATGTGTCTTGGTAAGAGTATCTAATTCATCAGACATAACTTGCTGCTAAAGAGGATCAGAACTAGCCTCACGATAAGAGTGAGGCTCATGAAGAGTAGCAAGAGCAGAGAAACAATGATAACTATGTAGATAGAAATGAGGAGCTCTTACCCTATCAGAACGACGAGGTGCAATAACTTGCGAGGACTCAGTGGTAGAAGGTGGTACATGTACATCTTGAAGAGAACTAAGTGATGATGCTAGATCCGCAGGGGGGCAAGGTCATTGGAAGAGGCCGAGGATGGATCGTTAGAGGAGTTGGTATCATATGGAGTAACAGATAGTGCAGTAGATGAACGAGACAGAACTTGATGGACCAAAACCTCAATATCAGCAGTAGTGAGCGAAGTAGACTGAGAAGAAGACTCAGAGATAGAGGAATCAGTGGAGACAACCACAACAGCCTGTTGGAGGGAACCACGAGAGTCTCGTGCCCTTTTTTGTTGCAACTGAAAACATTTAGTAATCAAGTGACCGCTTTTCTTGCAATACCGACGAAATAACTTTTGAGAAGGAGATTGTGACTGTGGAGCAGATCGTTGGGAGGAAGTCGCAAAAACAGCAGCAAAAACAAGATCGGCAAACTATAGCTTCATAGTAAGGCGACGATGCTCCTCGAAAATTAACTCAGAAACAGTAAGATCCATAGTAGAAAGTGGCATACGATGAAGAAGGGTTGCCCGAGTAGACTCAAAGTCATCGCGAAGAGCCATCATAAAATGCATGAACTTGCAGCGGTCCCCATATCTTGCAAAGAGCTCGATATCTGCAGCACAATGAAGTTGGGGTTCGGCAGCAGTCAACTGATCCCAAAGAAGAGCGACTTGAGAGTAAAATTCAGTAATAGACTGACCAGGTTTTTGACGCATCTGGTAAAGTTTTGTCTCAATCTGAAACTGAAGAGAAGCATCATTGCAGCAGTCGTATCCCAAGAAATCCCATGCAGTTTTTGCATTCTCAAGCCTGGGTAGAAGACTGTTAATAGATGGGATTGATGTATTAGCAATCCACTGCAGAATTTTACTATGAATACTCTTCCAGTCGTCCAAGCAAGTAGCATAATCAGCGGCGGACTCATCCTTAGTACGAACAGGCTTAGGAGAATCTTCAGAAACATAACGCCACAATTTTCTTTTTTTGAGAAAAAATTTCATATTGGAAGCCCAAAAACTATAGTTGGTTCCATCCAAAACAATATCAAATGGACGAACAATATCATTTTGGAAAGACATTTTGGAACAGATATGCCAAACTCAACTCCCAAAAAATCAATCAAAAACAAATCAGCGTCCGAAAAAACCAAACCTGGTTGTAGAACAGAATTGAGCATGACAAGTGGGGCTCACGCGTTGAAGAAGAGAGTTGCGTAAAAACCACTTGTAGAGACTTCACACGGTGCGTGGAAGAGTTTGTCAAGTCCGATAGAACTGAAATTTTAATGGAAGGAGATCGAAGGGAGACGAGCAATCTGAATGTAGAAAATTGTCGAGATTTGACTTCAAAATGGCCGAAACGGATACAAAGAGCTTCGAGATGTGTGAGGACAGAGAAAAAACTCACTTATAGTGGTTTATGCACTCACAAAAGAAACTAGAAGAGGCATCAGAATTCTAATAGCTCTGATACCATGTTAAAGAAAATAGAGCGAAAGCAGAATGAAGAAATTTCTGTATATTTTCTTATTCTTGAATTGTACAATGAGCCATCCTTTTATAGGTGAAGGAGACAACCAAAAGAATAATTACAGGATATGTAATTGATACTAATTACATAAAATCAGATATTTATCAACTACCCTAAATTAGTCAAATCAAAAATTTGTCAACTATCCTAATTTAGAAAAATATCTCAACATCTAATAGGAAAGTATCTCAAAATATTTTAGCATTATGATATATTTCAATTATATCTCAACATATGCAATGCAAATGACTGTTGAATGAACACAGTTGCAGTTTATTTGAGTTCAAATTTTGAAAAGCTTGTTTCTTACTGTAGGCATCTGAATGAACAGAGAATAGAGAAAGGGATGACGAGCAAAGTTCATTATTCTATGATGAAAGGAAAAAAAAAAAGTCCTAGTAATTAGGATGGATGCTTAAAAAGAGAATTCTTAGAAGACTGTGATCTCATATATAATGATCAGATGTGATTGTCTATTGTATATGCTATGCACTTAAAGTAAAATTGAGATTGAAATAACAAGATGAACACTTTTGGAGTGTGTTTGTATATTTAAAAGAGTTAATTACAGTCAGACCCCCTGTAGTATTGGGGATGTATCACTTAACACCCCTGAAGTTTGAAACTCTCAAAAAACCCCCTTGACTTAGTTATTTTCACTCTCTTTTTCTATTAAAGTGCACTCTTGTCCCTTAAAATTCCTATTCTATTCTTATTTCTCAAATTCCTATTGTTGGTTAAAAGGAGGGATGTGGGTAGAATAGGAATTTGAGAGACAAGAGTGCACTTTAGTAAAAAATGAGAGTGAAAATAACTAAGTTCAGGAGGTTTTTTGAGAGTTTCAAACTTCAGGGGTGTTAAGTGACACACATCCAATACTACAGGGGGTTTGACTGTAATTAACCCTATTTAAAATTAGTGAAATAAAAAAGAAAATTAAAAGTTACTTTAAAAAATAAAAAGTTACAAGTATTACGCTTCTAATACTTTTAGTATTTATTTATTATATTTAAAAAAAAGTAATGGAAAAAAAATAAAATAATTATTTTTTAGAAGAAAAAATATTAAAAAATAAATTCTTAATATTTTTTACTTCACTCTCTTTCACTCAAAAAGCATGTGAGATAAATTTAAAAAATTAAATTACCATATAAAATCTACCTCATTATAAAAATAATTTTTACTTTACTTCTAAACCAAACAAACAAATAAAAACAAATACACAGAACAAACATATAGAGTGAAATAAGTGACTTGAAATAAGTGACTTTTTTTCCACTGTTTCTCTCGCATTTCCTCTCATACTTCTTCCATGCAGACAAACCGACCCTTGATCTAAATAAGGATTGTATTTGAGGAGAAAAGGAAGGCTGGATACTGCTTGGGTCTCTTTCTTACAATAAGAAAGGGGGAATCTTGGGGCAATGATAAAGTGCACCACCTTTTGTCTTCTTCTTAGATCGAAGATAAAGCATAGGAAACAATCTTTTCGTATTTGAATTTGGATCAGAATCTCAATCACGTGATGCCTTTTAATCTACATGAAGAGGCCTTTTAATCTCTACTTGAAGAGTCCCGGGACCTTTCATATGAAAAGTTTAAACAGCAGCAACCCCCTCAAGATATCCTTCATATTTAAAATTTTAAATTAAAAATAAAATTTTTATTTTTTTTTAAATAATTGAATAGAATGAATTAAAAATTAGCTATAGATCTACCCGATATCATCCAATCTGTTTGCCTGATAACCCCCTTTTCATCGGGCTCCCCTGATAATGGTTTATTTCTTTCATATTATTTGTGCCCACCCCCACGCCCCACCCAACCCCCCGCCCTTTCTTTTTTTTTTTCCCTCTTCTTTTAGGATCATAAGATTGTGGCCTGATTTATTATCCAGAGAGAGTGATCGAGTTTGTGTTACAGTGAGTGGACGGGAGTGATTGATGGTGAAGTTGGGTACCTTTGAGGGAGAAGAGGACAAAAGCTCAATAGGAAGGATCATGGCAGACGTGTCATGTGCAACCTGACACTCTTCCCCTAACAGCAGCAAACACATCAGATAGGCCTACTAAATACACAACCATCAAATGATCACCTTCCTCTCTTCTCTCTCTCTCTCTCGCTCTCTCTCCCCCCTCCCCCCTTTTGCTTGCACCTTCAATTCTAATGTTCCTCTATCATCTCCAATCTTCACCTCTTACAAGTTCCCCTAAATACTGATCAATGTCCCTCTCTCCAATGTAGATGAATAATTTCAAGAAAACATAATAATTATCATGCAATTTGGGTTCTGAATGCCTTCAATCCACTCCATACAATTCAAGATGATGATGAAGATGTACAAATAATTTTGAAAGATAAAACAAGCAAAAGGAAAGGGCAAACAAAGACTAGTTCAGACTAGATACACACCCAAAATATGTCCATAACAGTAAAGAATCATATATTTAAAAAAAAAAAAAAAACTGTGAAATTAACAACAAAATGGGAGAAGTTCAAATGTGTCTACTTTGCTGGCTTAGCTAGCTAACCTCCCACGGCTAACAAGGATGACGGATTACTAGTAGCAGCAGCAGCACCACCACCAACTTTACCATTGCTGCCACCGCCTCCTCCGTTGATGATCTTCCCGTTGTTGACGCCGCCGCTGCCGATGACGGCGGCATTGATGCTGCTTATGGCACTGTTGAGTGCGTAACCTCTGGTGGACAACGACGACGATGATGGGGTAGGTCTGAATGCTCTCATCGGACTCGCAAACGCCCAACCCCAACTCCTACTCCTTCCTCCACCTCCTCGGATTATCGCCCTCGTCGTGCTTGATTCCATCCTCCTGCTACTACCAGTATTGAAATCTTCGTCCCCTGAACCACCACCACCAGCAGCAGCAGCAGCAGCAGAAGAGAGCCAGTAGGACGACAAGATACCTCCACATTTGACTCTCTCCTTGATCCTTTGCTCATCGCTGCTGTCATGATGGTGGACCACCATCTTGCTATGCTTGTTGTTGTTGTTGTTGTTGGATTCGCGATGGGACTCCACTCTCTTGAGAGTGCAGTCTCCAAACCCTGTAGAGATCCTCTCCAAGAAATCCCCGGAGAAGCTGCGGCTGCCGCATCCCACCGATCTGGATCTCGCCACCTTTCGCCCGAACGACGATGACGAGGACGCCTGGCTCTCTCCCGGGCTCTCGGCCACCGCTTCCTGCTGCTGCGGCGGCTGCTGCTGCTGCTTCAGATCTCTGCTGCTGCTGCTGCCTCCGCCGTTGTTACTACCCGAAGACGTCAATCTCCTCTTGTTGCTCGAGGCCGACGTGGCAGCGCTGGCAATCGAAGAAGATGAAGAAGAGAGATAGAGGAACGACCAGAAACTCTTCTTTCTTGGACTATCCGCAGCAAGCCGCGGCGCCACCGACTTGCTCCTCTTCAACACCGAGACGCTGTTAGCTGCTGCTGTGACCTCCCTCGCACCGCCGCCGCTGCTCTTCTTTCTTTCAGCGGCGGCGGCGGAGAGGAAGGGGTCTTTAGTCCGCCCAACGGAGCCTCCGGCAGGGAAAGAGGCGGCGGATCCACTCGTTCCGCCGCCTCCGCCGCCGCAGTCGGATGGGGAGGAGGAAGAGGAGGAGGAGGAGGAGGGTTGAGAAGGGATGGGCAGGAATGGGGTGGAACCATTGGAGGACGAGACGAGCTTGCCGAGCTTTTCCTGGAGGCAGAATGCGCAGATGCCCCCAGGATTGTTGCGGTACGGGTGCTCAGTGCACTGCATCCCCTCCCCCATGTCGTCTCCCACCGCCGCCATCGTCACCCCTTTGTCCCCCTTGAATCTTCTGTAATTTGATTTTGTTTTGGGAGTTGAAGATGGAAGGAGAGAGAAGTTGGGTCCCAAGATTAGAGTTTTGAGAAGTGGCTGCTGTTTGTTTGCCTCTCTGTTGTTGTGAAATGTTTATTTATTTAAATAAACAAAATAGGGCGTAGGAAGCCACGTGGATGTGGGAGTTATTTATGCTTTGGAAAGAGAGGGGACAGGGAGAGGGAGAGACGGAGGGTGCACGGGGATTCTCCGGGAGTTTCTAGATGGGCACAACTTTTTTCTTAGGAGCCCACTTAAAACTTCTTTAATATTACAGTTTCGCCATCTAATTTTTTTACCAAAATATCCCTCCCTCTCCCTCAGGCCGCTCGCCCTCGCCTCCCTCGCCCTCGCCCTCGCCCCCGCCGCCCCCTCGCCCTCGCCCCCTTGCCCCCGCTCGCCCTCGCCGTCTCCCTCGCCGTCTCCGCTCGCCCTCGCCGCTCGCCCTCGCCCCCTGCCCCCGCTCGCCCTCGCTCTCGCCGCCGCCGCTCGCTCTCGCCGCCCCCCTCGTCCTCGCCCCCTGCCCCCGCTCGCCCTCGCCCCCACCCTGGCCGCTCGCCCTCGCCCTCGCTCCAAATTCCTGCAAGTTTTCTGTCCTGGCTAACCAGTCCGGATCCAATTACTTGGTACGAGACTGCTAGCCCAGATCCACAGTTTTGATCTGGACTGACTAGCCCGGATCAGAACTATGAATCCGGGCTAGCAGCCCTGGACCCAATAATTGGATCCGGGCTGGTTAGCCCGGACAGTGTGCCCAAAATGCACAGTTCTGGATCCGAACTAGTAAACAATAAATTTCCCTAATAATTTATTTGGCTCCTTTTTGTTAATCAAGTACCAAACAATATATTGAATCATCATTTTACTTGAGTTTTCTTCTCAAACAGGCTATAACTAGTAACTTCTTACTCTCCACGAACTTAATATAGACCGAATAATGTCCATCAGAGATCATCCAAAATTAATGAGAATGAGAATCCGATTTTACTATTTTAGTAAGTATATTATTGTATTCTTGTGTGATCCACAAACAGAAATCGATCAGGGTGCTTAGCGTTCATGTTTTTGTCTACAATGGCGTCCATCCATTATGCCATTGCATAGGTGAATCCTCAAAAACCATCCAAAAAGAATTGACACAAGTTAGGGATGCCTATAAATATAGAAAGCATTGGATGGATGTAGCTAGCTAGAGCGAAAAATCAAAATAACAGTAACCAATATGCAGAACCAAGCGCGAGCCGAACCAGAAAACATATCCGTGGCCTTAGTTCCGTTCCCGGCCCAAGGCCACCTCAACCAGCTCCTCCACTTCGCCATCCACCTCTCCTCGCGAGGCGGCCTCTCCGTCCACTTCGCCACCTCCTCGACCCACAACCGCTAAGCCCGGATAAGGCTCAAAAAGAATGGTGAGAGAGAGAGAAGATTGAAGGGAGATTGAGGGAAGAGAGAGAGAGAAGATGGAGAAGATTGAAGGGAAATTGAGAGAGAGAGAGAGAGAGAGAGAAGTGAGAGAGACGAAGAGGGAGAAGATGGAGAAGATGAGGGCAAAAATAGTATTTAGATATGCTCACTAGGAAAAAAAACAAGAGTTTTTCTAAAAGGGAATGTGTGCACTAGAAAAAGTGGGCTCACTAGAATAAAATCTGTGCCCATCTAGAAACTCCCGGATTCTACCCCCCTCACGTGTTTGGGTTCGGGGGCCAATTTGTTAAGTGGGCCTGTGATATCATGAATGGGTGATCTGATGAGGGTTTACAAGCATGTGCATGTATAAAATTGTTTAATTGTACGGTGAAAATACAGACAAAGTAGGGTGTTGAAGTGGAAGTAAATGTCATGCCCTATGCCATCACATCAGCCATTCAACGTCAACCGTTCCATCAAGGTCGAAGGATTTTCCAAAATACCTATGAAATAAATAAAAAAATTCCATAAGAGGGAAGATAATTTTCAATCAAGAAGAATTCAGACCTTAAGAGTGTATCCAAACCTAGCAAATGTTCTCAATTCTCATCCTGTCAAGTTTGGATTTATCTTTTTTTATTTTTTTTTTTTATTATTATTTTTTTTTCCTATAAGTTAATTTTTGTTTAGGAACTTTTTTTGAGATGAATAGGTAGGCCCGCCGATCATGGTTTGTTGTACCGTGAGATTTGCTATCATGTATATATCTTTGTATGTATATAATATGTAAATATATTTTAATATTATTAATTAATTTTTAAATATTATTTTTATAATCCATATATTTATATAAAATAGTTTTATTAAAATTTTTATTCTACTAATTTTGTTCATAAAACTATAACGGTTATAAAATATAATAAGAATGAATTTTTTTAAAAATATTTACTAAATTTAATTTTATTTGGCTTGATAATATTTTAAGAAATGAATATTTCTATTTTGATAAAAAAACCGAACTAATTTTGATTAAATAATAAAGTGCAATATGTGTGATTGGATAGTAAGTTATCAAAATTGTTTTAGTTGCATCTTTAAATTTTCTTAAAAAAATTACAAATGCAATATAAATGATTCCATTCATTTACATCCAAAATGCAAAATTGTAATTCCATTTCATTAAATAAATTTACTACATCTTTATATTTAATTGTCTCATTTAACATTTTGATTGAGGAATTACATCTTATTCTAACATCTTAGGCAAAATTTTTGGTGAGATTTTAAATTTTTTATATATTTTGTTTAAAAGTTTGTCTTCTTGACCCACTACATTGTATAAATGTTATTGCGAGCCTAAATTTAATTATATATTCGTTTACTACTCTTAATCCAATTTTAACCTACAAATTTATTATGTGACAAAGACATCGATTATGAAATAAATTGTCTTCTAAAATCGATTTAGTAATATTTTTTAAAATTTCTATTGGAGCCGTATTTTCGGAAGCATTATTGAAAGAATAGAAAAAAAATTTCGTTCTATTCCGAAAGCCGAAAAAATATTTAATAAAGATTGTGGAAAATTATGTGCATTGTGAGAAAATTCAAATATTCTAAAGCCTATTATTCTTTTTTGAATTTGCCAATCGTGATCTATGTAGTAGGTTGTTACACACAAAAAAATAACTACCATTTAATCTCTCCCAATAATCAGAATCAGAGCTTATAACAACTCTATAAATTAATAAAATTAAAATTGTAATTAATATTTGTCTTCTATCATTATATATTTTTACAATGTCGAATTTACAAGTTGATCTTTGCAATTTTTTTAATTCAGGGTTACGTGTCGTTCTTAGAAATTTTTTAAATTTAGGATATTTGGCCATGGAGAATGATTGTTCGATGTGCACTATATAAGTAGCTAATTGTTCTCTACCAGTATATGATTATATATTTAAAAGTTCATAAAGTACCTACATATGTATTTAATTATATTTGTTAAGACTCATTTAGTGGGTGAGCTTTTTTAAATGTCTTTGAAGATGTCCGTTCCACTTCTTTTAGGGAAGGAATAGGGGTTTTTGCCAATATTTACATTTAGCTTTTCTGGCAGCATTTTCTATAAGTTTTTCAAAGTGATTTCATATCTTGGATTCTAAAACCCTAGAGGAGATGGCTACTTCGGGAATTGTTAACTAAGTGGGTTCTTTTTATGGCAAAATAGAAAAGTCTATGTATTTGTGTGATGCAAATAGAACTTGTGGAGTGTTTTTTAATAGCTCACACACAAAACGGTATTATTTATTTATTAAAAATATTAAAATTACTCACGGCTTGAGAAGAAAAAGCACCGGACAAATATGGATTTATAGTAAAAAAAAACAATGAAAAAATCAAAAAAATAGCTTAAAAATAAATAAATACCTTAACACCATAAGCTGAAGAAAGAGATTAAGAGTTGATATTTTTGCTTGTTAAGAGAGAGGCTGAAGTCAAAATTCGCTTGCTCTTTGACGAAGGTTAAGCCGAGATGAGAGATTGCTTCTTTTTCTCCTAATTCAAGAGAGGAGATTTTAATTCTTGAATCTTGATAAAGATTTTTGCTTTTAGCTTTGTGTTTGGAGAGATTAGGGAGATAAAGATTGAAGAGAGTTGTAATTGGTTTGAATGTTGTGGGAAAAAATGAATTTGGATGAATAAGAGAGTATTTATAGATAAGAGGAGAAGTTTTTTGTAAAAAAATTACGTAAAACCCTTTGAAGGCCATTGTGACCCTTGGAGTTTAATTTTGCAATTTTTTTTAGAAAACCCCTAGCAACCAGTTTTATAGCCGTTGCGGATTTTTCTGCAAAAAATTTACAGAAAACCCCCTTTTTTGCACCTAACAACTAGTTTTTATTTTTTAAATGATGCATGCCATGTCGTGCACACCACATGCCAGGCATGACACGGCATGACAAGCACATGCCGACTCTGACCTCTGGCCTAAGCACACAGGCTCGAGCATGGCCTGAGCACCGGTGGCGTGCCGAGTCAGGCGAGGCATGTCACTGGCTTTACGCGCTGGGCACGTGTCGGGCCCACTCGGCGCATTTTCCACCCCTATAAACAAGTTTCTCCTTTTCTCTTTTTTCCTATGAGTTAATTTCTATTGGTTAATTTTAGGGATAAATAATTTAATATTGCGAAACATATTCAATATTATTTAGTTATTATCTTTTTTTTCTATGCTCATTAACTAACGTATACTTTGATCATAATTAAGTATAGAAAGATGACTAAAATATACAAATTATCTTTTAGAAGAAGTTGAAAAATAAATAAAAATATTAGATGTAAAATAGAAAATAGACAAATAATATTTTATTGCAGAAGGAATATTCTTCGATATTAATTATTACTTTTTATGTGCTAATTGGATTTAATCAATTAGCAAACAAAAGGTAATAACTAATGATGGAAAATATCATTTTCCTTCTTCTACGAGAAAATTTAATAATTTTGTTTTTCCCTTTCTATGTATAATATTTCTTCTTGAGAAATATACATTGTTTCTTGTAGTCATCTTTAGATACTTAATTATAATTATAGTATATATTAATCAATGAGAAAAGGATAATAATTAATTGCAGATTATAAGTTTGACAATATAAAATTGTTTACCCCCAAAAATTTCCAAATGGAAATCAACTTATAGGTAAGAAAAGAAACTAATGTGTTCAGGCGTGACATTAATTAAACTATTAGTGAGAGAAATTCAGGTTTGTTAAATCCAGATTCATTATACAAATAAATCCATATTTAGTAAGTTCAGATTCCTCTAAATAATAAATCCGAACTTATCAAGTTCCGATTGATCGTGATTGGAAATTATTTTTTCTCTAGGATGATTTATGCAATTTTTTTAAAATTCTTTTATTTTGGAAAATTGCTCGCCAATGTTTCTTCAACGAACTCTCTGTACTAGGTAAGTGTCAGATTTTGAATTCTAATTAATTACGAGTCAATTAAAATAATAATCAAATCCAAAGGGATCATTGCAATACATTAAAAAAAGAATATCAAATATATACGGAAGATCTTTTCGAGAAAAACACAGAAAAAACAATAAAAAATTCACTATTAACCAGAGTAAAAATATATACATGTTTAATTTTGCATTTCAAAATTTTATCTTTTTTTAAAATATATGTTTACTGCAAACTAATATGTACAAGTTTAGAATACATGTTTAAAATACATGTATCCTGTATTTAAAAGAATACAAGTTTAAAATACATGTTTACAATCAAATTTGGCGATTCAAAACTTGTTGAAACTCGTCGTCAGAATACATGTTTAAAATACATGTTTAAGATCTTTTTCAGGATACATCTTAGAATATCTTTTACAATCTTAAAAAGATCAAATACATGTTTAAGATGTATCTTTTAACATCTGAAAAAGATCTTCTAAAAGATGTATCTTTTAACATCTTAGAAGATTGTAAACATCTGACGACGATTCAATACATGTTTAAGATCTTTTTCAGGATACATCTTAGAATATCTGTGCATTTCAAAACTTGTATTTAAAAGAATACAAGTTTAAAATACATGTTTACAATCAAACTAAGATGTATCCTGACGACGAGAAGCACATATCTTTTTCAACACCACTGGGGGTGTACTGTTATACAGTTATGCCCTTTTGTATAAAGAATACTGGCGCCACATATCAACGTGCCATTAATGCCATATTCCAAGAATATCTCCGAAGACGATAGAATGTTATGTAGATAATTTGGCGATCAAAAGCAAAAGCAAAGACAATCATCTTCATGATCTGAGAATGGTATTCGATCTCATGCAGAAACACCAGTTTAAGATGAACCCAACTAAGTCTTTTCTGAGAGTCTCCAGTGGAGAGTTCTTTGGATTCGTGGTCACTTTCCAAGGAATTTGTCTTGATCCTAACAAGATTAAAGCAATTTAAGACATGTCACCACCTAAAAATCTCAAAGAATTGAGAGGACTACGGAGAAGGCGGGCATACATTCACAAGTTCATATCAAACTTGTCTGGGAGATGTCAACCATTCACACGATTGATGAAGAGAAGAGTATCATTTTTCTGGAATGATACTTGTCAGAAAGGTTTCGAAGAGATTAAGGAATATCTCATGAAGCCACCCGTTTTTATAGCTCTGATGACATGAATACCTTTCCTGTTATACGTGAGAGCCATGGACCACTCTTCGATAGCCTTGTTAGCCCAAAAGAATGAATTTAGACTTGAACAAGCCATCTACTATTTTAGTAGAATGATGATTGGAGCTGAGCAACGATATAACACAGTGGAAAAGGAATGCCTAGCTTTGATGTTAGCGGTGTAGAAAATGCGACACTACCTCATAGGGCAAACAATCCACGTCATATCGAGAGTTAATCCATTAAAAATATTAATGATCAAACCAGGGTCATTAAATTCAAGATTATCTAATTGGGCTATTTTGATATTGCAATATGATATGCATTTTATCCCACAAAAGTTGATTAAGGGTCAAGGTATAGCTAATTTACTATCTGAGCACTTAATTCTGACATCTTCAAAACTGTATGATGTTATCCCTGATGAAATCGCTGAAGGAAACATAGCTCCAAAAGATGACACTCTACAAGAGATTGCTGAAGCAAATGCCACTATAACAGAAGTTTGGAAACTTTTCTTTGATGGTGCCCCAGAATGGAGCCCAAAGAAAAGATGGTAGCAGGAGTGGGGGTTGTTTTTGTCTCTCCTTACAACTATCTCATCCCTAAGGCATATTCATTAACAGAGTCATACTCTAACAATGTTGCTAAATACAGCGCCTTAATGATTGGCTTAAAGATAGCCAAACAGCTGGGAGTGAAATATTTAGAAGCATATAGAGACTCTTAGCTCCTCATCAACCAAGTTAAAGGAGAATTAGAAGTTAAGAATGAAGATCTCTTACCATATTACCAAGTAGTTACAAAAATGACTAATAGTTTCAATGGCTTCTACATCAGTCATGTGCCTCGTCACCAAAATAGTTACGCAGATTCAGTAGCTTAATTAGCCTCCACTCTAGCATTGCCCAAAGATTCTAGCAAACGCATAACAGTGGAAAGTAAGGAATTATTCTGCCCAAAAAATGAACTCAAAGTAGAGTTAAGTTCAGGCAGGAAATAAGAAGCACATGAAGTTTATGCTCTTGAGTCTAATCATGAACCAAGAGATTGACAATTTCCTTATATAGACTATGTTTTTTACGGGATATTGCCAGAATATACTAACGAAGCAGCAGCAATTCGAAGAAAAACTGTTCAATTCTATTATAATGCCAAAGTTCGGATATTATATAGGAAATCTTATGATGGAATCTTGCTTCGTCGTCTTTCTAATAGAGAAGCCTAAGAAGCGCTTGAAGAAGCTCATAGTGGTATCTACAGAGCACATCAACCAGGACCAAACTCTTGGATAGACTTCGAAGAATGGGATATTATTGGCCTATGATGATGATAGATACAGTTGCTTATCCAGGAAATGCAGGGTCTATCAAATACATGCAGACTTTATATATCAGGCAGCAGAATATCTCTACTTGACAACTACATCATGGCCATTTAAAATGTGTAGAATGGACATTATCAGGTCAATTTTGCCACCATCAATAAGGGGTCATCAATTCATATTGACCATAACTGATTACTTCTCAAGATAGACAGAAGCCATTCCTCTAACTGAAGTGAAGACATCAGATGTAATCAAATTCATCAAGCATCATGTCATATACCACTTTTGGGTGCCTAGGAGAATTGTTCATGACAACGGACCTCAATTCGTGAGTTAACCATTTTCCAGGTTTTGCAACAAATACATGATCGAAAGTATAGCTCATCTCCATACTATCCTGTAGCCAATAATTTAGCAGAAGCATTCAACAAAACTATTATGAAACTTTTTAAAAAGTTTGTTTCATCCAACCAACGTGATTGAGATGAAAAACTTGGAGAATGTCTTTGGTATATCGAACTACTGTCAGGACACCTACTAACACTACATGTTTTTCTTAGGTGTATGAATCCGAAGCAGTACTTCCTTTGGAGATCCAAATTTCATCATTGCGAGTTGCATTAGCAACCAAAATGACACAAGAAGAGAAGCATCGACAAAGACTTTTAGAGTTGTTAGCTCTCGATGACAAGCACCTTGAAGCTCAACAGAACATTGAGTTTTATCAAGCACGAATTTTCAAAACTTTTAATAAAAAGGTCAAATAGAAAAGTTTCAAGAAAAGTGATTTGGCCATTTCAGTAAGAAGACCAATCATAATCAATAAAAAAATCTAAAGGAAAATTCTGGCTAGAATGGAAAGGACATTTTGTCTTTGATGCGGTCTATTCAAATGCTGCATAGTGATTGGCGAAACCGAATGACGACAAAATAATAATGCCGATGAACGAGAAATTTCTAAATAAGTATTACTCCTAATGTAATATTTAAGAAATCCATCACATAAGACCAAGCCAATTATCCCATCTCCAACGAATATTGAATGAAGTTTTGATGGGTATTAAGAAGAACCCCAAACCTTTTAAATGCAAAATAGGTTATATACAAATAGGTTATGTAATAGTAAGAAGCAATCAAGTCAAAAATTGCGCGGTTTGAGATACGTATCCTCTTTAATATCCCTCAATTGCATCTTCTATCTATACCTTGGAAAAGAGAGTACAAAAGTATCAAATCACTTGATACACATACTTGAATTTTTCTCTCAACAAAAGAAAAATTCAGCATTAAGACTTGATCATTGATCCGCTCAAATGCTAGAGCATACAAAGACTCTAGGTAGAATAATAAATGTGTCCAATTCTTGACACTATTATCTCCAAAACATGACTAATTTGTCCACCAATTAAATGGAGTTCATCTACAAGGGTAAGCTTATTTCTAACCAGTTCCACCCGAGCCTTATAAAACAAAGTTCCTTTCAGGAGACTCGATTTCACAACAATGCAGTCAATATTGTGTGGCTAGTTATTTTATCAATTTACCCAACGAAGTTGCCAATCTTTTGTTTGCCACAAAATTGATTTTTATTGAAGACTTCTTAACAAAATATTACAATTAGAACATTTTCCGTTTATAGAAGATGGGAAAAAATGATTCCTCTTTGTTTAATACTAGTTTCTGCTGTAGACGTGGAGGATGATCTTGCTTTTCATTAACACTCCGAACAAGCTCTTCAGTTGGTAGCTTTCTCAAAGCTCTTGGATGCAAGGGCTCCAGACTTTTGCTACAAATGCTCAAGTAGAGATGATTAACCAAGTAACCCCTTCTCTAGCCTAACTTTTGGCTACTTATAGAGGTTTGGAGATCTTTAAATTGGTGTAAAAGTCCAATTAATGGCCTCCATAATTTGAAAATTAATTCTTTGTCTTTTAATTCGTTAGATTTGTATTAAATCTCCAGGATTTATAACTGATATTTTTAATCCTCTGCATTTGTGACTGGAACACGGATCTCAGTCTTTAGACCCACATTTTAACTTCTCTCATGGCATACTTAGACCCGCGTTTGAATGTCAATGAAGATGATTTTCGTTTCTTGAGGTTTTGAAATGAAAACATGACCCTCCAGAGCCCGTGTGTTGGCTATACTTAGCTCCAAATATTGGCTTAGAAGAAAAGTCAAACGCCGATCTTTCTATGATCGATGATCCATGTTTTAACTTTCGACAACATGTCTTGCTTGATTAGACCTGCGCTTGGATACAAATGAGGATAGTTTTTATCCTTTGAGACATCAAAGTAAAAATGCAACCCTCTGGTGTTGGTGTTTTAATTATATTTAGCTCTAATCGTGAGCTCAAAATATAGCTAAGAATGCAGATTTTTCTTTAATTGTTGATCTACGTGTTAACTTCTCAGCTGGGCTCGTGTTTGTACTGAAATGAGGTTATCTTTGGTTTTTATAAGCCTTTGTTGGCCATAACACGACCTTGCATTTGAGTTGCGAATTTGATCCACGTTTGTATTGAAACACGACCGTAAGGGTCTGCACGGTTCTCTCTAAACGAGGATCCATATTTTAGTATAAAAGGAGTAATCTTATATTTTTAAGATTTTAGAGACAACACGTGAGTTTGAGAGGTCCACATTTGTCAGCCTTTTCTTAGTCTAATACGTGAGTCTCTCTGAATGAGGATCCACATTTTTGGCTATTGAGAATAAGTAACGCGATTTTGTGAGGGATACGTTTTAGCCTTTCTTGACTCTAAACCCAGATCTCTTTTTGGTAGATGATTCGCATGTGTTAGCCATTTTTGGCTTTGAAATGCGGATCTTTCCTTTTATTTTCTTATCTCAAAATTTTTGCCAACAAAACCCTCTCTAAAGTTTTCAAAATTTTGTGGATTTGAAGGTATTTTGAAATACTTTGGATATATGAAATAGTTTTTTTTTATTCATTATACAAAATAGTTTTGAACGCAACTTTGTGTTAAATTCGCGGATTCACTTTCAGATGCGATCTTGCGTTTAATTCATGGATTCATGTATAAACATGACTCTGCGTTTGAAATTTCAATTCCACGCTTTTAGGTTGTTAAAACAAAATGCCACCGCCATTTTTGCCGTCTTTTTGGCACAAAAACCGAAGTGCTGCAGCACTTGAAATGATGAGAAATCTTTTCTAGAGATTTGGACTGTGAATCTCGGCCGTTGATTCTTCTATAAAAGACCTGAGGTCTTTTCAAGGGTTGCATTTTCTGCAACTTGATTTTCTCTTGTTTCTTCAAGCTTTCAATCTCTCGGGCTCTCATCTTCGAATGTTCGAGCTTTTTAATTCTTCAAGCTTTTGAGCTTTTATTCACAAAATCAAAATGCCGAAGAGATCATCCTCTTCTACTCAAGCCATCGACGGCTCTAACAGACCTTCAGCCACTTCTAGTTTTTTCCTAATGTCGGCCAGAGAAGAGCATCCTATCTCTGGTAGGTTTAATGAGTTCAACTCGTTTAGAACAGGCAATTTGTTGCCATGGACAGAGTTGATTAATTTTAAATTTATTAATCAATTCTCCTTAAAAGAAACCCTAATCTCATAGAGATTTTAGATGTCACACAATGCAATTTTTTGCATTTGGGATCTGAAATGCGGATCTTTACTCGTGATTCACGTTTGTTATTTTATTAATAGATCGCGTTGCGATTTCGAATCTTGATTTAATTCACGGATCTCCATTATGTGATCTGCGTTTTTCACTTAATCAAAAGATCATTTTGCAATCTTTAACTCAATTCGCGGATCTCCACCATGTGATCTACGTTTTGCACTTAATCAATCGATCATTTTGCAATCTTTAACTCAATTCGCAGATCTCCACCATGTGATCTGTGATTTGCACTTAGCCAATAGATCATCTTGCAATCTTCAACTTTAATTCAACATGCGGATCTCCACTATATGATCCACGATTAACACTTGATTAATAGATTTCTTTTCAATCTTAACTTAAATCCAATTTGCAGATCTCCACCATGTGATCTGCATTTTGTACTTAGTCAATCACATCATGATATGGAATATTCACTTTGTTCAATTTTCCTTGTAGTGAACTACTTTTTGAACCCGTTGTCCAAACTTAATTACTCCGGCCATGCGGGTAGCTGTGATGGCACCATTCAGTTTATGCTAAGAGAGGAATTTTCTTTGTGTCGTCAGGGTTCCAGCAAAGACGCCTTGAGAAAATACTCAGCTCAGACCCCAATGTTTTAAGAAAACTCATGACTGATGTAGATTTTGAGGGTAGGGACAAGAAGAAAATGAAGAAGCCACACTTCCTGTTTGGAGACAAAATGAAATTACTAGAAGATCGCCTTTTTGATGGTAATTAGAAATGACTAAGGCTGATATGGGGGAAACATATATTTTTGTTGAACATGGAAAGATCATGCCCTCATTCATACCTTCAGGCAGCCTCCATCCCTAGGAAGATGGATTGGCATTTAATGAAACCTCATGATGGTGTACTTCTTGGGGTTTTTGTTCAACAACAACATTTTCCACGAACACTGGGAAGCACGTAACTAGTTTGCTGCCAAGTTCATTAAAGAAGGAGTACCCTGCTGGAGAAACTCTTATAACTACGAGTACTTTTTTGAACTGTTTTGCTGTAGTACATGGTGAGTTTTCTTGCCAAGATTTAGACCATTAAGATGTGTTCATTTTCGGAAAAAGCATGGTGGCCTGCTCTGGCGGATTTTATTTTGAAGAATTTGAAAGTCACTTAAAAAAATAGGACTTCATCAAGCTATATGAGCTGTTCAGCACAGAATACCACCGCTTTCAATTCTTTAGTATTTTATAACTTTATAATTTTGAAATGGGTACCTTCTTTACCTCTGTTGGTGAAATGGGTTTAGCCCTTCATGAAATGTTTGGGATTTCAGGATTGCCCATGGGGTGAAATCTCCTATGAAGAATATGTTCTGACTAGAGAAGAATTGTATCTGTTGAAGGTTCAAGATATGCTGGCCTATAACACTTACTGGGAACTGCCCTGCCATTATCACATTTGTGCCCAAATAACAAAGTTAATAAATAATGGAGTGAAGCAAATAGCTTGGGTGGAATACTTATTCCTCAATTTATGTATTGATAATAAGGATGTTTATATCCTTTCTCCTTGTATAGATGTTGAAATAGAAGAAAGGATAATCTAATATGGGACCCAGGCTTATATTGCAGAGTTAGACGAAGATGTGTTTAAAGCTGGGACTTCCTTTCAAAGTTTTCATTATCAAGCGAAGTATCCTCTGTCTAACACAGCTTTACTGGCGGGATTTTTAATGTTATGGCTGAAACACCGTGTCGTTCCTTCTACCCCTCGAGAAGTCTTATCCGTAAGTGTCGTTTATTCTACCATTCTTTTGGCACATGGTCATCCATTGGGTCTTGTACCAACTATGGTTTGTGATATTCATAGTGGCCTTAGAGCTTTGACAACCCGGTACGTCAAGGTAGAGAAAATTATAAACAAGGAAGGGGATGACACATATAAAACTCCAAACCCTAGAGTTGAACTTTCCTACACTTATTTAATGACTTGCTTTATTTTACACTGTCCCTCCTTGATGATACCAAATCACTAGAGTATTGACCTGTCTGCTCCAATTGTCCAATATTATGAAAAATCCCAATGGCAGGGGCATTATATGGTGACGATTAGGAACCATCATCATCATGGTAATTTTCAACTGTACAGATGTTTTCCTTATTTTTCAAATGCAGAGCATGGTGAAGAGTTCGCTGATTTGCTTGGTTATGATCAATTCACTTCTTTATCTGCTAAAAAATTTTGTTGGTTAATAAATATCAGACCAGAACATCTTGTCTATCGCCAAGATAGTACCTGCTATTTAGTCTTATTACCCAAGTCACTTCGCCCGCTAGTTTGGATATGACCAGTTATATGTGAAAAATCCAAATCCAAATATTAAATCGGTGGGTAATTTATATGAAGGGGCCAGGGCATGGTTTAATTTTGTTGGGAGATGCACTTTGACTTGCTTTAATTTGCCCCAAAAGTATCCAAACTCCTATACATCCTTTTGTTATTGTAGCTGGTATTTTTTCGTCAACTCAAAGCTGAAAAATTATAATGTTAATAGTACATGTCTTAGGGATATCAAATCTTGGGTTTCCAAGAAGAGACAAGTAGGCTCGAGTAGGACACCTGGTTTAGACAAATTTCAACTCATTGAGGCGGATACTTCTGAAGTTGAGACCTCTACTACACAAGTTGGTGATACTTCTACTCATGAGGTGGCTGCTGAAATTACTGTTTCTTCACTTGGAAGAGGATGATCAAATTGTATCTGAGCTTCCCCATGTGGAAGAAGTAGGAAAAAGAGTAACAAAGACTCTAGTTCAAGTGCTATCCCTGAGCCTCCAACACTTCAAGAGGAAGAGGTAAGGAATGATGATGAAGATCAAACTTCTTGGTTGCGCCCTCACACTGCCCATCACAGTAAAAGCATTGGTCCAGTTATCAAGATAGAGGGAGAAATCCCTACATCCTCTACTTCTGTGACTGAGCCTAACTCAAGTGCTGCTCAGGAGGCTACAGAAGAAACACAAGTGGTAACCCAGGCTCCTATAGAAGCTCTTTCTGTTGAGGTTGTTCCTACTACTATTGTTGTAAAGGCTGTAACAACAACTCAACAAACAGCTCAGGCTACTGATGCGACGAAGTATAAATTGTTGGGGAAATTAAAAAACCAGGTACGTCATCAGTTATGATGTGATAAGTATCATATATTGTATTTTTCCTCTCATATTTTTATCTATTTTTATATATAAATAAATGCTACTCAGATATTATTAGTGTCTTTTTCAGATAATCCAATTCATACAAGGAGATGGCATGAAATCAGAGCCGCATTAGGAAATCAAGTTCAGGAAAAAGTTCAAAGAAAGAAAAACTATAAGATTAAAATACTGCAGAGAGTCAAACTCAAATACAGTCATGAAAATCAAGTGTACAAAACAAGAGACTTGTGCAGGAGAAAAATCAGAATAATTGGACAATATCTAGCCGCCAAATGGTGGCATTTGCCGCCAAATAGTGGCTCAAAGTGGGCCCCACATGCTAAGTTTTCTTCGGTGATTTCTATATAATTTTTTAGTTTTTCAGTTCTGGTAGAATTAGGATTTGATTTCCGAAGCCTATATATTGGCTGTATCCTTGTATTCTAGGAGAATCCAGTAATTTTTGTACTCGTTTTTCATTAATAAAATTAGGGTTTGCTGAAGGAGTGACGGTCACAATACCATGCTCCAGTGGTACGTCATTACTTTCTAATCTTTATTTGTATTTTTTAGATAGAGTTAATTGCTTCTAGTATAGATTTATTCACTTTCTAGATTAGATTTATTTGCGTTCATGAATAAAAATAGGATTTTGCTTACTAGAATTATGTGTAACTAGTTTTCTTTTGCCCTAGGATGTAGATAAAGTTAGTTTAATAGATCTAATATGGATTTATATCATCTTCTTCCTAAAAAGAAATAAAGTTATAATTTTTCTATAATAAATAAAATATAGAGTTTGTAAATCATAATTCTTTGATAGATTATACTTAATTAATATTTTGATAATCTATACTTAGATGAAATTTGGAATTCATATTCTTTATTTATTTCTAGAATCATTAACAAGATTTTCCTATAAATAAATTGAATTGAATAAACTTGTAAATCTGATTTCTTTGATATGTTATACTTAAGTTCGGTCTTTCGATAGCCTATGCTTAGATTAAGTTTTGAAGTTTATTTCTTTACTTTTGTTTATAAGATTTTCTACTTGATATAATTTATTTTTAAGAAAGGTGTTATCTTTGATGGTATATACTTACACATCACTTGATATGTCATACTTAGAGGCACTTAATTAAAATCAAATAAAAAAGTTCACCTTTTTAATATATTACTTGACCGTGCATAATTAAAAGTTAGGAAGAAAGAGATAAATTATTATTAGGCTATTATTCTAATAGATTCAAAATTCTAGACTAATCTTTAGAACTTAGAACCAATCTTCCCTCAATTTAGAAACTCTTAGTTAATCCACTAGAACTAAAGAAATAGTAAGAATAGCAAAATACCTGAGATCTCTGTGGGATGACCTGTATAATACTACAATCGACACTGTGCATTTGCAGTAAATATCACATCAAGTTTTTGACGCCATTGCGGGGGATCGACGGTATTTTTCTTACTTTTTCTAACGTTTTACGGGTTAACAGTATGTGTTGAGTGTGTAGAGAATATAAATTGCAGATATAGGAAGACAAAAGGAATAGTAGAAGCCTCGGAACTGCGCAACAGAAAATAGAGAGTTAATCTCTCTAGTTTTACCGCTATTTAGTGGTAAAACCCGCTATTTAGCGGCAATTCAGGTATTGTTTGACTCTAATTTTCCTCCAGTTCTATGTTTTGGTTCCCTGGTTTTTTAAACAAATATAAAAAAAATAAAACTAATAGTAGGAATCACATCTTTTAAATTGATCATTTGTATTCTACCGTTCTATCTCCACCACACCCCACTTCTTGCATTAGTTTAGGAAGTTCACACATACAATCATGATCACTGGTTCATGCCACTTTGGACTCGTGATCAGATTTGTTCATGGGAGACAAGATGGACCAGCCGATCCCGATCCTTCATGATCGATGTTACCCATTGCGCACATCACTTCCATCATGCATAAAACTTCCACACGCAGCGGGTAATCACTATGAGTTGAAACCGCAGTACATCAGTATGCTTTCTAAATTCGCTGGTTCTATTTCAGAGGATGCATATCTCTTTATCAATGAATTTCAGAAAGTATGTGTGATGATAAAACTGTAGCACTTATCGGAGGACGCAATTAAGCTCCACTTCATTCCCTTTGCACTTAAGGATAATGCCAAGAAGTGGTTGTACAATATGCCTACTGATTCAATCACTACTTGGGATGAATTCATTACGGTGTTTCTTAAGAAATATTATCCCACGCATAAGACGGTAAGGATATGAAATCAAATCAATCAATTCCGTCAAGTGTCGGGAGAACCCTTCTGGAAATACTTGGAATGCTTCAAGAACTTATTAGCTCAGTGCCCCCACCATGCAATAGAAAAGTTGCGGTTGTGTCAAATCGTGTACGTAAGACTCGATTACACATCCAAAACTCTTCTTGAGTCCATGTGTCAGGGAGAGTTTATGAGAAAAAACGAGAATGAAGCATGGGATTTTCTTGAGGACCTATCGTGGAAGACTATGCAGTGGGAGAGTCCCACTGAGAAGCCAAGTGCATCAACTTCTGCGCATAAGGGTGGGATCCATAACGCCGACATCTCAATAGTTGCCAAAGCTAAGATTGCAACCCTTATGAGGAGAATTGAAGCATTGGAGACTACTCGTGCTCCACAGGTAGGTCAAGTAAATCAAATCCAAAGTCCTACATGATTTAATTGCGGTACTCTAAATCACGTTATGGAGGAATGTCTATTATTAACGAATCTTATGGGTCCCACTCTTAAACAGGCTAACGTCTTGTATCAACAACCCATGAACAATCCTTATGCTCCTACATACAATCCTGGATGGAGGAACCACCCAAATCTATCATGGCATCAAGGGCAATATCAGGAGGCCCCTAACCCTAACATACAACATCCAGCCAATGGTCAGTTCTTAAGACCAAATATGGGTGCTTATCAACACCCAAATGCATCAAATTATGGGAACAAGCATAATAGATCACCTGCACAAAACCACTCACATCCACAATATGGGTCTAATAATGAAGAAGAAAAGCGACTTTAGTCACTTGAGAAGCACGTTGAAAATCTTCTCAAGTCTCATTCCAAGTTTGACACGTATATGTTCAACCTTGACACACACATGCAAAATCTTATGAAAGTGAACTGATTTTATTCAAAGCACTGGTCAACAACTGCTCATAAACTCTCAATCTATTAAGAATTTTGAGCAGGTTGGACAATTCCCAAGTCAGATGAGTGAACGTGGTCATGGTACCTTTCCAAGACAACCCATAATGAACTCTAATGCTAGTTCCTCAAACTCCAATAAGTCGCATATTCACCAATGCAATGCCATTCACACGCTTAGATCTGGCAAACAAGTGGACAATAATGTAGCCATGCCCTCTGATCCCACTCCTACTATTCCGCAGGCTACACCATCTCTTCCACTCCTTTCTCCACGACCATCTCCATTACCTCCATCATCGTCACATGATCATTGGAAGAACCTGTACCTGAGCTGAAAGCACCATATCCCAATCGGTCTAGGAAGCTTTCACCGCAAGTAGAAAAGATTCTTGAAATATTTCAGCAGGTGAAGGTTAATATTCCACTCCTTGACATTATACAACAGGTTCCTACTTATGCTAAGTTCCTCAAGGATTTGTGTACTAAGAAATGAGCAAGAAACATTCTTGAGAAAGTTTTTCTTACTGCAAATATATCGTAAATCCTCTCTATCTCCTTGCCTATCAAGTACAAAGATCCAGGTTCCCCTACAATCTCATGTACCATTAGGAACACTACATTTGATAGGGCGCTGCTTGATTTAGGGACAAGTGTCAACTTGCTTTCTTACACTGTTTATCAGCAACTGGGGTTAGGAAAACTTCAACCAACCAAGATCACATTACAGTTAGCTGATCGTTCGATCAAGAGACCACTTGGTATGATTGAAGATATTCTCATTAAGGTCGGTGAGTTTATCTTTCCTGTAAACTTCATTGTCTTAGAAACTGAGCCGATATCCAATCTACAGAATCAAATTTCCGTTATCTTGGGTAGACCATTCCATGCAACATCAAATGCATTAATTGATTGCAGGAGTGGCCTCATAAAGCTATCGTTTGGAAATATGACTGTGGTATTGAATATATTCAATATGGATGAGCACACAACGAGCTCCCTCATTAAGGTCAACATGATTCACAGATTGCACTATAATTTGACCTCTTGCACTGATGATGAACTCTCATTTGAGCAAATGTTCAAAGATGAGCTCATATTATTAGATGAATTGGCACATACAGATTCTATGTATGATGATACTTATGCAAGTGTGCCATTAATTTATGAGCAAACTTTTGAGGATTTGTTTAAAGAGGAGCTCACATTACTTCGTGAGTTAGAAGAGCCAAAACCACATTCACTTGATCCTATAGCACTCTTCTCACCTCACGATATTTCTACATGTATGATTGTTACTAACGATGATTGGAAGGTTTATAATAAAGAATTCTTTAACCCAATTGTTAATGCTTATACGTGGACGAAGAAAAAGCGAGGACGACATAAGCTACATATATGTAATTTCATGACTTGTACGAGATTGATGAGATATAATAATGCACCCACTTCACGTTTAAATGCACACACTATGAAAGTGGGAAGCGATCGAGAGGTCATAACCATTTTCCATGCGTTAATAGGGTGATGATATTGAGATCGTAAATTTAACGACTCTCATTATTTGTATAGTATTTGTATAATAATTTTCAAATTGATTTTACCACACTTGGTTTGTGTATGAAGGCATACACGAGTTTATGTGTGGAGGAGTGGATTAGGATATTTTCTTTATGTTTTTATAAGATTTTAGTTTTTTTAAGAGTTTTTATTTTATTTTTAGATTTTTGAGTTATTTATTTTACACTTTGGGTAGTTTTTAGCGTAACTAACTAAAAAAAATTAATTAAAAACTGAAAAATATTATTTATATGTTTTCATCAATAGATCAACCTAATTACAGATAAATGAACAAATTTAGATTTGAAATTGGATAGGAAAGTAGATTGGATGATATATTTTGAATTTTATGAAAAAGATTAAAATTCAAAAAATAAATACTGCCAACAGTAGTTTTGAGGTATGTATACATCTTTTTTTCACTTCACAATAGTTTATTAGGTTAAGGATAAAGATGATAATGATTGAGTAAGTCTTTTCTCTCTAAATAAAGAAAAAAATAGTGAGAATAAAATAATGGGGTGCACCTGGTATTAAGACAATAGTCTCAGGAGTGAAAAAAGAGTATGATTCAAGTAATCGGTACCTTGCGCCTAAGTAAGCGTGAATATTCGCATGAAAGGTGAAATATTCTAAAAAAATGAAAAAGAAAAAAGAAAAGAGTATGAACCAAGTAACCGGGTACTTTACGCCTAAGCAAGCGTGAATATTCACATGAAAGGTGAAATATTCTTAAAAAAATTGTTATGAGAGAGAAGATGAATCATGAGTTAGAGTTTGAGTCCAAGGGCGAAATAGACTATCACACGTGCACAACCAATGAATTATCTGTTAGTAGGTATTGAAAAATAGGATTTAAATTTTTGATTAAAATAAAAAGTGTATCTGATATGACGCTCGATTTGAAAATTGATAATCTAAATGCATTCTTGAGTTTATATATTAGTGAGATTAATTGATGAAAATATCATAAAAAAAGATTTTTCTTTCTTTTGTATAAAATTTTTATCATTATTTCACTGCAAACCCTCACGAGACAACACTCGTCCACTAGGATAACCTAGGGGTTTAAAGGCTTGTTGCACATGCTAAGTGCAATCACGATTCCTACGAAAGTGAGTTAGGATTTTTCTTTTTCTTTTTAGATTTAGCTTTTGCTCGAGACCTAGCAAAAGATAGGTGTGGGGGTGTGATAAGTATTATATATTGTATTTTTTCTTGTATATTTTATAAATAAATGCTACTCGGGAATTATTGGTGTCTTTTTCAGATAATCCGATTCATACAAGGAGATGACATGAAATCAGAGCCGAATTAGGAAATTAAGTCCAGAAAAGAGTTCAAAGAAAGCAAAGCTACAAGATTAAAATACTGCAGAAAGTCAAAATCAAATACAGTCATGAATATCAAGTGTTCAAGACAAGAGACTCGTGCAGGAGAAAAATCAGAATAATTGGACAATATCTAGCCGCCAAATGGCGGCATTTGCCAAGTGGCTTAAAGTGGGCCCTACACGCTGATTTTTTTGTGTGGTTTCGATGTAATTTTGTAGTTTTTCAGTTTTGTTAGAATTAGGGTTTGATTTCCAAAACCTATATATTGGCCGTATCCTTGTATTCTAGGAAAATCCAGTAATTTTTGTATTCATTTTTCATTAATAAAATTAGCGTTTTGCTTAAGGGGTGACGGTCACAATACCGTGCTCCAAAGGTACGCCATTGCTTTCTAATATTTATTTGTTTTTTAAATAGAGTTAATTGCTTTCTAGTATATATTTATTCACTTTCTAGATTAGATTTAATTGCGTTCATGAATCAAAATAGGATTTTACTTACTAGAATTATGTGTAACTAATTTTCTTTAGCCCTAGGATGTAGATGAAGTTAGTTTAATAGATTTAATATGGATTTATTTCATTTTCTTCCTAAAAAGAAATAAAGTTATGATTTTTCTATAAATAAATAAAATATAGAGTCCATAAATCATAATTCTTTGATAGATTATACTTAATTAATATTTTGATAATCTATACTTAGATGAAATTTGGAATTCATATTCTTTATTTATTTCTAAAATCATTAACAAGATTATTCTATAAATAAATTGAATTGAATAAACTTGTAAATCTAATTTTTTTGATAGGTATACTTAAGTTTGGTCTTTTAATAGCCTATGCTTAGATAAATATTTGAAGTTTATTTCTTTACTTTTGTTTATAAGATTTTCTACTTGATATAATTTGTTTTTATGAAAGGTGTTATCTTTAATGGTCTATACTTGCACATCACTTGATAGGTCATACTTAGGGGCAGTTAATTAAAATCAAATTAAAAATATCATCTTTTTAATATGTTACTTGACCATGCACAATTAAAAATTAGGAAGAAAGAGATAATTCATTATTAGGCTATTATTCTAATGTATTCGAAATCCTAGGCTAATCTTTAGAACTTAGAACCAATTTTTTCTCAATTTAGAAACTCTTAGTTAATCCACTAGAACTAAAGAAATAGTAATAATCGCAAAACACCTGAGATCTCTATGGGACGACCTGTATAGTACTATAACCAACACTGTACACTTACAGTAAATATCACATCATAATGCTAGCCATTGCAATTCCTCCTTCTAGTCCCACCACCAGAGAATTGGATATTATTGAGCTATATGAGCTGACGTGTAACTATCCAATCAAGCAAGACAATTTGAGAATTTGAAAGTCACTTAAAAAAAGGACTTTATCAAGCTATATGAGCTGTTTAGCATGGAATACCGCCGAGTCGCTTCTATTTCTTCAATATTCTAGAACTTTATAATTTTTAAATGGGTATCTTCTTTACCTCTGTTGGTGAAATGGGTTTAGCCCTTCATGAAATGTTTTAGTTCATTAAAGATCAATTTTTATGTCAATTTTCTGTTCGTCATAAAAATTAATCTTTATTGAAAACTTCTCATTTAAAGATTACAATTAGGAACGATTTTTTCGTTTACAGCAGATGAGGAAAAATATTTCCTCTTTGTTTAATGCTAGGTACTGTTATATGTGTTGGAGCCATTTTTCAAGAAGTCTCTATCAACATAGTCACTGCAGACCAAAAAGAAGATGATGAAGGATTGCCACCAATCAAATATGATTCCTGGGCAAAACATCTCAACATGAAGTTGAAAGTTCAGTTTGAATAACGTGAACATCCAACTGAAAATAAAGTGATCCAAATAAATATGGATAACGAAATTAATTCTAAACCCATATTTATAAGTGAAAATTTATCTTTAGAAGAAAAAAAGAAATGATCTCTCTTATTCGATAATACATTGATATTTTTGCTTGGAATTATGAAGTCATATCAGGATTAGACCCAAAAGTGGCAATGCATAAACTGAGCATCTGACAGATGTGAAACCCGTTAAACAACAACGAAGGTTCTGTCCCGAAATTACGGAAGCCATCGAATCTAAAATCAAAAAGCTAATCGAATTAGACTTCATTCATGAGGAACAATATCATGATTGGGTCACGAATATAATCCCTGTAACTAAGAAGAATGGAAAAATCAGGGTCTGCATTGATTTCGGAGACCTAAACGAAGTATGCCCAAAAGACAAATTTCCATTGCCAATCATAGACGTCGTGATCGATAATACTTGCGGCTATGAATGAATGTCGTTCATGGATGGATTTCCAGGATACAATCAAATTAAAATGTATCCTGACGATGAAAAGCATACGTCTTTTTGAACACCACTGGGAGTATACTGTTATATAGTTATGCCCTTCAGCTTAAAGAACGCTAGCGCCACATATTAATGCGCCATGAACACCATATTCCAAGAACATCTCTGGAAGGTGATAGAATGTTATAAAGATGATTTGGCGATCAAAAGCAAAAGCAAAGGTGATCATATTCATGATCTAAGAATGGTATTCGATCTCATGTGGAAACACCAGCTTCGGATGAGTCCAACTAAGTCTTTTCTGGGAGTCTCCAGTGGAAAGTTCTTTGGATTCATGGTCACTTCACAAGGAATTCATCTTAATCCTAACAAAATTAAAGCAATTTAAGACATGCCAACACCTAGAAATCTCAAATTGTTGAGAGGACTATAAGGGAGGCTGGCGTATATTCACAGGTTCATATCAAACTTGTCTGGGAGATATCAACTATTCACACGATTGATGAAGAAAGGAGTATCGTTCATTTGGGATGAAACTTTTCAGAAAGCTTTCAAAGAGATTAAGGAATATCTCACGAAGCCACCTGTCCTTGTAGCTCCAATTTTAGGAATATCTTTCCTATTATGCATGAGAGCCATGGACAATTCTTAGGGAGCCTTGTTAGCCCAAAATAATGAATTTGGGCATGAACAGGCAATCTACTATTTAAGTAGAATAATGATTTGAGTTGAACATCGATATATCCCAATGGAAAAAGAAAACCTAGTTTTAGTGTTTGCAGTGATAGAAAATGCGACACTAACTCGTAGGGCAAACAATCCACGTTATATCAAAAGTTAATCCATTAAGAATATTAATGATCAAACTAGAATCATTAAATTCAAGATTATCCAAATGGACTATTTTGTTATCGCAATATGATATGCATTTCATCCCACAAAAATTGATTAAAGGTCAAGTTATAACTGATTTCCTAGCTGAACACTCAGTTCCAGCATCTTCAAAACTGTACAAAGATATCCCTGACGAAATAGCAAAGGGAAGCATAGCTCCAGAAGATGATACTCCACAAGAAATTGCTGAAGCAAACGTCACTACATAAAAAGTCTGGCAACTTTTCTTTAATGGTGCCTCCAGAATGAGACCCAAAGGAAAGATGGTAGCAGGAGTGGGTTTGTTTTTGTCTCTTCTTATAACCACAACATCCCTCGAGCATATTCATTAATAAAGTCATGCTTTAACAATGTTGCTGAATACAATGCCATGATGATTGGTCTAAAAATAGCCAAACAGTTGGGAATAAAATATTTAAAAATATATAGAGATTCTTAGCTCATCATTAACCAAGTCAAGAGAGAATATGAAGTAAAAAACGAAGATATCTTGACATATTACGAAGCAGTTACAAAAATGGCTGATAGTTTCAATGGCTTCTACATCAGTCATGTGCCTCGCCACCAGAATAGCTATGTAGATTCACAAGTTTTATTAGCTGCTACGTTAGCATTGCCCAAAGATTCTAGCAAATGCATAACAGTGAGAAGTAAGAAATTATTCTGTCCGAAAAATGAACTCGAGTGGAGTTAAATTCAGGTAAGAAACAAGAAACAGATCAAGTATATGCTCTTGAATCTAATCTCAAACCAAGATATTGGCATTTTTATTATGTAGACTATGTTCTTTACGGGATATTACCGAAAGATCCCAAAAAAGTAGCAGCAATTTGAAGAAAAGCTGTTTGATTCTATTATAATGCCGAAGTTCAGACATTATATAGAAAACCTATGATGGAATACTGATTCGTTGTCTTTCTAATAGGGAAGCCCAAGAAGCACTTGAAGAAGCTCATAGTGGCATCTGTGGAGCACATCAACAGGACCAAAATTCTGGGATAGAATCCGAAGAATAAGATATTATTAGCCCAAAGTGATGATAGATGAAATTGCTTATACCAAAAAATGCTGGGTCTGTCAAATACATCCAGACTTCATACATCAGGCATCAGAATATCTCCATTCAATAGCTATGTCATGGCCATTTAAAATGTGGGGAATGGATATTATCGGGTCGATCTCGCCAACATCAACAAAGGGTTATCGACCATATTGGCCATAACTGATTATTTCTCAAAATGGACAGAAGTCGTTCCACTAACTGAAGTGAAGGCATCAGATGTAATCAAATTCATCAAATATCATATCATATACCGCTTTGGGGTGCCTAGGAGAATTGTTTATGACAACGAACCAATATTCATGAGTCAACAATTCTCCAAATTTTGCAACAAATATTCGATTGATAGTATAGCTTCATCTCCATACGATCCTACAGCTAATAGTTTAATAGAAACTTTCAACAAAACTATTGTGAAGCTCCTTAAGAAGATCGTTTTATCCAACCAACATGATTGAGATGAAAAGCTTGGAGAATGTCTTTGGGTTATCAAACTACTGTCAGGACACCTACAAACGCTATACTTTTTTTCTTTGGTGTATGGATCCGAAGCAGTACTTCCTTTGGAGATTCAAATTCCGTCATTGCGAGTTGCATTAGCAACCAAAATGACACAAGAAGAGAAGTATCAGCAAAGACTTTTAGAGTTGGAAGTTTTTGATGACAAGAGCGTAGAAGCTCAACAGAGCATTGAGCTTTATCAGGCACGAGTTAACAAAATCTTTAATAAAAAGGTCAAGCAGAGAAGTTTCAAGAAAGGTGATTTGGTTTTTTTAGTAAGAAGACCAATTATAACCAATTAAAAATCAAAAGGAAAATTTTAGCCAAAATGGGAAGGATCTTTTGTCATTGACATTATCTATTCAAATGACGCATACCGATTGGCAAAACCAAACGGTGACAAAATAATGATGTCGATGAACAGGAAATTTCTAAAGAAATATTGCTTCTAATGTAATATTTAAGAAATCTATCATAGAAGGCCAAGCCAATTATCCAGTCTCCAATGAATGTTGAAGGAAGTTTCGATGGGTATTAAGAAGAACCCCGAATCTTTTTAAGGCAAAATAGGTTATGTAATAGTAAGAAGCAATCAAGTCAAAAGTTAAGCAGTTTGAGACACATATCCTCTTTAATAACCCTCTATTGCATCTTCGACCGGTACCACGAAAAAGAGAGTACAAAAGTATCAAATCATTTGATACATATAATTGAATTTTTCTCTTAACAAAAGAAAAATTCAGCATTAAGACTTGATCATTGGTCTGCTCAAACATTGAACATATGAAGACCCTACAGAGATTAATAAATGTGTCTAATTCTTGATATTATTATCTCCAAAACAGGACTAATTTGTCCACCAATCAAATGGAAATCATCTACAAGGAAGGAGTCCATTTCTTACCAAGTTCTACTAGAATTTCATTAGACAAAGTTCCTCTTGGGAGACTCAATCCCACGACGGTGCAGTCAATATTGTGTGACCTATTATTTCATCAATTTTCCTAGCGAAGTACCGCAAATGAAGATATACTAGCTCGTTGCTAACATGTTGCTCCACACACCAGCTAGGGGTACCAAATGAAAATGAAACATGTCTTTATGATTAAGGATGGAGGAAATGTTTGGTATGTAAACCCCAAATGAAATTCTTGCCAACCCATCATACTGGGGGTAAAAGCATGAGCTGTCCAATGCTACTAGAGCAATGGGAAGAGAATAAGTTTCTCACTAACCCATCTTGTTGGAGTAAAACATGAACTGCTCAACGTCGTCAAGGCAATAGGAAGAGAACAAGTTTCTTGCCAACCCGTCGTGCTAGAGATAAAAGCATAAATTGCCCTAAACTATTAAGGCTAAGGGAAGAGGAAATATTTAGCATGTAAGCCCAAACAAAATCCTTGCCAAGTTCATCATGCTGAAAAAAATAGCATGGCTAGCCCAATACAAACAACAATTGGTAAAAGGTAATCAAATCTATTTATAGCTGGGTATTTGCTAAAAAGCCCGTGAACCTGTCATGTTAAGCTCTTACCTCTGACAGAACTGAAATTTATTTCCACCAAAATTTATCAAGTTAAAAAAACACTTCTGACAAAATCAAATCCATTTTTCACAAAACAAATTACCAAGTTAAAAATTATCTTTGACAAACTAATTTTTATTTCCTCCAAAACGTGTCAAGTTAAAAAAATTACCTCTGACAGATCAAATCCATTTTCCCTCAAAATTTATCAAGTTAAAAATTATCTATGACAAACCAAATTCTATTTTCTGCAAAATTTGTCAAGTTAAAAATTATTTCTGACAACTAAATTCTATTTCCTCCAAAATTTGTCAAGTTAAAAATTACCTATGATAAACCAAACTCTATTTCCTCCAAAATTTATCAAGTTAAGAAATTACCTCTAACAAAATCAAAATTCATTTCCACCCAAATTTGCTAAGTTAAAAATTATCTCTGGCAATTCAAAAAGCTGTTATATTACAAGTCACTGAATAGCTAAAATTACAATTTGTTCAGGAAAGTTAATGATTACTTCTATCCTACTCAAGAAAGTTATTCATTAGTCGCAAAACTACTTGGGTGTTTGAATACCGACTCTATATTGTCAAGTTAATGATTATCTCTAGATAATATGTAAAAGAGTCAATGATATATCAAGTTAGCAACAATGTTGAAAATAACACGTTATGAAACCCATTATGTTGCGCTACGTAACCTAACAGAATCGCAGCACTACGTAACAACTGAAAATAACTAAGTGCACCGTAATAATACGTTTTTATTGTATTTTACATTATATTACATAACGTTACGTTAAGTTATGTTATGTTACGTTATCTATCATTATTTTTTAGTAATTTCTATATTATTGTTGATTATTATTTTGTTTATTAGCAAATTTTCTATAATTTTCTTAATTAGTTGTTGGCTTGTTTAATTGCTTGTGGAATTACTAACTTGTTAATTATTGATTGTTTACTTGTTCACCTGTTATAATTTCTCTCCAGTTGCTGAAATATCTTACTTGTTGATTTTATTAAATTTTTAACTGAACTGAAATCAATAATTACAAATAAGATAAATTGAACATTACAACATATAAATTACAAAAATAATAATAACTTGAATTGAAATAAAAAATTAAAATCTTGTTTTCTTGTTTAAATGATAACTAGAATTATGGTTAGAGACTTAATATAATTTATGAAGATAAATTTAAAAATTATTGTAGAACTTAATATAAAATTAGAATAGATTATGTATTACAAAATGATCTTATATTCTTTTTTTAGATATTTTAAATTTATTTTTAAATTTATAAAAATTATTCTACATAGTTTTACATTTATTTTTAATTAAATAAATAGAAAATTGCATAACCTACGTTATGTATTACGCTATATGCGACATAATCTAACAGAGACAAAATATTATATTATCATTATTGCTATTTTAAACATTGGTTAACACTTAACTTTGATTAGCAACACCAAATTCATTCATCAAATTAAACAACTACCTTTGAATGAATGACAACAAAAGTTTTTCCATCCTCAAATTTTCCATTCATTATAAATTCAATATTACAAGAGCTCCTTGGCAAAATATTCAAGTTCCATACCTAAATTAAAAAAATACAAACTACTAAGTCAAGAGAACCTTGATGTTTTCTTCAATATCCCTTATCTCTAATTGGATGGCTTCATAAACCTGAGCAATAACTTGCCTCTGTAACTTCTCGCTACTGACCAAAACTTCCAAATTCTGCTTGCGCAGTCATGTCAATATCAATGGTGCCAGTGACTTGATTAGTTCAAAGCTAGGTGTACCAAATTCATTTCTCAATGCACAACATGTGGATCCACAAATATTGGAGAACTGTGAATAGCACTTGGGAGTTACAAAGCTGCCTACAACTATTTATCATCCTTACCTTATCTATGCAGGAGGATGAAAGGTTAGAAGACAACAATGCCATAGACCCAAAATCTTTTATCTCATGTAAAGCACACGAAGCTTTCTGGGTCCCCAAAGAAATGGGAAAAAGTTGAAGATCAGGAGGGTGCAAACATTGTTCTAGAAATTCTGAAGAGTAATATCCTGCATTAAATTTGAAGTCTAGTCAAGAGACATAAATGGAAAAAATATATCACAACAACTGCGGAGACTAATGAGATTTTAACAAGAAGACTTACTGTAATTCAAGAGGGCACTTGAGCTTATAGGGATCTTTCTAATAGGATATTCCTTCTTTAACGAACCTGGCAATAGACCAGTCATAGGTTTGCCAATAATTATGGAAAATGCTGAGATTATCCTAATATCTCCAAGAGGCATATTTTCTAGAGGTCTTATTGAGTGCCAACCCCAGCTCATTGCACCAATTAAGGAAAAGAATAATGGAAGAGGTTCGGGTGAATTTATACTGTTCAAATCTAAAATGCGGATCACAGCTACCTGAAGACTCGTGTTCTAATTCAAAAGGAGACTAACTTTCTCAAGTTGTTTAAAAAAAATCTAGAACTTGGATCAAAGATCCTTGAGGCCCGCGTTTCAAATTGGAAAGATCAACTTTTCAAGTTCTATCTTCTAGATCCAAAAAGCGAAACACAGACCCACATTGCAAAATAAAAAAGGGCCCTTTTGAAGCTCTATATTTCCAATCTTAAACATGGATCATGAACCCATAATTTCAAAAATAATATATATATATATATATATATATATATATATATATATATATATATATATATATATATATATAGATATATATAATAGTTCATTCGGTCTATGACAATGAACCCCCAAAAATCAAATGAGACGAGATTCATTAGCTTACCGCAAATCGTGGGTTCTTCCTGAATAAAAGCTAGAAGGCTGACAAATCATGGGCTTACGGCCAGATAAAAGCTAGAAGAGGCTTGATGATTTTGAGAGCTTCTAGTGGGATGGCTAGTAGATGAAGATTTCCTCGTAATAAGAGCTCTAGAAAGAGTTTAAGTGAGAACAACCCGAAGGTTAAAAGAAAAGGAGTTTGAAGAAACTTGGAGACGAAGAGCTTGAAGAGCTTGGAGATGAAGAAAACTCTTGAAAATATTTTAGAATGACTTCTGAAAGAGACTATGGTGCCTTATATAAAAGATTTGATGGTCAAGATCTTCGGCCGGAAGATTTGATGGGCGAAATCTTCTTGTCGAGATCTTTGGCCCGAATCTCGTTGAGATTTTATCATTAATAAGCGCATGGAACGCATAGATCTCTGCATCATAAAGGCAAAAATGCCGGTGACGTTTTGTTTTAACAGTTTGAAATTTCAACTGCAGAGTTGTGTTTATACGTGAACCCACGAATTAAATGCAGGGTCGTGTCTAAAAGAGAATCCGAGAATTTAGCGCAAAGCTTCATTCAAAATATTTTGGATAATGAATAAAAAACTATTTCATTTATCCAAAATATTTCAAAACACCTTCAAAACCACGAAATTTTGAAAACTTAAATTTTTGAGAAAAGGAAACAAAAGGAAGGATGAGCATTTCAAAGCAAAAAATGGCTAATACATGTGGATCATCAACCAAAGAGAGATCTGCGTTTAGAGCCAAGAAAGGTTAAAATGCGGGCCTCACAAAGTCACGTCACCTATTCTCCATAGCCAAAATTCCAGATCCTCATCCAGAGAGACCCACAAATTCATCTAAGACTGACAATTGTGGACCCTTCAAGGTAACAAGTTGTTTCTAAAACCTTAAAAATATAAGGTTATTCTTTTTTTATACTAAAACACGGATCATCATCCAAATAGTTCCGCACAGACCCTTAAGGTCGCGTTTTAATACAAATGTAGAGCTAATTCATGACTCAAATGCAAGGTCACATTATGGCTCACAAAGGCTTATAAAAACAAAAAATAACCCCGTTTCAGTACAAATATGGGCCCAGCTGAGAAGCTAACACGTGGATCATTAATTAAATATCTTTTGAGCTTATAAGTAGAGCTAAATATAATTAAAAAGCGAACACCAGAGGGTTGCATTTTTACTCCAAAGTCTCAAAGGATAAAAACTATCCTCATCTATACCCAAACGCGGGTCTATTCAAGCAAGACACATTGTCGGAAGCTAAAATACGGATCATCGATTATAGAGAGATCTGCGTTTGACCTTTTTTCTAAGCTCATATTTGGAGCTAAGTATAACCAACACATGGTCCTAGAGATTCACGTTTTCATCCTAAAGTCTTCAGAGACGAAAATCATCTTCATTGACATTCAAACGCGGATCTGAGTATGCAATGCGAACTACCAGAAGCTAAAACGCAGATCTAAAAACTGAGTTCTGCATTCCAGTCACAAATCCAGAGGATTAAAATATTAGTTACAAATTCTGGAGATTTAACACAAATCTAATGGATTAAAAATAAAGAATTAATTATCAAATTATGCAGGCCATTAATTAGACAGCTACACCAATTTAAATGTCTCTAAACCTCTAAAAATAGCCAAAGGTTGGGCTGGAGAAGAGGTTACTAGGTTACTCAGTTAATCATCTCAAATTGAGCACTTGTGCTAAAAGTCTAGAGCCCTTGTATCCAAGAGTTTTGAGAAAGCTACCAACTGAAGAGCTTGCTTGGAGTGTTAACGGAGAGCAAGATTGTCCTCTACGAGTACAACAGAATCCAATATTAAACAATGGGGAATTCCTATCCTTTGGCTCTATGAGTCCAAGATCCTTGCAAAAATGCCGCAAGGTCTCAAACAATTTAGTCTCTAATGAGGCTCTAAAAGTTACAGTCCTACCGAAGGACTTTTTAGACCATACTGGTTTCAAAGGAGAGATTTCTCCTTCATCAGTACAATGCTCCTGGTTTGTCCCACCTAAGGCCCATGTTGATACTAAGAGGATGGATTAGGATCCCTACAACAATAAAGAAAAACGACCAATCTCTAATCTTAAAGGAGATGATTTGGAAGATAAGGTTCTGTCACCCACACAATGAGAAGGAAGTTAAGAAGTAAGGTTCGTGCTTCCCGCAGAGCCATGAAAAACCAAACTGTTGATCTACAACCACGCGAAACTCCAATTCGTGTGTGGAGACAAAAAAGTGAAGTTGTGGTCCCTAATGAGAAGCTGGACTAAGATGTGGATGGGTTCATCCCCATTTCCTATGGAAACGCCGTTCGCCCACCAAGTGCATATATGGCTTCAAATGCAGAGTTTACCTCCATGTTTCACAAGCCAAACACTGATCTCAGGGTCGCATTTTTGAAGCCAAACATAGACCTCAGGGTCACGTTTCACATGTTAAACGCGGGCCACACACTCGCATTCTTGAAGCTAGACGTGGAGCTCAAACCCAAATCTCTGAAAAAAAGTTTAGCCGCTAAGGTCCCAATCATACCAGCTTCGTCAGAAGCTCATCCTCCAACCAAAGAGACTAAAGTTAAATTTGCTCCAAGTATTTTCAAGGGGATAGATTCTCCTATCTCAAAAATATTATTTGAAGGAGATATTGCCTCTTCCAACAGTCCCATGAGTTCCAATGCAAGGAACCTTAGGAAATTTCTCAATAAGAAAAGAGAAAAATCCCAAATATCTCATGGTCATTGTGAATATTTTATCAATGCAATGCTACCCTATTGTTGCTGCGTTCCAACTTCTGCAAAGCCATCTGTCATCAATAGACTTGTGCCGTCTCTAGTCCAACCTTCAAAAAGAAGATACGGAACATCAAACATGACTTTTCTAAACTAGAGTATCCCAAAGTATCATCCAACATGATATCTTTAGGAGGAAAGAAGAAGAAGAAGAAGACGAGGAGAGTTCCTCAATCAGACTCATCAGACTTTGAGCACTTTTCTGGACTAAAGAGCGTGTCTAGTGATATTCAGGGTGTTTTTAGAAATAACTGACTTCAAAAAGGGGTAATAGTGTCATTGGATTACCGAAAAATGGCTGGAATTTCCTCTAATAAAGAAGGACAAGAAACTTTATTGTCGCAGAATTCCAGGCCTTTGATTGAAGACTCTACCTTTGCGTATATGGCGTAAGAAAATCCTAACGAATTCATGAAAAGGATGAATAAGTAAGAAAAGATCATCCAGTAACGATAGGAGACCATAAATGAGATCAGGAGAATGCTCCAATCCTTGATCAAAGAGGGAACAAAGAACAAGGGAGAGTTTTCTTCCAAAAGTTCCCGCATTCCGAGGAATGATAAAGGGAAAAAAAAAATAAAATGAACCTCGTACTTTTTCTAGAAGCATTGGTGGTGAGGAAAATGAAGAAAAAGATAACCATTCTAAACACTTTCGCCATCAGTCTGAGAACTTAGAACATGAAGGCAATCTAAATGTTGCTGTTATGGAGAGCTTTCAGAATCAGTTCAACGCTCTTGTGCATAAGAGCAACTTGCAAGAGCTAGGGGTTGTAAGGTCGTATCTAATAGAATGGGAGAATATACCATTTTTAGAAAATTACAAGCCTCTGAAGCTTATGTCCTTCAATGGTAAAGGGTCGCCAAATCAACATCTTTACTATTTCAAGTCACAGACGAGCCATTTAACCAAAAATTACCCAATTATCGTTCGAGTTTCTATTAGTACCCTCACGGATCTAGTATTTGAATGGTTCCAAATACTAAAGCTAGGAATCATCAACTCGAAGAACTATATGGAAAAGACCTTTTCGACTAGGTTCTATGAAGATGACATAGAGATCTCGATGCTAGCACTCCTTGCTACAAAGCATAAGAAGGGGGAGTTGGCTTGAGACTTCATTAAAAGATTCCGAAATGATTCATTGAGGTGTCCGCATGGGATGCCAGAAAAGACTCTAGTAGAGACATGTAGACATAATCTATCCACTAAAGTTCTCACTAGGATGGGGCCTGTAAAGTCTTCTACTTGGAAAAATATTTCAATATAAGCCGAAGAAGCCAAAGAGATTGTACAGAACCTTGAGGCTGAAAAAGAAGGAAAAACAAGTAGAAATAACAATGGAACGCCACAATCGTCTTGATTTAAAGGGAAATAGACGATGGCAATAGATACTCCAAACCCAACTAAACCTCCTCTAAGGACCCGTCCTCAATTAAGGGTTTCTCAAAAACAATATTTTTTTTTAAAGATGAACATACTATCACTATTTTCAACCTGCTCATGAAAAAATAATATGTTGAAATTGCCAAGGCGAAGCGCCTTGAAGAAATAGGAAAAATTAATGATCCCAATTACTGTATATATCATAGGATTATTAACCATTCTACTAAGAATTGTTACATTCTAAAGGACAAAATTCATGCCCTGGTGGACGCTAATGTCATCAAACTGCAGGAAGAGCAGAAGAAAGTGACAGCAAACATGGTGTCTTTCAAATTTTGAAAGGGTCTAGATTGAATAGAGTCAACCATTAAAGATGGAGTTCAACCAATTTCTAAAAACATAATGAGGGTTGTAAATTATGACCCTCATCAACAACAAATGAAAGGATTATCTCCCTTTGAAGCATCCAAAGGAGAAATAATATGAGTACATTCAGATCTTCTCAAAGATGAATAGTGGACTACAAGTTCATATAAAAGGAAATCTAGTCACTACAGTCCCTAAAAATGACACATCAGTTCGTCCTTTTTCAGACTCAGAATAAGAACTCAATGAATCATTGGTGGTCAATGCAGACTAGCAGCAATCTTCTGTAACTCGTTCAGGAAGAGATTACCTAAAAAATTTTGATCAGATGGTTGAACCTCAAATTCTAGAGGAGAACAAGTAGAAAGAGCTTAAGTTTGATAAAACTCTTGAAAACAAGGAGAAAGAACCAACAGAAAGTTCCAAGAAACCTTTCAAATTTGATGTGTTGGAGTAATTGGCCAACATTCCTACAAGAATCACTTTGTATGAGCTCCTGAGGCTACCTAAGCAAACCAGAGAGGCCTTAAGAGAAGCTCTGCAAGATTTCAAAGTATTTATGGCACAAATTTCAGAAACAGAAGAAGAAGAAGTTTGTGCAGCATGTCATTAAAATTCCAAGAAGATACCTTGCATAACCTTTTTCTCAGAAGATATGCAAGTGAGAAGTAACAGTAACAAGCATCACTGGTCTTTGTACTACAAAGGCTACATAGAGTCAACGAATATTGACCGAATTCAAGTCGACTCTAGATCCGGTTTAAGCATAATGGCAAGGAGGGTACTACGATATCTTGGGGTCCCAATGAGTAGACAGGCAGCAACAAATATAACCATTTTTAGGTTCAATGCTAATGGTTGTAAACCCTTGGATAAAATGAAATCGAAATGCCAGATTGGTAATTTAAAGATGAAAGTCACATGCTATGTAATAGATACTGACACGTCATACAACCTATTGATTTTGAACTCTCAAGTACTGTACTGACGCAGTCAGTGATCAACTAGATAAAATATAGTTTTTAGCATCATTCCAAGCACCCATTCGTTCATCCTTTAGCATACAAAGTGATGATGATAGAGATGTAAGTGAAGCGATTTTTGAAGTTTCTCCCAAATATATAGGTCAAGGAGCTATATTATTTGGAAGAGCTAACAATAATGATAAAGAAAATGTTTGGATTCTGAGGAAGAATAGGAAAATTCCTAGTTCTTTCATTACCACAAAAATACCCATAAAATGATGAAAAAATGGGATATAACCTAACTGATGGCAAGGGTTGAATTTTGGAAAAGAAAGAAGAGCTATGGTTCGACTTTTTGTTCCAAAAGAAAAAATGCCAGATTACTATGATAAAACTGGCAAGGAGTTGGGATATATTACAACTCCTAAGAACCTTCCAAAAATAAATTTTAAAGAGTTTCAACAATTTTATTGCTTCGAATCATTATGCTGAGATTTAAATGTAAGTGTTGGAGCCATTTTCAAGAAGTCTCTATCAATATGGTCATTGTAGACCAAAATGAAGATTATGATGAAGGATTGCCACCAATTAAAGATGATTCTTGGACAAAACATCTCAACATGAAGTCAGAAGTTCAGTTTGAACAACGTTAACCTCCTACTGAAGATAAAGTGATCCAAACAAATATGGGTGATGAAATTAATCATAAACCCATATTTATAAGTGAAAATTTATTTTTGAAAGAAAAAGAAGAAATGATTTCTCTTATTCGAGAATACATTGATATTTTCGTTTGGAATTATGAAGGCATATTAGGATTAGATCCAAAAGTGGAAATGCATAAGTTGAGCATTCGGCCAGATGTGAAACCCATTAAATAACAGTAATAAAGGTTCTCTCCCAAAATTATGGAAGCCATCGAAGCTGAAATCAAAAAGCAAATCAAATCAGGCTTCATTGTCGATGAGCAACATCCTGATTGGGTCATGAATATAATCCCTGTAATTAAGAAGAAAGGAAAATTAGGGTCTGCATTGATTTCAGAGACCTGAACAAAGCATACCTAAAAGACGAATTTCTATTGCCAATCACAGATGTCATGAGCGATAGTACTTGCGGCTATGAATGAATGTCACTTGTGAATGGATTTTCAGGATACAATCAAATTAAGACGTATCCTAATGATGAAAATATTAATTTAGGAGGGCACCTGTGGTTATAGGGATCTTTCTAATAGGATATTCCTTCTTTAATGAACCTGGTAGTAGCTAGTCGCATGTTTGCCAATAATTATGAAAAATGCTGAGGTTGCCCCAACATCTCCAAGAGGCATATTTTATGGAGGTCTTATTGAATGCAAACCCCAGTTCACTGCACCAATCAAGTAAAAGAATAGCGGAATAGGTTCGGGTGAATTCATGTTGTTCAAATCTAAAACACGGATCACATGTACTTGGAGACTTGCATTCTAAGTAAAAAAGAGACTAACTTTTTCAAGTTGTTTTAAAAATCTAAAACACGAAACAAAGATCCTTGAGGCCCGCATTTCAAATTGGAAAGATCAACTTTTCAAGTTTGATCTTCTAGATCCAAAGAGCGAAACACAGACCTGCGTTGCAAAATTAAAAAGAGCCCTTTTGAAGCTTTGTATTTCAGATCTTAAACATGGATCATGAACCCATGTTTTCAAAAATAAAAAGAAATATATAATGTAGTTCTTTTGGTCTATGACAATGAATCCCCCAAAATCAAACGAGACGAGATTCGTTAGCTTAGCGCAAGTCATGGGTTCTTCTCGAATAAAAGCCAGAAAGCTGACAAATCAGGGGCTTACGTCCAGACAAAAGTTAGAAGCGGCTTAAGGATTTTGAGAGACACTAGCGGCTTAATTAGAAGATGAAAAATTCCTCGTCATAAGAGCTCTAAAAGAGTTTAAGCCAAAGTAGCCCAAAGGCTAAAAGAAAAGAAGCTTGAAGAAACTTGGAGACAAAGAGCTTGAAGAAGCTTGGAGACGAAGAAAACTCAAGGGCTTCAAAATTTTTTAGAATGACTTCTGAAAGAGACTAAAGTGCCATATATAGAAGATTTGATGGCCGAGATTTTCGGCCAGAAGATTTGATGGGTGAAATCTTCGGTGGAGATCTTTGTCGGAAGCTAAAATTCGGATCATCGATCAGAGAGAGATCTGCATTTGACCTTTCTTCTAAGCTCATATTTGAAGCTAAGTATAGCCAACACATAGCACTAGAGTGTTGTGTTCTCATTCCAAAACCTCAAGAGGCAAAAATCATCTTCATTAATACTCAAACACGGGTTTGAGCATGCTACACGAGCTACCAGAAGGTAAAATATAGATTTAAAGACTAAAATTCGTATTCCAGTCACAAATCTAGAGGATTAAAAATGTTACTTACAAACCCTAGAGATTTAACACAAATTCAAAGGATTAAAAAAAAAAAAAAATTAATTATCAAATTATGGAGGCCATTAATTTTACAGTTATACAAATTCAAAGGTCTCCAAACCTCTATAAATAGCCAAAAGGCTGGGTTAGAGAAGGGATTACTTAACTACTTAGTTAGTCATCTCTATTTGAGTACTTGTGCTAAAAGTCTAGAGCCTTGCATCCAAGAGATTTGAGAAAGCTGCCAACTGAAGAGCTTATTTGGAGTTTCAACAGAAAGTAAGATCGTTCTCCACGGCTACAACAGCACCCAACATTAAACAAAGATGAGTCAGTTTTCCTCATCTTCTGTAAACGGGAAACTATTCCTAATTGTAATCATTAATTGAAAAGTTTTCAATTAAGATAAATTTTTTTGGCAAACAGAAGATTGGTGACTCTAGTGGGGAAATCTATCATCTCCGATGATATGGCTGTAGCCCAATCCAACAAAGTCTCAGTTGGCACCATAGTCGAGTTACTCGTCTTCGAATTCGACCAAGAAAAGTATGAGAAATTCCTCTTCTCTGGCTCCATGATCCCAAGAACCTTGCGGAAATGCCACAAGGTCTCAATCAACTTGGCCTCTATTGAGACTCTAAAAATTACAGTCCTGCTGAAGGACCTTTTAAACCAGTCTGGTCTCAAAAGAGAGATTTCTCCTTCATTAGTACAAGACTCCGGGTCTGTCCCATCCAAGAGCCATATTGATCCCAAGAAGATGGATCAAGATCCCTGCAACAATAAAGAGAAACAATTATTCTCTCATCTTTAAGGAGATGATTTTGAAGACAAGGTTATTTTCACCCGCACCATAAGAAGGAACCTAAGAAAAAGTAAGCCTCGCACTTCCTGCAGAGCTATGAAAAAAATAAACTGTTGGAAAAAATAAACTGTTGAACCACAACCACACGAAACTCTAATTCGCGTGTGGAGACCAAAAATTGAAGTTGTGGTCTCTAACAAGAAGCTGGACCAAGATGGGTTCATCCGCGTTTCATACAAGAAACGTTGTTCGCCCACCAAGTGCATATATAACTTCAAACGCTGAGCTTACATCTACGTTTCACAAGCCAAACACAAACTTTAGGGTCGCATTTTTGAAGCCAAATGCGGACCTCGAGGTCACGCTTCAGAAATTAAACGTGAGCCACAGGCCTGCATTCTTGAAGCTAGACACGGAGCTCAAATTTGCATTTTTGAAAAACGTTTAGCCGCTAAGGCTCATAGACTTCTAGTCCCAATCATACTAGTTTTGTCAGAAGCTCATCCTCCAGCTAAAAAGGCTAAAGTTAAATTTGCTCCAAGTATTTTCAAGGGGTTCTCCTATTCCGAAATATTATTTGAAGGAGATATTGCCTCTACCAATAGTCCCACGAGTTCCAATGCAGAACCTTAGGGAATTTCTCAATAAGAAAAGAGAAAAATTCCAAGTGTCTTACTATTATTGCAAACTGTTGATCAACACAGTGCTGTCCCATTGCCGCTGCATTCCAACTCCTGCAAAATCATCTGTCTTCAACAGACTTGGACTGTCTCTAGTCCAACTTTTAAAAAGAAGATGATGCAACATCAAACAAGAGTTTTCTGAACCAGAGTATCCCAAAGTGTCATCCAACATGATATCTTTGGGAGGAAAGAAGAAGAAGAATACGAGGAGAGTTCCTCGATCAGACTCTAAGCACTCTTCTGGGTTGAAGAGTGTGTTCAGCGATATTCGGGATGTATTTCAAAACATTCGACTTAGAAAGGGGTAACAGTGCCATTGGATTACCAGAAAATGCCTGTAATTTCCTTCGATGAAGAAGATACAACAAACTCTGCTGTTGCAAAATCCCAGATCTATGATTCATTGCTTGAAGATTCTGCTTTTGCGCACATGACGTAGGAAAATCCTGAAGAATTCATAAAGAGGATGGATGAGTAAGAAAAGATTATCCAACAACACCAGGAGACCATAAATGAGATCAGGGGAATACTCCAATCCTTGATCAAAGAGCGAATAAAGGACAAGGGAGATTTTTTTTCCAAAAGTTCCTGCATTCCAAGGAATGATAAAGGGAAAATAAAAGAAAATGAACATCGTACTCCTCCTGTAAGTACTGGTGGTGAGGAAAATGAAGAAGAAGATAATTGTTCTAAACACTCTCGCCATCAATCTGAGAACTCAAAACATGAAGGCAATCTGAATGCTACTCTTATGGAGAGCTTCCAGAATCAGTTCAATGCTCTTGTGCATAAGAGCAACTTGCAAGAGATAGGGATTGTAAGGTCGTATCCAATAGAATGGGAGAATATACCATTCTCAGAAAATTACAAATCTTGGAAGCTCAAGTCTTTCGATGGTACAGCGTTGCTGAATTAGCATATTTACTATTTTAAGTCACATATAGGCCATTTGACCGGCAATGACCCAGTCATCATGCAAGTTTTTATTAGTACCCTCATGGGTCTAACATTTTAATGGTTTCGAAGACTAAAACTAAGAACCGTCAACTTGTTGAGTGATATGGAAAAGGTCTTCTTGATCAAATTCTATGAAGATGACAAGGAGATCTCGATGCCAGCACTCCTTGCTACAAAGTAAAAGAAAGAGAAGTTGGCTCGAGACTTTGTTAAAAGACTCATAAATGATTTATTGAGGTGTCTGCACGGGATGCCAAAAAAGACTCTAGTGGAGACTTGCAGATATAATCTCTCCATTAAAGTTCTCACTAGGATGGAGGCTGCTAAGTCTTCTACTTAGTAAGATCTTTCAATACTAACCGAAGAAGCCAAGAAACTACATAGAGGCTTGAGACTGAAGAAAGAGAAAAACTAAGAAGAAATAACCTTGGAACACCACAATCGTCTCGCTCTAAAGGAAAAGAGATGTTGGCGATAGATACTCTAAACCCAACTAAGCCTCCTCCAAGAACCCCTCCTCAATCAAGAGTTCCTTAAAAACAATATTCTTTAAAAGATGAGCACACTATCACTATTTTTAACCTGCTCAAGAAAAAGAATATGTTGAAACTGTTAGAGGTGAAGGGCCCTGAATAAGTAGAAAAAGTTAATAATCCAAATTACTGTGTGCATTATAGAATCATTAACCATCCTACTAAGAATTGTTACGTCCTAAAGGATAAAATTCAAGCCCTAGTGGACACTAATATCATCAAACTGAAGGAAGAACAGAATAAAGTGACAACAAATATAAAATCTTTCAAATTTGGAAAGGCTTCAGATTGGGTAGAGTCAATCATTCAAGACGGAATTCAATCAATTCCTAGAGACATAATGAGGGTTGTAAATTATGACTCTCTTCAATAACAAAGGAAAGGATTATCTCCCTTTGAAACATCCAAAGGAGAGATAATATGGGTATATCGAGATCATCTCAAAGTTTAACAATGGATTTCAAATTCATCTAAATGGAAATCTAAGGGAAAGGCATGCACCTCCAATGCCGTCACTACAGTCTTCGAAGATGACACAACAGTTCGTCCTCATTCATACTTAGAAGAGTCAATGAATCATTGGCGGTCAATGAAAACTAGTAGCAACCTTCTAGAACTTGTTCAGGAAGAGATTACTTGAAAAATTATGATCATGTAATTGAACCTCGGTTTCCAGAGAAGAACAAGCAGAAAGAGTTTAAGTTTGATAAAACTCTTAAAAATAAGGAGAAAGAACAAAAATAAGGAGAAAGAACCGACCGAAAGATCTAAGAAACCTTTCCAATTTAATGTGTTGGTGCAATTGGTCAATATTTCTGCAAGAATCACTTTATATGAGCTCCTGAGACTGTCTAAGCAAACCAGAGAGGCTTTAAGAGAAGTTCTGCAAGATTTTGAAGTATTTATGGCACAAATTCTAGAAACAGAAGAAGTTTGTGCAACATGTCATTAAACTTCCAAGAAGATACCTTGCATAACCTTTTTCCCAGAAGATATGCAAGTGAGGAATAACAAGCATCACTGGCCTTTGTACTACAAAGGCTACATAGAGTCAACTGAAATTGACCGAATTCAAGTCGATTCTAGATCCGCTTTAAGCATAATGGCAAGGAGGGCACTCCGATATCTTGGGGTCGCAATGAGTAGACTGGCAGCAACAAATATAACCATTTGAGGACTGGTAGCAACAAATACAACCATTTTCAGGTTCAATGCTAATGGTTGTAAACCCTTGGATAAAATGAAATTGAAATGCCAGATTTGTAATTTAAAGATGGAAGTCACATGCTATGTAATAGATACTGACACATTATACAACCTCTTACTTGGAAGGCCATGGATTTACCTCAACCTCATTGTCTCTTCTACATTGCACCAGTATATGAAGTATGTGGACAAAGAAGGGACATTGAAAACTCTAGTGGCAGAAAAGTAACCCTTTAAAAGGGTTGAAAATTACTTTACAAATGTGCTTCTTTATCAAGGCACATTTAAAGCAGCTGAACAACCTGTCCCAGAAGAATCAGATAGCGACAATGAGGCGATACTGAATCAGGATCTAAAGACTCTAGATCTGATGATGAAAATTGTAAAGTGATACCAATTGTAATAAGCCTTGAAGGCCAGGATGTAAATGACACTGCCAATTTTGATGGCGAGTGGGTAATAAATGAAAATTTAGAGTTTGCTTATTCGTCCGGTGTTGATTCTGAACCCTCAAGTACTAGTACTGACGCAGTTAGTAAATATAATATACTCCTTAGTATCATTCCAAGCACCAATTCGTTCATCTTTTTATATACAATGTGATGATGATGAAGATACAAGTGAAGAAATCTTTGAAGTTCCTCCCAAATATAAAATCAAAGAACTATATTATTTGGAAGAGCTAATAATAATGATAAAGAAAAATGTTTGGATTCCGAGGAAGAACAGTAAAATTCTGAGTTCTTCCATTACAACAAAAATATCTATTAAATGATGAAAAAGATGGAATATAACCTAGCCAAAGGTAGAGGGTTAAATTTTGGAAAAGGAAGAAGAGCTATAGTTTGACCTTTTATTCCAAACGAAAAAATGCCAAATTACTATGGTAAGACTAGCAGGGGTTGGAATATGTTAGTAATCTTGAGAACCTTTCAGAAATAAATTCTAAAGAGCTTCAACAAACTCATCCCTCCAAATCATTATGCTGGGATTCAGATGTAAGTGTTGGAGTAATTTTTCAAGAAGTCTCTATCAATATGGTCACTGCAGACCAAAAAGAAGATGATGATAAAGAACTGCAACTAATCAAAAATAATTCCTAGGCAAAACATCTCAACATGAAGTCGAAAGTTCAGTTTGAATAATGTAAACCTCCAACTGAAGATAAAGTGATCCAAATAAATGTGAGTGACGAAATTAATTCTAAACCCATATTTATAAGTGAAAGTTTATCTTTTGAGGAAAAAGAAGAAATGATCTTTCTTGTTCGAGAATATACTTATGTTTTTGCTTGGAATTATGAAGACATAACATGATTAGCAATGCATAAGCTGAACATCCGGCTAGATGCAAAACTCGTTAAACAACAAAAACAACAAAGGTTCCGTCCCGAAATTATGGAAGCCATCAAAACTGAAATCGAATCAGGCTTCATTCATGAGGAACAACATTCTGTTTGGGTTGTAAATATAGTCCCCATAACTAAGAAAAATAGAAAAATTAGGGTCTACATTGATTTCAGAGATCTGAATAAAGCATGTTCAAAAGGCAAATTCCCATTGCCAATCGCAAACGTCATGATCGATAATACTTGCGAGTATGAACAAATGTCATTTATGGATGGATTTTCAAGATACAATCAAATTAAGATGTATCCTGACGATACGTCTTTTCTAGCACCATTGGGCGTGTACTGTTATATAGTTAGGCCCTTTGGTTTAAAGAACGTTGGTGCCACATATCAACGCTCCATGAAGACCATATTCCAAGAACATTTTCGGAAGACGGTAGAATATTATGTGGATAATTTGGCGATCAAAAGCAAATACAGTCATATTCATGTTCTGAGAATGGTGTTTGATCTTATGTGGAAAGACCAGCTTAATATGAATCCAATTAAGTCTTTTCTGGGAGTCTCAAGTGGAAAATTCCTTGGATTCGTGGTCACTTTTTTATGAGTTCAATACATTACATATTTATAACCTTCATATTATCTATTTTTGTGTATAAATAATTCTACTCAGATATTTTTAGTGTGTTTTCAGGTTAGACTATTCCTACAAGGAGATGGTATAAACTCAGAGACAAATTAGGAAATCAAGTCCAAAAAGAGCTAAGATAATAAAGTTACAAGAACATGGAGTTATAGAGGACCAAAGTTAAATACAGTCAGCTAGAAGAGAAGCAAAAGACCATAGCTTCAAATAGAAGAAATCCGAAGCGAAGATGTAAAACTTTTGCTGCCAATTGGCGGCAATAGCCGCCATTTAGCAACAATTTGAGGCTCAAAATTGCTGAAATTTTTACAGGTTCGATGTAATTTTGTAGCTATTCAATTATACTCAGATTAGGATATGGTACTCTGAGGCCTATATATTAGTCGTATCCTTGTATATTAGGGTTTTATGTAATTTTGAGATACTTTAGATTAAATAAAGATTAGGATTTTGCCGAATGGGTATCGACTGCCATATTGAGCTCTAGAGGTAATACCATTGTTGTTCAGTGCTTTCTAGTAAGTAAAAATATTTTATTTATTTTTTAGATATATTTAATTTCTTTCTAGTTTAGATCTTTAATCGTTTTCATTGAAAAAAAATAGGATTTTTAATTAGTAACATGAGTAGCTAACTTAATTTAGCTATAGAATGTACATGAAATTAGGAACCAACCATGTAATTGGTTTTTATTTTTTCCTTTCTAAAATAAAATAATAAAGATATGATTTTTCTATGAAAAGATTAAAATATAACAACTCGTAGATTAATGCATTGATAAGTTATACTAGAGTTAAGTTTCTTGATAGTCTATAGTTAGTTAGGTAAAGATTAATATTCCACTCCTTGACATTATACAATATGTTCCTATTTATACCAAGTTTCTCAAGAATTTGTGTACTAAGAAATGAGAAAGAAACGTTCATGAAATAATTTTTCTTGCTACATATATATTGCAAATCCTCTCTAAGTTCTTACTTGTCAAATACAAAGATCCAGATTCCCCCACAATTTCATGCACCAATGGGAACACTACATTTGATAGGGCGTTGCTTGATATAGGGGCAAGTGTTAACTTATTTTCTTATAATGTTTATCAGCAACTGGGTTTAGAAAAACTATAACCTACTAAGGTCATATTACAGCTAACTGATCATTCGATAAAGAGACCACTTGGCATAGTTGAATGTGTGCTCATTAAGGTCGGTAGGTTCATCTTTTCTATAAACTTCATTATCTTAGAAACTAAGCCGATTTTCAATCTGCGAAACCAAATTCCTGTTATTTTTGGCAGACCATTCTTTGCAACTTCAAATGCATTAATTGATTGCAGGAGTGGCCTCATGAATCTATCATTTGGGAATATGACTATGGCATTAAACATATTCAATATGGATGAGTACATAACGAGCTCTCTTGATGTGAAATATCTACTGTAAGAGTACAGTGTTGGTTGTAACGCTTTACAGGCCGTTCCCACAGAGATCTTAGGTGTTTTGCAATTCATACTAATTCTTTAGTTCTATCAAGTTAACTACGAGTTTCTAAATTGAGATGATTGGTTTTAAGTTCTAAAGATTAGCCTAGAATTTCGAATCCATTAGAATAATAGCCTAACAATGAATTATTTCTTTCTTCCTAACTTTTTAATTATGCATGATCAAGTAACACATTAAAAAGGTAATCTTTTTAATTTGATTTTAATAAATTGCCCCTAAGTATGACCTATCAAGTGACGCATTTTTCTTAAAAACAAATTATATCTAGTAGATAATCTTATAAACAAAAGCAAAGAAATAAACTTCAAACTCTAATCTAAGTATAGACCAAACTTAAGTATAACCTATCAAAGGAATTAGATTTACAAGTTTTATACTCTTCAATTTATTTATAGGAAAATTTTATTAATAATTCTATAAATAAAATTAAAGAATAAGAATTTCAAATCTCATCTAAGTATAGATTATCAAAATATGAATTAAGCATAATCTATCAAAGAATTATGATTTAAGAAATCTTTCTTTTATTTATTTAAAGAAAAATCATGACTTTATTTCTTTTTAGGAAGAAGTGAGATAAATTCATGTTAGATCTATTAAACTAATTTCATCTACATCCTAAGGCTAAAGCAAATTAGTTACTCATAGTTCTAGTTAGCAAAATCCTATTTTTATTCATGAAAGCAAAGAAATCTAATCAAGAAAGTAATATAAATATATACTACAAAGCAATTAAAAGATAATTATCTAAGAAAAATTGAGAACAATAAGGAATAACTCTGGAGTCGGTATGGCAGCTGTCACTCCTTCAGCGAACTCTAATTTTATTAATTAAAAATTTCGAGTACAAAACTATATCCTATTTTCTCTATGACTCCCCTATATTACAAGGATACGGCTAATATATAGGCTTCAAAAAATCAAACCCTAATTTGAATATGAGTGAAAAACTACAAAATTACAACAAAGCTCCTGCAAAATTTTCACCCAGAGGTGGGCCCACTTTGCCGCCAATTGGAGGCTAATGCCGCCAAATAGTGGCAAAACTCTGGAGATTTCTTTTGGTTTTTCTTCTGTATGAGTCTCTTGTCTTGTTCTTCTGATTTTACTGACTGTATTAGACTTTTACTCTCTGCAGCATCCTAATCTTGTAGTTTACTCACTTTTAACTCTTTTTTGGGTTTGGTTTTCTAATCCGGTTATGATTTTATGCCATCTCCTTGTAGGAATATGTTTACCTGAAAAGCACAATAAAAATACCCGAGTGGTATTATTTAAATACAAAAATAGATAATATGGAGGCTATAAATATGCAATATGTGGTACTCATCACACCCCCACACCTATCTTTTACTAGTCCTCGAGCAAACCCTAAACCTAAAAAAAAAAAAGAAAAAGAAAAATCCTAACTAACTTTCACAGGAATCGTGATTGCACTTAACACGTACAACAAACCTTTAAACCCATATGTTACCCTAGTGGACGAGTTGTGTCTCGTGAGGATTTGTAGTGAATATACCCACAAAATTTATAAGGAAAATAGATTAAGAAATAAAGAAAAGACAAATAAGGATAACTGAAAATCAAGAAAAATAAAATTTTTATAACAAAGAAAGAAAAATCTTTTTTTTTATTATATTTTCTTCAACTAATCTCACTAATATACAAACTCAAGAACGCATTTAGATTATCAATTTTAAAATCAAGCGTCATATCAGATATACTTATCATTTTAATAAAAAATTCAAATCCTATCTTTCAATACTCACTAACAGATAATCCATTGGCTCATATATATATCTACGTGCACGTGTGATAGTCTACTTCGGCCTTGGACTCCAACTCTAAATCATGATTCATTTTCTCTCTCATAACAATTTCTTATTCGTTTTTTTTGTTTAAGAATATTTCACCTTTCATGCAAATATTCACGCTTACTTAGGCACAAAGTACTTGATTACTCGGATCATACTCTTTTATTCACTCTTGAGACTATTGCCTTAATACCATGTGCACCCCTTTTTTTGTCACTCTCGAGCCTATTATCTTAATACCTGGTGCACCTTATTTTTTTTCTTTTTTTTTTTTAGAGAGAGAAGACTTGCTCAATCATTATCATTTTTGTCTTTAATCTAATAAACTATTGTGAAGTGAAAAATAGATGTGTACTTATCTCAAAATTACTGTTAGCGATATTTATTTTTCAGATTTTAATCTTTTTCATAAAATTCTTAGTGTATCGCCCAATCTAGTCTCCTATCCAATTTCAAATCTAAATTTATTCCTTTATCTGTAATTAGATTGATTTACTGATTAAATATATAAAAAAATTTAATTTTTTAGTTAGTTACCCTAAAATTACCCGAAGTGTAAAATAAATAAACCCCAAAAAAATCTACAAATAAAATAAAATTACTGAACTAAAAATCCTAGAAAATACAAATCACTTAATCCACTCCCCCACACCTAAACTTGTGTATATCGTTAGATACAAATCATTGGTGTCGTCCTCTTTGCCTCCTACCTGAGTCACCGGGTGCACGTCGTGCGCGCGCAGTAGAAGACTTTCCACGATCGATTTGTTTCAATCAACGCCAAATTTTTCCAAGACCTTACCAGACGACATTGATTTGCTTAGTGGGATCAGCTGGCAAGACTTGGTCAAAGAAGGCGTCATATCATCCTCCTCCTCTTGTGTTAATTCAGTGGCATATATATTTTTCTCATCTGTGAATCTATTCCAATCCTTTTGAATAATAGCGTGATATGTCACTGAAATGTGCTCTACAGCTATAAACACTCGTGAGGGTGCATATGCATCAAACTCTGCACTAGATATGAACCCGCGATACAATTGTGTAATTAGACATGGCAGAGGCAAACTAGTCCTTGACCGCATTTTAGTATCGATAATAGTGTCTTTTAATTGTGTGCACATACAAAAGTGATTGTCTTGACGTATAATGCAATCAACAATATATAGTGTGGGTGTGTAGAATGACGACATGTGTGTAATCCCCATCACATTAGTGTTGATCCAGTGGTAAGTTGCGTGTATATTGTGATAAAGTAACTTGCTGTTGATCCCTCTGTCTCGTGTCATTCTGCAATTCGGACCCATCTATGTAAGATAGTGGTGGAGAGGATACCGGTGGATACAAAGATCGCCGCTGCGTGCACATTGTGTATCTCTCCATGCTAGTGGAGTTTTATGGTTTTGTGATTCCAAATTATCTGGGATGTAGAATGAATTAGCCGTGTAAATCAGATAATTCCATACAGAGTTTCGATTGTGGCTAAGAAATATACACTAAATGCAGCAAAAATCTCCCCAAAGAATTTTTTGCAAACAAATCGTGCCATTAGATTCTACAGACCACAAAAAATTATTCTAATTAAACAGTAAATAGAGGGTCCTATAAAATCACCTCCCTTGAAGTTTCAAGGGGGTAATTCCACTGTACTGCCACTATTTGGCAGCATTTTGCCACTGAATGGCGTCAAAAAAATGGTTGATGGGGCACAACTTCATGAAGGAAGGAGCTCTAGGTGAATCCTGCTCTCTGGTCATCACTGGTTGGTGGAAAAGTTGGAGATTCTCGACTGACCTGCAAAGAAGAAATCAAAGGAGCAAGGGGGGATTTGGGGGAGAAGGGGCAACTAGGGTTTGGGTTTAGATGATTTTATGGCTTTTGGGCTTAGATAATTTTATGGCTGGTTGGGATTTTATAGGGATGGTAAATTTCAATCAGACCCTCACATTTCCTCAATTTTATTTGCAACCTTGCATCATGCTAGTAACACAATATACATTATATACATTATATTATACAAATAAATATATGCTTCTATGCATAGATTGGGTCGTGAAGTGTCCCGACCTCCGCATTATCGCTCACTCGAGTCTCTAAAATGGTTTTAATTTTTGACCGTTCACTTTGAATAAATTACCGTTTTTAGGATTCTCGAGATCAATTGCACCATGATGGTGCACTTCCCGTACTATGTACAGTCCACTTCATCGTGTCCTCAATTTTTTTGGGAATAAATGTAGTCTCGAATTTTATAAGAGAATTTTTTACCTTGGTGTAAATGACTTGCGAATGATCGCTTTGTAATGAAACACTTTAGTTTTCTCCTTATAAATCTTAGCACTATCATATGCATCCATCTAATCTCATCAAGCTCATTAAGTTGTGGCCTCCGCTACTCGCTGGCTTTTACGAGCTCAAAATTTAGAAATTTGATGGCCCATAAAGTCTTATGCTTAAGCTCCACCGGTAAATGATATGCTTTTCCAAATATCAACTGATATAGAGACATGCCTAGATTGGTCTTGTAGGCTGTACGGTAGGCCCATAATGCATCCACTTGTTTACATGACCAATCTTTTCTGTTATGATGCACTGTTTTTTCCAAAATCAGTTTGATTTGGCGATTAGAAACTTCCACTTGCCCACTGGTTTGTGGATAATACGGTGTGGCTAACTTGTGGGTAATGAAATATTTTCGCATGAGCACATCAAATGACCGGTTAATAAAATGGGTACTGTTATCACTAATAATAACTCGAGAAATGCCAAATTGAGAAAAGATATTCTCTTTCAAGAACTTGACAACGACTTTATTATCATTCGATTTTGCGGCAATTGCTTCTACCCATTTGGAAACATAATCAAAAGCAACTAATATGTATTGGTTTCCAAATGAGTTGAGTAATGGTCCCATAAAATCTATACCCCATACATCGAATATTTCGACAAGGATAGGTTGTAGAGGCATCATATTGCGCCATGAAATTTTACCTATGAATTGGCATCATGCGCAAGTTTTGCAATATTCCACAGCATTTTTGAAAAGAGTTGGCCAATAAAAACCACTTTGCAACACCTTTTAAGTCGTTTTCCTAGGACCAAAGTATCCTTTATAAGTAAAATCATGACAAAAAGAGAGGACATTTTGTATCTCATCTTCAGGTATGTATCGACGTATGATCTGGTCTAGACAATATTTGAACAGATATGGTTCATCCCAGTAAAAATTTTTACTTAGGACAAGAACCTATATCGATCTTGATTGGACCAATGCGATGGAATCCTTTTGGTTACAAGATAGTTCACAATGTCAGCAAACCATGGTTCTCGTATCAATGCAAATAATTGCTCATCAGGAAATGATTCATTAATGGGGCAAGAATTAGTTGGAGCATTTGGGCAGGCGAGAAAGTGATCAGTTACTAAATTATCCGCACCTTCCTTGTCTAATATCTCAAGATCAAACTCTTGTAACAAGAGGATCCATCGAATGAGCCTTACTTTTGCATCTTTCTTGGTCAACAAATATTTCAAAGCAGCATGATCAGTATAAACTATAATTCGTAATCCAATTAAGTAGGAGTGAAACTTTTCAAGTGTAAAGACGACTGCCAGAATCTTTTTCTTTGTGGTAGAGTAGTTCAACTGGACATCATTGAGTGTCTTACTTGCATGGTGAATCACATGTAGCTTCTTATTAATACATTGTTTAAGGAAGGCACAGATAGTATAATCAGATGCGTTACACATAAGCTCAAAGGACAAACTCTAGTCTGGCGTATGAATGATAGGAGTGGTGGTAAGCGCCTTCTTGAGCTGCTCAAATACTCCAAGATAATCACGTGTGAAATTGAATGATACATTCTTAGCCAGTAGATGTGTCAAAGGCCTAGCAATTTTGCTAAGTTTTTGATAGATCTTCTATAGAACCCAACATGATCAAGGAAGGAGCGTATATCTTTCACTGATCGTGGTGGTGGAAGATTAATGATGACGTCCACCTTGGCTTTGTCAACCTTGATACCATTCTTCGAGATGACATGCCTAGCACTCTGTCATTTTTTACCATGAAATGATATTTTTCCCAATTGAGTGTCAAATATTTCTCATGACAACATGTGAGAACTAATTCTAAATGATGCAGACACTCTTGGAATGAATCTCCAAAGATAGAGAAATCAATCACTAAAGATTTTAAGAAATCATTCAACCATGTCAGAGACAATACTCACCATGCTCCTTTTGAACATGGCACGTGCATTGCATAATCCCAAGGGTGTGCGTTTGTATGCACAGGTGCCAAATGGATATGTGAACGTGGTTTTTTCTCGATCCTCCGGAGCGATGGGAATTTAGTTGTAGCCAGAGTATCCATTTAAGAAACAATAGAACTCATGTTCGGCCAATCGTTCTAGCATTTGATCGATAAAAGGTATGGGGAAGTGGTCCTTCCTAGTTGCAGCATTCAGCTTTCTATAGTCAATACAGACTCCCCATTCTGTCTGCAAACGCATTGGGATAAGCTCATTTGCATCGTTCTTGACTACAGTGATTCCAGACTTTTTAGGCACTACTTGAACTGGGCTCACCCATGCACTATTAGAGATAGGATAGATGATTCCATTGTCAAGACATTTAAGAATATCCTTCCTCATAGTTTCTTTCATCACCGGATTTAATCTACGTTGAGGGTCTCTTTTAGGTCATGCATTATCTAGTAAATAAATTCTATGCTGCACTATAGATGGACTTATCCCCTTTATATCAGCCATACTCCAGTCTATGGCTTCCCTATGTGCTTTCAACACTGATATGAGTGCTTCCTCCTGCGCTTCAGTAAATCTACAGAGATAATGACTGGTAGTGTGTCGTGTTCACCCAAGAAAGCATACTTGAGATGACTCGGAAGGGTTTTCATTTCAAACTTAGGTGGACACTCAAAAGATGGTCATAACTGAACTCGTGGTTCAGTTATCAATGGCTCAGGTGGAAGTTCCCATCGAGTGGAAGACACATAATTAGATGACTCATTGAGCATATCCAGGAATATTTTCTCATCAACTAAACTATCCAGCTCATCAAAGAATTCCTCCTCTTGGTGCTCACTGGACAATCTTTGGATCATATTCACTTCTAGGGGCTCATCATGTGGATCACTTGGTTGGCACCCTAGATTGAATATATTCAAATCAAGTGTCAAGTTTCCAAAGAAAAGTCTCATCGATCCACTCCGGCAATTAATAACAATATTAGAAGTGGCCAGGAATGGACGTCCCAAAATAAATGGGATACAATACTGTGGATCCACCACAGGTTGAGTCTTGAGAACTATGAAATCGACTGAAAAAAATAAACTCCCCAATCATAATCAAGACGTTCTCAATCTCTCCCATAGGCATCTTCACAAATCTATCGGCTAGGTATAACGTAATCCTTGTAGGTCTCAACTCTCCCAGTTCTAATTACTGGTACACTGAATAAGAAAGCAAGTTAACACTCGCTCCTAAATCTAGAAGAGCTTTTTCAATCACTGTAGTCCCTATGGTGCAGGAGACAGTAGGATTTCTAGGGTCTTTGTACTTCACAGGTACTGACTGAGAGGATGCTAGAGATGTTAGCAGTTCTGAAGACTTTCTTTGGAACATTTGTTGTTCTCTTCTTTGTGCATAAATCCTTTAAGAATTTTGGTATAAGCAGGTACTTGTTGGATTGCATTAAGAAGAGGAATATTGACCTTAACTTGCTTAAATAACTCAAGGATGTGCTCAACCTGAGGAGAGTTTTTCTTTAATCGATTTGAATAGGGAGCCTTTGGCTTATAAGTATGGTCAATAGGAGGATCAGAATTAGAGGGGTCAGACTCCTCTGTTGTGCTAGTGGGTGGATCCTGAGATGATGATGATGAATCATGAGGTGATGATGGAATCGTGAAATCAAAGAGTGTAGTTTGCCGTACATTATGAGTGGAATCAGGTGGCATGGGTACATGATTGTCAACTAGCCTGCCAGATCAAAGTGTGTGAATGGCATTAACTTGGTTGACATGCGACTGATTGGAGTTTGAGGAACTGGCATTAGGGTTCGTTAAGGTTAACTTGGAAAAGTACTCTTGCCACGTTCACTCATTTGACTCGTTAATTGTCCAACCTGTTGCTCTAAGTTCTTAATAGATTGAGAGTTCACGAGCAGGTGCTGATCTGTTCTTTGAATAAAATCAGTTGACACTTTAATAAGATTTTGCATGTACGTGTCAAGGTTGGACATATGCGTGTCATGATTGGCTTGAGACTTAAGAAGATTTTATACATTCTTCTCAAGTGACTGTAGTCGCTTTTCTTGATCATTATTAGACCTTAGTTGTGGATGTGATTGGTTTTGTGCAGGTGGTCTATTCTGCTTGTTCCCATGATTTGAAGTGTTTGGGTATTGATAAGCACCCACATTTGGTCTTGAAAACTGACCATTGGATAGAGGTTGAATGTTTGGGTTCGGAGCTCCCTGATATTGCCCTTAACCCATGAGAGATTTGGATGGTTCTTCCAGCCAGGATTGTATGTAGGAGCGTATGAATTATTCTTGGTTTTTGATACAATGTGTTAGCTTACTCAAGTGTGGGGCCCATAGAATTTACTAATAGTGGACACTCCTCCATAACGTGATTTGGAGTTCCTCAATTAAAGCATGTGAGACTTTGAATTTGGTTCACTTGACCCACTGGTGGAGCACTAGGAGTCTCCAACACCTCAATTCTCCTCATAAGGGCTGCAATGTTAGCTTCGGCAGTTATAGGGATATCGACACTATAGATCCCACCCTTATGTGCAGAAGTTGATGCATTAGGTTTCTCAACAGGACTCTCCCACTGTATAGTCTTCCACGATAGGTCCTCAAGGAAGTCCCATGCTTCATCCTTGTTCTTTCTCATGACTCCCCCTGACACATGGACTCAAGTAGAATTTTGGATGCGTAATCGAGTCATTCGTACATGATTTGACACAACCGCCACTTTTCTATCGCATGGTAGGGGCATTGAGCTAATAGATCCTTGAATCGTTCTAAGTATTTCTAGAAGGGTTCTCCTGGCACTTGATGAAATTGATAGATTTAATTTCGAATTCTTGTCGTCTTGTGTGTGGGATAATACTTCGTAAGAAATACTGTGTCGAATTTATCCCAAGTAGTGATTGAATCAGTAGGCATACTATACAACCACTTCCTGGTATTCTCCTTGAGAGTGAATGGGATGAAGCGGAGTATAATTGTGTCCTCCGATAAGTGCTGCAGTTTAATCATCATGCACACTTCCTGAAATTCACTGATAAAGAGATATGCATCCTCTATATCAGAACCAGTGAATTTAGGAAGCATACTGATGTACTGCGGTTTCAATTCATAGTGATTATCTGCTGCGTGTGCAAGTTTTATGCATGATGGCAGTTATGTGTGCAACGAAAAACATCGATCCTGAAGGATCGAGATCGGTTGGTCTATCTTGTCACACATGAAAAAAATCTGATCTCACTAGTGGACCAAATTGATCACGGGTCTAATGTAGCATGAATTAGCGACTGTAAGTTGATGTGTGAGTTTCCTAAACTAATGCAAGAAGTGAGGTGTGGTGGAGATAAAATGGTGGAAGAGATATGATCAAAGAAAAGATGTAATTCCAACTGTTTCTACTTTTTTTTTAATTTTTTTACAAAACCAGAGAACCAAAACACAGAATTGGAGAAAAATTGGGGTCAGGAAGTACCTGAACTGCCGCCAATTAGTGGTTCTTGTTGCAAAATAGTAGCAGAACCAGAGAGTTTTTTTCTCTGGTTTCTACTACACAATTATGAAGTTTCTCTAATCCCTTTTATCTTCCTGTATCTATAATTTTTCGTTCCTGCACACTCAACACATACTGTTAATCCGTAAAACGTTAGAAAATGCAAGAAAATACTGTTGATTCCAGGCAACGGCGCCAAAAACTTGATGTGAAATATCTACTGCAAGCGTACAGTGCCGATTATAGCGCTTTACAGGTCGTTCCCATAGAGATCTTAGATGTTTTGCAATTCTTACAATTCTTTAGTTTTATCAAGTTAACTACGAGTTTCTAAATTGAGATGGTTGGTTTTAAGTTCTAAAGACTAGCTTAGGATTTTGAATCTATTAGAATAATAGCCTAACAATGAATTATCTCTTTTTTCCTAACTTTTTAATTATGCATGATCAAGTAACACATTAAAAAGGCGATCTTTTAAATTTGATTTCAATTAAGTGCCCCTAAGTATGACCTATCAAGTGACGTGCAAGTGTAGATCATCAAAATAAAAAATAACATCTTTCTTAAAAACAAATTATATATAATAGATAATCTTATAAACAAAAACAAAGAAATAAACTTCAAACCCTAATCTAAGTATATACTATCAAAAAACCAAACTTAAGTATAACCTTTCAAAAAAATTAGATTTACAAGTTTTATTCTCTTCAATTTATTTATAGGAAAATCTTATTAATAATTCTATAAATAAAATCAAAGAATATGAATTCCATATCTCATCTAAGTATAGATTATCAAAATATGAATTAAGCATAATCTATCAAAGAATTATGATTTACGAAATCTATCTTTTATTTATTTATAGAAAAATTATGAATTTGTTTCTTTTTAGGAAGAAGATGAGATAAATCTATGTTAGATCTATTAAACTAATTTTATCTACATCCTAAGGCTAAAGCAAATTAGTTACTCATAGTTCTAGTTAGCAAAATCCTATTTTTATTCATGAAAGTAAAGAAATCTAACCTAGAAAGTAATATAAATCTAAACTAGAAGCAATGAAAAGATAATTACCTAAGAAAAATTGAAGAAAAGTAAGCAATACATCTGCAGTCGGTATGGCGGCTGTCACCCCTTCAGCAAACTCTAATTTTATTAATTAAAATTTTCGAGTACAAAACTATATCCTATTTTCTCTATGATTCCCCTAGATTACAAGGATACGACCATATATAGGATTCAGAAAATCAAACCCTAATTTTAATATAAGTGAAAAACTAAAAAATTGCATCGAAGTCCCTGCAGAATTTTCACCCAGAGGTGAGCCCACTCTATCGCCAATTGGAGGTTAATGCCGCCAAATAGCAGCAAAACTCTGGAGATTTTTTCTGGTTTTACTTCTGCATGAGTCTCTTATCTTGTTCTTCTGATTTTGCTGACTGTATTAGATTTTAATTACTCTCTGCAACATCCTAATCTTGTAGTTTTGCTCACTTTTAACTCTTTTGTGGGCTTGGTTTCCTAATCCGGCTTTGATTTTATGTCATCTCTTTGTAGGAATAGGTTTACTTGAAAAGCACACTAAAAATACCCGAGTAGTATTATTTAGATACAAAAATAGATACATGAAGGCTATAAATATGCAACATATGACACTCATCATATCTCATTGAGGTAAACATGGTTCATAATTTGCACTCTCATTCTACCTCTTGCGCTAATGATGAACCCTTATTTGAGCAAATTTTCGAAGATGAGCTCATGTTATTAGACAAATTAGCATATACCAACTCTACGTATAATGACACTTGTGCAAGTGTACCATTCATTTATAAGCAAACCTTTGAGATTTTGTTTGCAGAGGAGGTCACATTACTTCGTGAGTTAGAAGGGCCACCACACTTCACAGTTGGTTCACTTGATCATGTTGCACTCTTCACACCTCACAATATTCCTACATGTGTTCTTGTTACTAACGATGATTAGTAGGTTTATAAAGAAAATTTTTTTAACCCAATTATTAATGCTTACATGCATACAAAGAAAAAGTGAGGACGACATAAGAAATAATAAGATAATTTCGCAACTTATAGGAGGACGATGAGACACAATAATATGCCCACTTCACGTTTAAAACACACACACACACACACTATGAAAGTAGGAAGCGATCAAGAAGTCATAACCGCTTTTCATGAGTTAATAAGGTGACAATATTGAGATTGTGACCTTTCACAACTCCCATTATTTGTATAGTATTTGTACAATAGTTTTCATATTTATTTTACCACTCTTAATTCGTGTATGAGGGCGAACACGAGTGTAGGTGTAGGGAGTGGGTTAGAAGATTTTTTTTTGTGCTTTTCTAGAATTAAGTTTTTCCTAAGATTTTTGTTTCATTTTTAGATTTTTTGGATTTTTTTATTTTACACTTTGGGTAGCTTTAAGGATTAAGATTTTTTTTTAAAAAATAAAAAAAGTATGAAAAGAAAAAAGAAAAAATATAAATATTCTGCAATAAATCAACCTAATTATAGATAAAAGAATAAATTTAGATTTGAAATTTGATAAGCGAATAGATTCGATAATACACTTAAAATTTTAAGAAAAATTAAAATCCAAAAAATAAATACCGCTAATAGTAATTTTGAGATAAGTATACATCTATTTTTTACTTCACAATAGTTTATTAGGTTAAGGATAAAAATGATAACAATTGAGTAGCGTTTTCTTTCTAAAAAAATGGGATAAAGAGGTGAGCCTGGTATTTAAGGCAATGATCCTTTAGAAATAGAAAAATAAATTTTTTAAGAATTACTAGGTAGTTGGGTATTTGCGCCTAAGTAAGCGTGAATATTCATACGAATGGTGTTTTTAGGAGAGAATATGATCCAAATAATCGGGTATTTATACCTAAGTAAGCATGAATATTCACATGAAATGTGAAATATTTAGAGCATGATCCGAGTAATTGGGTATTTGCGCTTAAGCAAGCGTGAATATTCGCATGAAAGGTAAAGTATTCAAAAAAAGAAAAAAGAAGAAAAAATTGAGAGAAAAGATGAATCATGAGTTAGAGTTAGAGTCCAAAACTGAAGTAGACTCTCACACGTGCACATAGATGTATACGAGCCAATGAATTATTTATTTGTGGGTATTGAAAGTTAGGATTTGAATTTTTGATTAAAATAACAAGTGTATTTGATATGACGTTTGACTTAAAAATTGATAATTTAAATGCATTCTTGAGTTCGTATATTAGTGAGATTAATTGTAGAAAATATCAAAAAGATTTTTCTGTCTTTTGTATAAAATTTTTAGTTTTTATAATTTTTGGTTATCCTTACTTTTCTTTTCTTTATTTATTAATCTATCTTCTTCACAATGTTTGTGGGTAACATCGCTGGAAATCCTTACGAGACACAACTCGTTCACTAGGATAACGTAGGGGTTTAATAGCTTATTACACGTGCTAAGTGTAACCGCGATTTCTGCGAAAGTGAGTTAGGATTTTTCTTTTTGTTTTTATGCTTAGATCTTGCTCGAGGACTAGCAAAAGATAGGTGTCGGGTGTGATGAGTTCAATACATTGCATATTTATAACCCTAATATTATTTATTTTTGTATATAAATAATGTTACTCGGGTATTTTTAGTACATTTTTCTAGTTAGATCTATTCCGATAAGGAAGTAGTATAAATTCAGAGACGAATTAGAAAACCAAGTATAAAAAGATCTAAAAGGGAATAATAAAGCTACAAGAACACAGAGCTACAGTGAACCAAAGTTAAATATAGTCAGGTAGAAGAGAAGTAAAAGGCCATAGCTTCACATAAAAGAAATCTGAAGCAAAGATGTAACATTTTTACCACCAACTGGCAGTAATAGCCGCCATTTGGTGGTAATGTTGGGCTCAAAATTGCTGAAATATCTAAAGGGCTTTCAATGTAATTTTGTAGCTATTCAATTGTACTCAAATTAGGGTTTTATGCAATTTTAAAATACTTTAGATTAAATAAAGATTAGGGCTTTGCCAAAGGGGTGACGGACTCCATACCGAGCTCCAGAGATAATACTATTGTTGTTCAGTGCTTTCTAGTGAGTAGAAATAATTTATTTACTTTTTAGATAAATTTAATTTCTTTCTAGTTTAGATCTTTAATCACTTTCATAGAAAACATAGGATTTTTAATTAGTAATATAAGTAGCTAACTTAATTTAGCTCTAGGATGTAGATGGAACTAAGAATCAATCATGTAATTGCTTTTTATTTTTTTGTTTCTAAAATAAAATAATAAAGACTTGATTTATCTATGAAAAAATTCAAATACAACAACTCCTAAATTAATGCTTTGATAGGTTGTATTTGAGTTAAGTTTCTTGATAACCTATACTTAGTTAGGTTTTGGGGTTGTTGATTTTCATCTTCTTTGTAGAATTATCTAACGATTTAGATTATTTTTATGAAAAGTAGTATCTATGATAAGTTATGCTTGCCGCCACTTGATAGCTCATACTTAAATATTTTAAATAAGGATTAAAACTAAGAGATCAGTCTTTATGATAGAAAGAAGATAATAAAAATAATACTTGGTTGTGAACTAGTGGATCTATATCCTAGGGTTATTAGAATAACAAAAACATCAACTTTGAACCCATAATTAGCTCGTTAAAATAATAGGATTAGCAAGATATAAAACACTTTAGATTCTCATAGGAACAATCTGTTTGCTCTACAACTGATATTGTGCGTTTACAATAGATTTATCACACACTTGTCAAGAAATTTATCTTGATCCAAACACGATTAAAGCAATTCAAGACATATCACCACCTAGAAATCTCTAAGAGTTGAGAGGACTGTAGGGGAGGCTAGCATACATTCGTAGGTTCATATCTAACTTTTCTAGAAGATGTTAACCGTTCACACGATTAATGGAGAAAGGAGTGTCGTTCATTGGCAACGATACTTGTCAGATAGTTTTCGAAGAGATCAAAGAATATCTCACGAGGCCACCTATCTTTGTAGCTCCAATTTCAGGAATACCTTTCCTATTTTATGTGAGGGCCATGGACCATTCCTTAGGAGCCTTGTTAGCCCAAAAAAATAAACTGGGATATGATTAAGACATCTACTATTTAAATAGAATGATGAATAGAGCTGAACATTGATATAACCTAGTGGAAAAGAATGCCTAGGTTTGGTATTTGCAGTTCAGAAAATGCGATACTATCTCGTAGTATATCGAGAGTTAATCCATTAAGAATATTAATGACCAAAACAGGGTCATTAATTTCAAGATCATCCAATTGGGCTATTTTGCTATCACAATAATATGCATTTCATCCCATAAAAGTCAATTAAGGGTCAAAGTATAGCTGATTTCCTAACTGAGCACCCAATTCTGGCATCTTCAAAATTTTACGAAGATATCCCTAATGAAATAGCTGAAGGAAGCATAGCTCCAGAAGATGGCACTCCACAAGAGATTGCTAAAGCGAACGCCACTACAGGAGAAGTCTGACAACTTTTCTTTGATGGTGTCTCTAGAATGGGACGCAAAGGAAAGATGGTAGAAGGAGTGAGGGTTGATTTTGTCTCTCCTTATAATCACATCATCCCTCGAGCATATTCATTAGCAGGATCATGCTCTAACAATATTGCCAAATACAATGCCTTGATGATTGGCCTAAAGATAGCTAAACAATAAGGGGTGAAATACCTATAAGCATTTGGAGATTCTCTGCTCATTATCAACCAAGGGAGAATATGAAGTCAAGAACGAAGATCTCTTGCCATATTACTAAGCAGTTAAAAATGACTGATAGTTTCAATGACTTATACATCAGTCATGTGCCTTGCGACTATAATAGCTATGCAGTTTCACTAGCTTCATTGGCTGCTGTTTTAGCTTTACCCAAAGATTCTAGCAAATGCATAACAGTGGGAGGTAAAGAATTATTCTGCCCAAAAAATAAACTCGAACTGGAGTTAACTTTAGGCAAGTTTTAAGAAGTACATGAAGTACATGCTCTTGAGTCTGATCTCAAACCAAGAGATTGGCAATTTCCTTATATAAACTATATTCTTCACGGAATATTGCTAGAAGATCCCAAAGAAGCATAGTAATTCGAAGAAAACCTATTCGATTCTATTATAATACCGAAGTTCGGACATTATATAGAAAATCTTAGATGGAATCTTGCTTCATTGCCTTTCAAATAGAGAAGTCCAAGAAGCACTTGAAAAAGCTTATAGCAGCATCTGTGGAGCATATCAAGCAGGACCAAAACTCTAGGATAGACTCCGAAGAAGAGGATATTATTGGCATAAGATGATGATTGATGCAATTGCTTATGCTAGAGAGTCTATCAGATAACATCAGGCACCAGAGTATCTCCATCCAACGGCTACGTCATGGCCATTTGAAATATGGGGAATGGACATTATCAGTCAATCTCGCCAACATCAACAAGGTGTCACTGATTCATATTGGTCATAACTGATTATTTCTCAAAATGGACAGAAGTCGTTCCCCTAACTGAAGTAAAGACATCAAATGTAATCAAATTCATCAAAAATCATGTCAAATATCATTGTTGAGTGCCATATATTGCATATTTATAGCCTCCATATTTGTCTAATTTTGTATATAAATAAGACTACTTGGAAATTTTTAGTGTGTTTTTAGGTGAAAACTATTCCTATAAGGAGATGGCATAAACTCAGAGCCAGATTAGGAAACTAAGTCAAGAAAAGAGCTAAAAGTGAGCAAAGTTACAGGATCATGAAGCTATAGAGACCCAAAGTTCATTACAGTTATTCAGATCAAAGGCAAAGAACTAGAGACTCATGCAGAAGAATAATGGAGCCAAGATTTCACACTTTTGCCTCTATTTGGCGGCATTTGGCTCCATTTAGCGGCTATATTGGGCTCACTCTGGATGAAGTTTTTACGGGGTCTTCGATGTAACTTTGTTGTTACTCACTTGTACTCATATTAGAATTTGGTTTTTCGAGGATTATATTTTGGTCATATCCTTATAACTTGGAGCTTTTATTATGTATTTTGTACTCTTGATTAATTAATAAAATTAGGGTTTTGCCGAAGGAGTGACGACCGCTATACTATGCTCTAGAGGTTTTCCATTGTTCAAAAGTGCGTTCTAGTAAGTACAAATATTTTAATTGCTGTTTAGATAGATTTAATTGATTTTTAGTATAGATTTATTTGCTTTGTAGTATAGATTTTTCTTACTTTGAATCAAAAAAGAATTTTTTTTATGGCTTTCACAAATAAAAATCGGATTTTTTTAACTAGAAGTATGAGTAGCTAATCAACTTAGTCATAGGATGTAGATAAAATTAGGGATCAACCTTATATTTTTCTATTTGAGTTTTTTCTAAAATAAAAATGATAGGATTTTTTTATAAAACAATAAACATATAAGAACTCGTAGATTAGAACAATGATAGGCTATGTTTAATTTAAGTATTTTGATAGCCTATACTTAGTTAGGGTTTGGAGTTGTTAGTTTTTATTCGTTTTGGTTAATTAGTCTAATGATTTAGTTTATTTCTATTTAAAAGTTATTTTTTTAATGGATTATACTTGTATGACACTTTTTAGTCCATACTTAGGATACTTTAAGTAGGAATTAAACTAAAAGATCAGATGTTTATGGAAGGATAAAGATAAAATAGATAATATTTGGTTGTGAACTAGTGGATTTTATATCCTATATTAATTAGAAAAATTCAAAATTAATCTAGACTCATAGTTAACTTGTTAGAATAATAGGAATAGAAAGAACGCAAAAACACTCTAGATGCCTCTGGGAACGACCTATAAAGCACTACAATTGACACTGTACACTTGCAGTAAATTTATCATATCAAGTTTTTAGCGTCGTTGCCAGGGATCGACAATATTTTCTTACGTTTTCTAACATTTTATGGGTTAACAGTGTGTGTTGTATGTGCAAGAACCAGAAAGTGCAGATAAAGGAAGGCAAAAAGGATCAGAAGAGTTTTAGAGTTGTGTAGCAGAAATCAGAGAGAAAATCTTTCTGGTTCTCCCGCTAATTAGTGGCAAAACCCACTAAATAGCGGCAACTCAGGTGAATTCTGACCCCAAATTTTCTCCAGTTTTGTATTTTGGTTCTCTGATTTTGTAAAAATTAAATAAATAAAATAATAAAAACAGTAGGAATAGTAGGACATCACATCTTTTTTTTATCATATCTCTTTCACCGTTTCATCTTCACCACACCCCACTTCTTACATAGTTTAGGAAACTCACGCATCTACTCATGGTTGCTGGTTCATGCCACATTGGACCTGTGATCAATTTGGTCGACTAGTGAGATTAGATTTGTTTATGGGAGACAAGATGGACCAATCGATCCCGATCCTTCAAGATCGATCTTATCCATAGCACATATCACGACATCATGCATCAAACTCCTATACGCAGTGGGTAATCACTATGAACTGAAACTGCAGTATATCAGCATGCTTCCTAAATTTACTGGTTCTGATTCTAAAGATGCATATCTCTTTATCAGTGAACTCCAGGAAGTGTGCATGTTAATTAAACTGCAACACTTATCAGAGAATGCAATTAAGCTCCACTTCATTCCATTCGCTCTCAAGAATAATGCCAAGAAGTGATTATATAGTATACTTACTGATTCAATCACTACTTGGGATGAATTTGTTACAGTTTTTCTTAAGAAGTATTATCCCACGCACAAGATGGCAAAAATTCAAAATCAAATTGATCAATTCCGTCAAGTGCCAGGAGAACCCTTCTGGAAATACTTGGAACAGTTCAAAGATTTATTAGCTCAGTGTCCCCACCATGTGATAGAAAAGTCACGGTTGTGTCAAATCCTGTACGAAGGACTCGATTATACATCCAAAACTCTTCTTGAGTCCATGTGTCAGGGGGAGTTTCTGAGAAAGAATGAGGATGAAGCGTGAGACTTCCTTGAGGACCTATCGTGGAAAACTATGTAGTAGGAGAGTCCCGTTGAGAAACCTAATGTATCAACATCTACAAATAAGGGTGGGATGTATAGCGTTGACAGCTCGATAGCTGCTGAATCTAATATTGCAACTCTTATGCAGAGAATTGAAGCATTGGAGACTTCTAGTGCTCCACCAATGGGTCAAGTCAACCAAATACAAGGCCTCACAAGCTTTAATTGTAGAACTCCAAATCACATCATGGAGGATTGTTCAGTATTAGTGAATTCCATGGGTTTAACATTTAAGCAAGCGAACGCCTTATATCCAAGACCTATGAATAATCCATACGCTCCTACATACAATTCTAGCTAGATGAACCATACAAATCTATCTTGGAGTCAGGGGCAATATCAGGGAGCCCCCAACCCTAACATGCAGCCTCTAACTAATGGTCAGTTTTCAAGACCAAATGTGGATGCTTATCAACACCAAAATGCTTCAAATCATGGGAACAAGCGGAACAGACCACCTGCCCAAAATCAATCACATCACATTAACAACAGGGGTCTAACAACAATTAAGAAAAGCGAATACAGTCACCTAAAAAGAGCGTTGAAAATCTTCTCAAGTTCTCGTTCAACCTTGACACACATATGCAAAATCTCATGAAAGTGTCAACTGATTTTATTCAAATACAGATCAGTACCTGCTCATGAACTCTTAAGCTATTAAGAACTTAGAGCAGTAGATTGGACAATTAGTTAGTCAAATGAGTGAACATAGTAAGTGTACTTTCCAAAAACCCTTAACAAACTCTAACGCCAGTTCCTCTAACTCCAATCAGTCACATGTCAACCAAGTTAAGGCCATTCACACACTTCGTTCTGGCAAGTTGGTTGACAATCATATAACCATGCCATCTAATTTTACTCCTAGTGCACGGCAGGTTACACTTCCTGATTCCATGATTCCATCATCACCTCATAATTCACCATCATCATCATTACGATCATCCCACGATCCGTCCACTAGCACGACAGAGGAGTCTGAACCCTCTGAATTTGATCCTCTTCTTGATGCAATCCAACAAGTACCTGCTTATGCAAAATTCTTAAAGGATTTATGCACGAAGAAGAGAATAATAAATATTCCAAAGAATGTCTTCCTAGATACTGACATCTCTAGCATCCTCTCTTAGTCGGTACCTGTGAAGTATAAAGACCCTGTAAGTCCTACTGTCTCCTGCACCATAGGAACTACAGTGATTGAAATGGCTCTGCTAGATTTAGGTGCAAGTGTCAATTTGCTTCCTTATTCAGGAAGAGTTGGGACTGGGAGAGTTGAGACCTACAAGGATTATGTTACAACTAGCCAATAGACCTGTAAGGAAGCCTACGGGAGAGATTGATGACGTTTTGATTAAGATTGGAGAGTTTATTTACCCCGTCAATTTTATAGTTCTTGCGACTCAACCTGTGGTGGATCCATAGCATTGTATCCCAGTTATTTTGGGACATCTATTCCTGGTCACTTCAAATGCTGTTATTAATTGCTGGAGTGGATTGATGAAACTTTATTTTGGAAACATGACACTTGACTTGAATATATTCAATCTAGAGCGCCAACCGAGTGATCCACATGATGAGCATCTACAAGTGAATATGATCCAAGGGTTGTCTAGTGAGCACCAAGAGGAAAAATTCTTTAATGAGCTGGATTGTTTAGTTGATGAGAGTTTATTCTTAGATATGCTCGATAAGTCATCTAATTATGTGTCTTCCACTCGATAGAAACTTTTACTTGATCCATTGATGACTGAACCATGAGTTCAGTTACGACCATCTATTCAGTGTCCACCTGAGTTTGAGATGAAGACCTTTTCAAGTCACCTCAAGTATGCTTTCTTGGGTGAACACGACACATTACCAGTCATTATCTTTGTAGATTTAACTAAATCTTAGGAGAAAGACATATGAGTTTTGAAAGCACATAGGGAAGCTATAGGCTAGAGTATGGCTGATATAAAGGGGATTAGTCCATCTATAGTGCAACATAGAATTCATTTATTAGATAATGCACGACCTATAAGAGATCCTCAACGTAGATTGAATCCAGTAATGAAAAAAGCTGTGAAGAAAGATATTCTTAAGTATCTTGAAAATGGGATCATCTATCCCATCTCTGATAGTTCATAGGTGAGCCCAGTTCAAGTAGTGCCTAAGAAGTTCGGAATCACTATAGTTAAGAACGATGCAAATGAGTTTGTTCCGATGCGCATGCAAACGGGATGACGAGTTTGTATCGATTATAGAAAGTTGAATGCTGCAACTAGGAAGGACCACTTCCCCTTTCCTTTTATTTATCAGATGTTGGAACGGTTGGCCGGACATGAGTTCTATTATTTCTTAGATGTATATTCTGGCTACAACCAAATTCCCATCGCTCCAGAGGATTAGAAAAAAACCATATTCACATGTCCATTTGGCACTTTTACATATAGACGCATGCCCTTTAGGTTATGCAATGTGCCCACCACATTCCAAAGGTGTATGGTGAGTATTTTTTCCGACGTGGCTGAACGATTTCTTGAAATCTTCATGGATGACTTCTCCATCTTCAGAGATTCATTCCAACTCTGTCTGCATCATTTAGAATTAGTTCTAATGCGTTGTAATGAGAAACATTTGACACTAAATTGGGAAAAATATCATTTCATGGTAAAAAATGGCATAGTGCTAGAGTGTGTCATTTCGAAGGATGGTATCGAGATTGACAAGACCAAGGTGGACCTCATCGTGAATCTTCCAACTCCATGATCACACTCCTTCCTTGTCCATGCTGGATTCTATAGAAGATTTATCAAGGATTTTAGCAAAATTGCTAGGTCTTTGACACATCTACTGGCCAAGGATGTGTTGTTCAATTTCACAGCTGATTGTTTTAGAGTATTTGAGCAGCTCAAGAAAGTGCTTCCCACAACTCCTATCATTCATATGCCAGACTGGAGTATACTCTTTGAGCTTATGTGTGACGCATCTGATTATGCTATTAGTGTCGTCCTTAAACAATGTATTAATAAGTAGCCACATGTGATTTACTATGCAAGTAGGATAGTCAATGATGCCCAGTTGAACTACTCTACCATAAAGAAAGAGTTTCTGGCAATCGTCTTTGTGCTTGAAAAGTTCGCTCCTATTTGATTGGATCATGGATTATAGTATACACTGATTATGCTGCTTAGAAATATTTGTTGACAAAGAAAGACGCAAAAGCAAGGCTCATTCGATGAATCCTCTTATTACAAGAGTTTTATCTCAAGATATTAGAAAAGAAAGGTGTTGATAATCTAGTAGTTGATTACTTGTCCTGCCTGCCTAATACTCTAACTAATTCTTACCTCATAAATGAATCATTTCTTGATGAGCAATTGCTTGCGTTAACATGTGAACTATGTTTTGCCAATATTGTGAACTATCTTGTGACCAAAGAGATTCCATCCCATTGGTCCAAGCAAGACTGATATAGATTCTTGTCCCAAGTAAAATTCTTTTATTGAGATGAACCATATCTGTTCAAATGTTGTCCAGACCGGATCATATGTCGATGCATACCTAACGATGAGATACAAAATTTCCTCTCTCTTTGTCATGATCTTTCTTGTGGAGGACACTTTGGTTCAAGAAAAATGGCTGAAACGGTGTTGCAAAGTGGTTTTTATTGGCCAACTCTTTTCAAGGACGCTATGAAATATTATAAAACATGCACACAATGTCAATTCGTAGGAAAAATTTCACGGCGCAATATGATGCCTCTGCAATCTATCCTTGAAGTCTAGATATTTGATGTATGGGATATAGATTTTATGAGACCGTTACTCAACTCATTTGGAAACCAATACAAGTTGGTTGCTGTTGATTATGTTTCCAAATGGGTAGAGGCAATTGCCGTAAAATCTAATGACAACAAAGTTGTTGTCAAGTTCTTGAAAGAGAATATGTTTTCTCGATTTGGCATTTCTCAAGATATCATTAGTAATAACGATAACCATTTTACTAATCGGTCATTTGAGGAGCTCATGCAGAAATACTCTATTACCCACAAGTTAGCTACACCGTATCATCATCAGATTAGTGGGCACGTAGAAGTTTTCAATCGCCAAATAAAACTGATTTTGGAAAAGACGATGTAACACAACAGAAAAGATTGGTCATATAAACTAGTGGATGCATTATGGGTTTACCGTACTGCTTACAAGACCAATCTAGGTATGCTTCCTTATCGGTTGATATTTGAAAAAGCGTGTCATTTACCGATAGAGCTTGAGCATAAGGCTTCGTGGGCCTTTAAATTTCTTAACTTTGAGCTCAAAAAAGCTGGCGAGCAGTGGAAGCTACAACTTAATGAGTTAGATGAGATTAGAAGGGATGCATATGAGAATGCTAAGATTTATAAAGAGAAGACTAAAGTATTTCTTGACAATACGATTATTCGCAAGTCATTTAAACTAGGGCAGAAAGTTATCTTATATAACTCAAAGAATCATTTATTTCTTGGAAAATTGAGGTCAAAATAGAGTGGATCATACATAGTACGGGCGGTGCACCATCATGGTGCAATCGATCTCGAGAATCCTAAAAATGGTGATTTATTTAAAGTGAATGGTCAGAGATTAAAATCATTTTTAGAAACTCGAGTGAGCGATAATGCAGAGGTCGTGATACTGCACGACCCAATTTATGCATAGGGGCATGTATGCATTTGTATATGAGAGTGTATATTATGTATATTATATATTTCTAACATAATGCAGGGAAAAATAGAAGCTGAGGGTTGTAGAGTAAAATTGGAGAAAAGGGAGGGGCTGGTTAAAATTTGCATCCTTATAAATTCCCCAAACTAACCCCAAACCAGCCCAAACCAACCCTAGCTGCCCTCATCTTCCCCAAAACCCCATTGTCCTCTTTGTTTACTCTTTTCAGGTCTGCAGAGATTTATCAGTTTTAGCTCAAACCAATGGTGACCAGAAGGCAGATCTACTCCTCATCTTCCTCCTCCAAGTAGTTGTGCCCTAGATACCTCCATTTTGCTTCCAATAAGTGGCTAAAACCACCAATCAATGGCAAAGATTAGGCTTCTTCACCTGAAACTTTAGCGGAGATGAGTTTTCTGAATCCTCTATTTACTGTTAAATCAAAATAATTTTTTGCGGTCTCTGATATAGTCCAATGGCATGATTTGTTTATGAGAAATATTTTGGTGAAATTTTTGCTACATTTTCGGTATATTTTTTATTCACCATAGAAACTTTGGGATTAGATTACTTGTTATACATGCCCACTTCATTTTACATTCTAGAGTTAGTAGAAGAGTTTTGTGCGAGTTTTGCGAAATTCGATATTTCGGAAGATCGCAAAACCATTAAACTCCATGGGCATGGAGAAATCCACGATGTGCACGCAGCTGCCATCCCTGTATCCACCGGTATCCTCCTTCACTCTGGGAATCGAACTTCGGATGCAATTGAGAAATATCTTATACGGATGGGTCCCAAGTGCATAGTGACACGTGATAGAAGGATCAACAGTAAGATACTTTATCACAATGTACACGCGACTTGCTGCTGGATCAACACCAATGTAATGGAGATTACACACATGTCTTCATTTTACACACTCACATTATATATTGTTGATTGCATCATACTTTAGGATACTTTATTTTGTATATGCACACAATTAGTCGACACCATTATAGATGCTAAGATGCAGTCGAGAACTAGTTTGCCTCTACTGTGTCTGATTATACAATTGTGTCGCGGATTTATATGAGCTGCAGAATTTGATGCATATGCATCCTCATGTGTGTCCATAACTGTAGAGCACATATTGGTGACATATCACGTGGCTGTTCTAGAAGATTGGAATAGAAGGTTGAAGAATATATATATACCACCGATTTAACACAAGAGGAGGAAGATGACACCTTCTTTAACTAAGACCTAGCATTGATTAAAAAAATATTGTCTGGTGTAGTCATGGAAAAATATGGCATCGATTTAAACAAATTAACCGTGAAGGGGATTCCACTGCTCGTGCATATCGTGCACCAGGAGAGTCGAGTAGGAGGCAGAGAAGACGATACCAATGATTTGTGCATGAGAGCATATACAAGTTTAGGTGTGGGGGAGTGGGTTAGGAGATTTTTTTTTGTATTTTTCTAGGATCTTTAGTTTTTTTAGGATTTTCATTTTATTTTTGAATTTTTTTTACTTTACACTTTGGGTAGTTTTTATGGTAACTAAAAAGAATCTGCATAAAAAAAGAGTAAAAAAAAATGAAAAAAAAAGTAAAAAAATCTAAAATAGAGTAAAAAGTAAAAAATATATAAAAAAATTGTCTTCAATAAATCAATCTAATTACAAATAAAATAATAAAATTAGATTTGAAGTTTGATAGTAGAGGGGAGTGGATAGTACACTTAGAATTTTTGAAAAAAATAAATACTGCTAATAGTAATTTTGAGGTAAATGTGCATCTATTTCTCACTTCACAGTAGTTTATTAGGTTAAGGACAAAGATGATAATAATTGAGTAGTTTTTTTCTCTCTAAATAGAAAAAAAGAGAAAAAAATAAATAAAGAGGTGAGCTTTGTATTTAAAGAAATAATTCTTTAGAAAGGAAAAATAATTTTCTTAAAAATTACTAAGTAGTTGGTTCTTTGCGCCTAAGTAAGCGTGAATATTCACACAAACGGTTTTCTTAAGAGATAGAATATGATCCGAGTAATCAGGTATTTTCACCTAAGCAAGCATGAATCTTTACATGAAAGGTGAAATATTCAGAGTATGATCTAAGTAATCGATTGTTTGTGCCTAAGCAAGCGTGAATCTTCGCATGAAATGTGAAATACTCACAAAAAGAGAAAAAGAAAAAAAATATTTAGAGAGAAAAGATGAATCAAGAGTTAGAGTTGGAGTGCAAAACCGAAGTAGACTATCACACGTGCACGTAGATGTATAGGAGCCAATGAATTATCTATTAGCGGGGCATTGAAATATAGGATTTGAATTTTTGATTAAAATGATAGGCGTATTTGATATGTTGCTTGACTTGAAAACTGATAATCTAAAGTATATTAGTGATATAAATTGAAGAAAATATCAAAAAAATATTTTTCTTTTTTTGTATAAAATTTTTGTTTTTCTTGATTTTTTGGTTATCCTTATTTTTTTTCTTTATTTCTTAATCTACCTTCTTCACTAATTTTGTAGGTATATTCACTGCAAACCCTCACGAAACACAACTCGTGCACTAGGGTAACGTAGGGGTTTAACGAATTATTGCACGTGCTAAGTGCAATCACGATTCTTAAAAAAGTAAGTTAGAATTTTCCTTTTTCTTTTTAGTTTTAGGTTTTGCTCAAAAACTAGCAAAAGATAAGTGTAAGGGTGTGATGAGTACCATACATTGCATATTTATAACCTCCATATTTGTCTATTTTTGTATATAAATAATGCTATTCGGGTATTTTTAGTGTGTTTTTCAGGTGAAAACTATTACTACAAGGAGATGACATAAACTCAGAGCTGGATTAGACAACTAAGTCTAGAAAAGAGCTAAAAGTGAGCAAAGTTACAGGATCATAAAACTGTAGAGACTCAAAGTTCATTACAGTCATTCAGATCAAAGGCAAAGGATTAGAGACTCTTGCAGAAGAAAAATGGGGCCAAGATTTCACACTTTTGCCGCTATTTGGCGGTATTTGCTGCTATTTAGCAGCTACATGGGGTCCACTCTGGATGAAGTTTTTACGGAGTCTCCGATGTAACTTTGTAGTTACTCACTTGTACTCAGATTAGAATTTGGTTCTTCGAGACCTATATATTTACTGTATCCTTGTAGCCTTGAGCTTTTACTATGTAATTTTGTACTCTTGATTGATTAATAAAATTAGGGTTTTGCCGAAGGGGTGACGGTCGCTATACCGTACTCTAGATGTTCTTCATTGTTCAGAAGTGCGTTCTAGTAAGTATAAATATTTAATTGTTATTTAAATAGATTTAATTGGTTTCTAGTATAGAATTATTTGCTTTGTAGTATAGATTTTTCTTTCTTTGAATCAAAATAGAATTTTTTTATGGCTTTCACAAATAAAAATAGGATCTTATTAATTAGGAGTATGAGTAACTAATTAGCTTAGTCTTAGGATGTAGATGAAATTAGGGATCAACCTTATATTATTATATTTGTGTTCTTTCTAAAATAAACATAAAATAGATATGATTTTTCTATGAAACAATAAAAATATAAGAACTCATAGAATAGAACTTTGATAGGCTATACTTAATTTAAGAATTTTGATAGCCTATACTTAGTAAGGGTTTGGAGTTGTTGGTTTTTATTCGCTTTGTTAAATTAATCTAACTATTTCGTTTATTTCTACTCAAAAGTAATTTCTTTGATGGATTATCCTTGCACGACACTTGATAGTCCATATTTAGGATGTTTTAAGTAGGAATTAAACTAAAAGATCTGATTTTTATGGAAGAAAGAAGATAAAATAGATAATATTTGGTTGTAAACTAGTGGATTCTATATCCTAAACTAATTAGAAAAATTCAAAAATAATCTAGACTCATAGTTAATTTGTTAGAATAATAGGAATAGTAAGAACGCAAAAACACTCTAAATTCCTATGGGAACGACCTGTAAAGTACTACAACCGATACGGTATGCTTGTAATAAATTTATCACATCAACCACTTTGGGGTGCCTAGGAGAATTGTTCAGGACAACGGACCTCAATTCTTGAGTCAGCTATTCTTCAGGTTTTGCAATAAATACCGAATCGAAAGTATAACTTCATCTCTATACTATCCTGTAGGAAATGGTTTAGCAGAAGTTTACAACAAAACTATTGTGAAGCTCCTTAAGAAGTTCATTTCATCCAGCCAACGTGTTTGGGATGAAAAACTTGGAGAATGTCTTTGGGCATATCGGACTACTATCAAGACATCTACAAATGCTACACCTTTTTCTTTGGTGAATGGATCCGAAGTTGTAATCCTTTTGGAGATACAGATTCCATCATTGTGAGTTGTATTAGCAACTAAAATGACAAAAAAAAAGAAGTATCAGTAAAGACTTCTAGAGCTGGAAGCCCTCGATGACAAACGCCTTGAAGCTCAACAGAGCATTGAGCTTTATTAGGCGCGAATGTCCAAAACCTTTAATAAAAATGTCAAGCAAAAAACTTTCAAGAAAGCTGATTTTGTCCTTTTAGTAAGAAGACCAATCATAACCATTCAAAAATCCAAACGAATGTTCCAACTAATAGGGAAGGATCTTTTGTCATTGACGCGGTCTATTCAAATGGTGTATAACAATTGGCGAAAATGAACGACGACAAAATAATAATGCCGATCAATGAAAAATTTCTAAAGAAATATTACTCCTAATGTAATAATAAAGAAAACCATCACAAAAAGCCAAGCCAATTATCCGGTCTTCGACGAATGTTGAAGGAGGTTTCAATGGCTATCAAGAAGAACCCTAAACCTTTTAAAGGGAAAATAGATTATTACAAATATCTTATATAATAGTAAGGAGCAATGAAGTCAAAAATTGAGCAGTTTGAGATAAATATCCTCTTCAATAATTCTCGATTGCATCTTCAACCGGTACCTCGGAAAAGAGAGTATAAAAGTATCAAATCATTTGATACACATACTTAAACTTTTCCCTCAACAAAAGAAAAATTTAGCGTTAAGACTTGATCACTGGTCTGCTCAAACGCCGGAACATACAAAGACTCTAAGTAGAATAATGACTGTGTTTAATTCTTGACACTATTATCTCCAAAACAAGTCTAATTTGTCCGCCAATCAAATGAAATTCATTTACAAGGAAGGAGTCCATTTCTGACCAAGTTCTATCAGAATTTCATTAAACAAAGTTCCTTTCGGGAGACTCAATTTCACAACAATGCAATCAATATTTTGTGGCCCATTATTTTATCAATTTTCCCAATGAATTACAGCAAATGAAGATATGCTAGCTTGCCGCTAACATGTAGCTCCACATCCCAACTGGGATACAAAATGAATCCTACGTCTCTATGACTAAGGATAGAGAAAAAGTTTGGCATGAAAAGTCCCAAACAAAATCTTTATTAACTGATGAGTATTATATTTTGCATATTTCCTCCCATATTTTATCTATTTTTGTACTACTCAGGTATATTTAGTATGTTTTTATATGTAATAAAGAATTTGTAAGGAAGAGAAGAAGATAAAGCAGATTTGTCAAGAATATGAGCAAAGAAAGTCAATCATGATGAAGACAAAAACTCAAGTGCAGTAGCAAAAGATTCAAGAGCATTTTAGGCCAAAATAAATTTGAACTAGTAAATGTGTGTAGTAGAAATTTGTAGATCTCGGAATTATCTTAAAACAAGTCCAAGAACAGCTCAATCGGAGTTTAGATACAAAAGTTATGGTTATTTTACTGAAGCACTTCAGAATGAAAAGTTTGATCCAACGAGCAACGGGTGTGCTGAACTTAATATCGGGTTTTGAACCCAAAAATTAGTATTTTATGGTATCTAATCTCAACCATTGGTTTTTAATACCTATGGATTGGATTAAAAATATGTATCTTAAATTTAGTTTGTGTTGGATGAGAATTATGTCTTTTGTATTGAGTTTGAATAGGAGTAGGATTGTGTTTAGGTTATAAATACCCCATGAATCCTTATAAATTGGGGAGAGTTTTTTATGATGTAATTTTGTACTCTTTTTTATTAATAAATATTAGGGTTTTGAAGGTGTGACGGCCGCCATACCGAGCTCCAGAGGTAATTCTATTGCTTTTCATCACTTTTTAGATAGATTTAATTGCTTTCTAGTATAGATCTTTAATTGTTTTCTAGGAAAAATAGAATTTTTAATTGCTTTCATAAATAAAAGTAGAATCTTGTTAATTAGGAGTATGAGTAACTAATTAGCTTAGTTCGAAGATGTAGATGAAACTAGGAATCAACATTATATTATTCTGTTTGTGTTCTTTCTAAAATAAAAATAAAAAAGATAGAATTTTTCTATGAAACAATAAAAATACAAGAACTCGTAGATTAGAACTTTGATTGGTTATACTTAATTTAAGTATTTTGATAAACTATGCTTAGTTAGGTTTGGAGTTGTTGGTTTTTATTCGTTTTGTTGAATTAATCTAATTATTTAGTTTATTCCTATTCAAAAGTAATTTTTTTGATGGATTATACTTATACACCACTTGATAGTACATACTTAGAACGTTTTAAGTAGGAATTAAACTAAAGATCAGATTTTTATTGAAAAAAGAAAATGAATAGATAATATTTGGTTGTGAACTAGTGGATTGCATATCCTAGACTAATTAGAATTACAAATCATCAATCTAAACTCATAGTTAGCTCGTCAGAATAATAGAATTAGTTAGATCGCAAAACATTTTAGATCTTTGTGGGAACAACCTGTAAAGCGCTATAACCGACACTATACGTTTGCAGTAAATTTAACATATCATTAACCCATCGTGCTGGGGAAAAGTATGAATTGCCCAACACCGTTAAGGAAATAGAAAAAGAATAAGTTTCTCACCAAACCATCGTGCTGGGGATAAAAGCATGAACTGTCCTAAGCTACTAAGATTAAGGGAAGAGGAAAATTTTGGCATGAAAAGTCCCAAACAAAATCTTTATTAACTGATGAGTGTTATATTTTGCATATTTCCTCCCATATTTTATCTATTTTTGTACTACTCAAGAATATTTAGTTTGTTTTTATATGTAACAAAAGATTTGTAAAGAAGAGAAGAAGATAAAGTAGATTTGTCAAGAATATGAGCAAAGAAAGTCAATCATGATGAAGACAAAAACTCAAGTGCAGTAGCAGAAGATTCAAGAGCATTTTAGGCCAAAATAAATCTTGAACTAGAAAATGTGTGTAGTAGAAATTTATAGATCTCTGAATTATCTTTAAAACGAGTCCAAGAACAGCTCAATCTGAGTTTAGATACAAAAGTTATGGTTATTTTACTGAAGCACTTGAGAATGAAAATTTTGATCCAACGAGCTACAGGTGTGCTGAACTTAATTTCGGGTTTTGGACCAAAGAATTAGTATTTTATAGTATCTAATCTCAACCATTGGTTTTTAATACCTTTGGATTGAATTAAAAATATATATCTTAAGATTAGTTTGTGTTGGATGAGGATTATGTCTTTTATATTGAGTTTGAATAGGAGTAGGATTGTGTTTGGGTTATAAATACCCCATGAATCCTTATAAATTTGGGAGAGTTTTTTAGGATGTAATTTTGTGCTCTTTTTTATTAATAAATATTAGTTTGCCGAAGGGGTGACGGCCACCATACCGAGCTCCAGAGATAATTCCATTGCTCTTCATCGCTTTTTAGATAGATTTAATTGCTTTCTAGTATAGATCTTTAATTGCTTTATAGGAAAAATAGAATTTTTAATCGCTTTTATAAATAAAAGTAGGATCTTATTAATTAGGAGTATGAGTAGCTAATTAGCTTAGTTCTAAGATGTAGATGAAACTAGGAATCAACATTATATTATTCTGTTTGTGTTCTTTCTAAAATAAAAATAAAAAAAGATAGAATTTTTCTATGAAACAATAAAAAAAACAAGAACTCGTAGATTAGAGCTTTGATTGGTTATGCTTAATTTAAGTATTTTGATAGCCTATGCTTAGTTAGGGTTTGGAGTTGTTGCTCTTTATCCGTTTTGTTGAATTAATCTAATTATTTAGTTTATTCCTATTCAAAAGTAATTTTTTTGATGAATTATACTTGTACACCACTTGATAGTCCATACTTAGAACGTTTTAAGTAAGAATTAAACTAAAATATCAGATTTTTATAAAGAAAGAAAATGAATATATAATATTCTGTTGTGAACTAGTGGATTACATATCCTAGGCTAATTAGAATTACAAATCATCAATCTAAACTCATAGTTAGTTCGTCAGAATAATAGAATTAGTAAGATTGCAAAATACTTTAGATCTCTTTGGGAACGATCTGTAAAGCACTATAACCGACATTATACGCTTGCAGTAAATTTAACACATCATTAACCCATCGTGCTGGGGGTAAAACCATGAATTGCCCAACACCGTCAAGGCAATAGAAAAAGAATAAGTTTCTCACCAACCCATCATACTGGGGATAAAAGCATGAACTGTCCTAAGCTACTAAGATTAAGGGAAGAGAAAAAGTTTGGCATATAAGCCCAAACAAAATCTTGCTAATCTCATCATATTGAAGGAAATAGTATAACTAGCCCAACATAAATGGCGATTGGTAAAGACTAATCAAATCTGTTTATAACTAGAGATTTGCTAAAAATCTCGTAAACTTATCATATTAAGCTTACCTCTAACAAATGCAAAATTTATTTTCACCAAAATTTGTCAAGTTAAAAATTACCTCTAACAAACTCAAATCTATTTTCTTCCAAAATTTGTCAAGTTAAAAATTACCTATGATAAAATAAAATTCAATTTCTACCAAAATTTGTCAAGTTAAAAATCACCTCTAACAAACCCAAATTTCATTTCCACCAAAAGTTGTCAAGTTAGAAATTATCTCTGACAAAATCAAATTTATTTCCACCAAAATTTATCAAGTTAAAAAATTACCTCTGACAAATCAAAAATCATTCCACAAAATTTATCAAGTTAAAAAAATTATCTCTGACAAATCAAAATCATTCCACCAAAATTTATCAAGTTAAAAAATTTATCTCTGACAAATCAAAAAACATTCCACTAAAATTTGTCAAGTTAATTGTTACCTCTGACAAAATCAAATTTCATTTCCACCAAAATTTGCTAATTTAAAAATTATCTCTGACAATTCAAAAAACTGTTATACTACAAGTCACTTAATAGCTGAAATTACAATTTGTTCAGAAAAGTTAATGATTACTTCTATCTTGTTCGAGAAAGTTATTTACTCGTCGCAAGATCTATTTGGTCATTTGAATACTAACTCTATATTGTCAAGTTAATGATTATCTCTGGACAATATACAAAAGAGTCAATGATGTATCAAGTTAACAGTTATCTCTGATTACCAAATTTATTTACCAAGTTAACAATTATCTCTGAATGAATGACAACAGAAATTTTCCTTTACCAAAATATTCCCATTCATCATAAGTTCATTACAAAAGTTCCTTTAAATCATACAGTATTAAAAATATGATACAAACTACTGAGTTACGAAAGCCTTGATCCTTTCCTCAACTTTCTTCATCTCCAACTGAATAGCCTCATAAGTTTGAACAGTGACTTGTCTTCGTAATTCTTCTTCACTAACAATCAAATTGTTCATGGGATTAGATTTAAAAGCCTCTAATTCTGCTTGTTCAGTCAACAGAGTTCTATTAAGATCATCACGCTATCTAGATAAATCAGTGAAGGTCTTCATTGTCTCCTCATGCTCCTTAAAAGTCTCTTCAAGATAAGCCTGAGCTTTAGCAATAGTTTCTTGAGTTTTCGTAACAATTTGATCTCGACTTTTGACTGAAGCAACAATATTCTCTATCTAAGAACATAGAGAGTCATTGGCTGATTGAGTTTTATCAATACGAGCTTGATGAGCATCTATCTTTTACTCAATTTCTTCCCAAAGCTTGAGTTGCTCCTCCAGTAACCTTTTAAAAGTGGTCTCAATCATTTCTGACTTGTCAGTACTACGAATCTTCAGCAAAATTTCCGCATAGTTCTGGAGTAGAGCCATCATAAGTTTATAAGAAGCTGCTCTCTCTTCCCCACCGACGCTTGCTATGCCAGTCACATAATGGTTCAAAAGGGTGGCAACATAAGCAAAAGACCTTCCCTTCAGAATCATGTTAACACAATGGTCCATGAAATCGAAAAAAAATTAATGGCATATTGAAGAAAATCATTAGCAAGCGCGTCAGCTTCCATGTATTCTGCTGGTGGCAATAAAGAAATTGTGGATGTAGGAAGAGAAACAACGGAAGTAGATGCTACTCCAGTAGCTCCAATAATTGGGGACAAGTGGGGAAGCAAATCCTTTAAAAATGAGGTAATCCTTGTTGCATCGTTAGATGAAGAAGTAGCAACTTCAACAAGGGCAGCAGCTTCAACAATAGGAGCAACTCTAACAATCTCAGTAGGAGTTATTTCAGTAGCCTCAACAAAAGAAGTGGTCACTTCAGACACAACTTCAGCAGGAGCAGTAGTTTTAACATGAGAAGCAGCTTTGGCCGTAGTCTCAGTACAAGAAATTGTTGCAATAGCAGAAGCTTCAGCTATTGAAGTTGCTACTGCAAGCTCAGACGTAGGAGTAGGAGATGGCAACCCTAAAAGAAAACTTTTATTAAAAAACAATAAAAGAAACAAAAATAAAGGGATGATTGAAATAATGTTTTACCTGGCGAAGAACTTGAAGGTTGTGCACTCAGTTCCCCAGGACCAAATACTTCAGCTCTCTCCTCTGTCGTCAAATAAGTGTATTTGCTATGATCTAGAGGCAACGTCGAAGAACAAAAATTGTCATTGCTATCATCATCATCATCATCATCCACATCTGAATAATCAAGTTTTTCAAATGAATTAGAAGAAGTGACCATCTCCAACACTACAAGTTTATTAAAATAAAGTTATCCATTTGGCAAAGTAGATAAAAAAAAAAAGAGGCCAAGAAAAGGGCCTTATAGTTCTGAATTGGTCTGATGGTGAGACTAGCAGGAGGAATTGCAATGGCTGGCATCATAACTGATGACGTACTTGGTTTTTGAGTTTCCCCAACAATTTGTACTTCGTCATTAGTAACCTGAGCTATTTGTTGAGTTGTAGTTACACCTCTATAGCAACAGTATCAAGAACAGTCTCAACATAAGGAGCTTTTGCAGAAACTTGGGTTACCACTTGAGTTTCTTCTGTAACCACCTGAGCAACACTTGAGCTAAGCTCAGCCACAGTAGTAGAGGATGTAGGGATTTCTCCCTCCACCTTGATAACTGGACCAATGCTCTTATTAGGATGGACAGTTTGAGGGTGCAACCGAGAAGTTTGATCTTTATCATCATTCTCTGCCTCTTCCTCTTGAAGTGTTGGAGGCTCAAGGATAGCACTTGAAGTACAGTCTTTCCGACTCTTTTTCCTACTTCTTTCACATGGGGAAGCTCGAGTACGTTTTGATGGTCCTCTTCTAGATGAAGAAATAGTAATTGCAGCAGCCATCTGATGAGTAGAAGTATCACCAACTTGTGCAATAGAGGTCTCAACTTTAGGAGTATTCACCTCAATGAGTTGAAATTCATCTAAACCAGGTGTCTTGTTTGAGCCTGCTTGTCTCTTTTGGGAAAACCAAGATTTGATATACCTAAAATATGTACTATTTACATTATAATTTTGGGGTTTTGAGTTGGTGGTAAAATACCAGCTACAAAAACCAAAGGAAGTATAATAGTCTGGATACTTCTAGGGCAAATTGAAGCGAGCCAAAATGCATCCCCAACAAAATAAAATCATGCCCAGGCCCCTTCATATAAATTACCCACAGATTTAATATTTGGATTTGGATACCCCACATATAACTGGTCATATCCAAATTGGCAAGCGAAGCGATTTAGGTAATAAGGCTCCAAATAACAGGTACTGCCTAGGGAATAGACGAGATATTCTGGCTTGATATTTATTAATCAACAAAAGTTTACAGTAGACAAAGAAGTGAATTGATCAGAACCAGGCAAATTAGTGAACTCTTCACCATATCCTGCATTTGGGAAATAAGGGAAACATCTGTACAGTTGAAAATTACAATGATGATGGAGATGTTTCCTGATCATCGCCATATAATGCCCCTGCCATTGAAATTTTTCTTAATGTTGGACAATTGGAGTAGACAAGTCAATACTCTGGTGAATAGGCATCATCAAGAAGGGACAGTGTAAACGAACAAAACTATTAAATAAGTGTAAGGAAGTTCAACTCTTGGGTTTAGAGTTTTATGTGTCATCCTCTTCCTTGTTTACAATTTTCTCTATCTTGACGAACTAGGTTGTCAAAGCTCTAAGGCCGCTATGAATATCACAAATCATAGCTCGTAAAAGGCCCAATGGACGACCATGTGCCAGAAGAATGGCAGGATAAATGACACTCACAGATAAGATTTTTTGAGAGGTAGAAGGAATGACACAGCATTTCAGCCATAACATTAGAAATCTCGCCAGTAAAGCTGTGTCAGACAGAGGATACTTCGCTTGATGATGAAAACTTTCAAAGGAAGTCCCAGCTTTAAATATATCTTCATCTGACTCTACAATATAAGCTAGGGTCCCATACTGGATTATCTTTTCTTCTATTTCAGTATCTGTACAAGGAGAAAGGATAGAAATATCCTTATTATCAGTACATAAATTGGGGAATAAGTATTCCACTTAAGCAATTTGCTTCACTCCATTATTCCTTAACTTTGTTGTGTGGGCACAAATGTGATAATGGCAGAGCAGTTCCTAGTAAGTATCATAGGCCAGCATATTTTGAGCCTTCAAGAGATGCAATTCTTTCCCAGTCGGAGCGTATTCTTCATAGGAGATTTCACTCATGGGTAATCCTGAAATCTCAAACATTTCATGAAGGGATAAACCTAATTCACCGACAGGGGTAAAGAATGTACCCATTTTAAAATTATAAAGTTCCAAAATATTGAAGAAATGGAAGCGACTCGGCAATATTCCATGTTGAACGGCCCGTATAGCTCGATAAAGTCCTATTCTTTTTAAGTGGATTTCAATTTTTTTAAAAATAAAAACCATTCGAACAGACCACCATGCTTTTTCCAAAGAATGAATCCATCCTAATGGTCTAAAATTTTGGCAAAGAAACTCACCATGTACTGCAGCAAAACAATTCAAGAAAGTATTTGCAGATATAGGAGTTTCTCCAATATGGTACTCCTTTAATGAACCTGACAGTAGACCAGTTATGTGGTTTCCAGTGTTCATGGAAAATGTTGTTGTTGAACTAAAACCCCCGAGAAGCACACCATCTTGATGTTTCGTTAAATGTCAATCCATCTTCCTAGTGATGGAAGCTGCCTAAAGATATGAAAGAGGGTATGATCTTTCCATCTTCGGCAAAAATATATATTTCCCCCAGATTAGCCTTAGCCATTTGTAATTACTGTCGAAAAGGCAATCTTCCGGTAATTTCATTTTGTCTCCAAACAAGAAGTGTGTCTTCTTCATTTTCTTTCTATCCTTACCCTCAAAAACTGCATCTATCATAAGTTCTCTTAAAACATTGGGGCCTGGACTGAGTATTTTCTCAAGGCATTCTTTAATGGAATCCTGACGGCACAAAGGAATCTCCTCTCTTAGCCTGAACTAAATGGTGCTATCATAGTCGCCTACATGGCCGAAGTAATTAAGTTTGGATGACGGGTTCGAAGAGTAGTTCACTACAAGGAAAAGTGAATAGACTGGATATTCCAGATCATGATGTGATTGACTCGGTATAAAACGTGGATCACATGATGAACATTTGCAAATTAGATTAAAGTTGAAGATCGCAAAGAGATCCATTGATTAAGTGTTAAATGCAGATTACATAGTGGAGATCCGCATGATGAATGAAAGTTAAAGATTGCAAGACAATCTATTGGCTAAGTGTAAAACATGGATCACATGGTGGATATCTGCGAATTAAGTTAAAGATCGCAAAGTGATCTATTAATTAAGTGCAAAACACAGATCACATAATGGAGATCTGCGATTTAAATCAAGATTCAAAATCGCAGGGTGATCTATTGATTAAACAACAAATTCGAATCATGAGTAAAAAAAAAATCCACATTTTAGATCTTGAACGCAAAAAATTGCATTGGGTGACATCTAAAATCTCTACGAGATTAGGGTTTCTTTTAAGGAGAATTGATTAATAAAATTAAAACATCCATGGCGACAAATTGCCTGTTCTAGATGTAATGCCCCGCATCCAAGATACGGGTAGCGTTCGGCGACGTATCATAAATACGCCAAGCCTAAAATACTTTTAATAAATTAAAAATTACTACCACAAAATTTTACACATATACACTGAAAGAATATTGAGAAAACTATAAACAATCTTTCTATTTTGCTCCAACAAAATATTAGTAAGTTCATGAAAGAATCCAAAAGGACGACACTTATGACAATTTAAATTTTGAGTTTTGAAAATAGCAAACTAAAGTTAAAGAGACAAAATAAAATAATTAAGAAATCCCCTAAATGACGCCTTATAATGAAAACACTACTAATTGTCTACTGACTTCTCGAAATGTTGCTCTAGCTGTGGTAGTTCCTCCTCCTCAGTATCCTACAACTTATCTGGGCGTATCAAACCAGGGTCGTTAGAACGACCTAGCAAGTACTACAAAGGAAAAAATAATAATAATACACAGGCACGCTTTGTGTATATATAAATAAAATATAAAACTGCATAAAATCATAAAATCATGATAATATCAAAATTTTAAACTAACTATTGAAAGGAATGTGAAACATGAATTTAAATTATATTTGTCTAATAATAATAATAATAGATCAACCAGTAATAGTGAAAACATATCTTGAGCGGTGTTGGAATTTAACGTATTGGTAAAATTTACATAAAACTGAAAAATTATGAATGCATATAATATAAATCTATAGAAAAAGTAAACATGAGTTGATTTGCAGTTGTTTTGAAGATGATAATGGTCAGAGATACATCTATATACATATATCATTGATAATCTTGTAACAGAGATATATATATATAACAAAATGATCATGCATGCAAAATATGATATCATATTATATTGTTTCTTTTGTTAATTTATTTGGAACTGTCAGAAATAGTGTACCACATGTTTTACGAGTATCCCGTGCATACCCGGGACCACGGCCATGATTTCTGGTACTGCCCCAGGACGTACCGCTAAGTACTAATGCACATGAATTTTGATGAGCCTAAATTCTAGGCGCGCAGCCATATATAAAGATGGCGATCCAGTAATCACCCAGAACCCCCATAGTTAGGATCCTAAGTTTGGTTGTACAACCTCAAGAATGTAAAACTCCTAAAACATGTATACAGTTCTTTCTTCGAGTCCCCCCATAACCCCATGAATTTATTTTATAATTTTATTCTATAGGATATATGATAAAAGATAAAATTTGGTATATTACAGTCATTGACTGGTTAACTAATCAATTACCATGTAAGGAGTGTTTATTGTGAGATGATAAATCTTATTTCAAAGAAATATTACAATGAAAGGAACATAATAGATTAAAAGAACTTGTTATTTTGCATAAATAATAGTATCACCCACTACTTTACATACTAAGAATTTTTTCTGGAAAGAAATCAGTTTATTTGCATTAAAATTAATCTTTTTTTTGAATAAAGTATTTTGAAGATAATAACATTAGTAGTAAGACCGAGGATATAGCTTTTGAAAAAAAAAAAAAATCATGTTTTAGGATTTATAACAAAGCACACACTCTAGTAAAATTTATAGTGAATTTATTATTAGTTTTTCCAAAGCAGAAATCCAACCATATAGGCGATTACATGTTCAATAAAAAAAAGGCTAGGAATAAAATATCTTACAAAACTTTATCATTGACGATCCATTTCTATAGTGCAATGGATGTATATTATTATTTTAGAATAAGTTGTAGATAAATCATGTATCATGCATGATATTTGACAATATAATTTTAATTTAGTGACCTAATAAATAATTAATATTAATAAATTAAAGACAAAATTGTTGGAGAACTCTAAAACTTTACCCCTGATTCTATTGAGAGATATTAAGAAATGTGACGTGCATCTGGGATGTAAATTTTTAACTTAATGGTCAAGGAAATAAAGTAGAATTAGTTTGTATATAATCTATCGTTGTTGCACAGCAGAAAACTTTGATTTTAGTTCTTCTAATGGTATAACTAAATTAATTTTGTTATATTACTCACTGTAAAAATATGGATATGTCTAAAGAAAATTTAACAAGCAACTCCTCACACAAATGTTCTTATATATTTTAAAGAAGAATTTATACATACTCAACATTCCAAATTGTTTTCTTTTCTTTTCTTTATGGTGCTTCATTTAAATTATTATTTTATTAATTTTATTTCATTCACTCTTTTTTGTGATAGTACAGTACAGAGAGAAAAATTTTGGTTTTTATTTCTTTTTTGTATTGTTAAGTTTTTTTTTTAATTTTTTTTGCACAATTTGGATTAAGGTAAAGTTAGATATGATAAAATTAACAACTAACTAAATCCAAACTATTTAAATTCATTATTATTAACTTTCTGGTATTTAGGTTGAACACAAATTTTAAGATAGATAAAAATAAGTTTTTTTGAATAACAATGTTGTCAATACTCTCTCATTAACTATTTTGATAATATACTTTTAAAAAATAAATATACAACTAATTTATAGATAAACACAAGAATATTATAGGGAGAAAAATAGAGCATTCCAATTTCTAACTCTTTTTCTTACACGTAAGAACTGTACTTTTTAATGACATTAAAAAAAGATCGTTTGGATTGGGTTCAAGTTTCATGTAGGAATTTCTTTAAAATTTCTCACTTTGAACATAAAAAAAATGCACTTGAGAACTAAAAATAACTAGCATTTGATGCTAACAAATATAATTGGCATAAATCTAAATATTTATAATCTTTAAAATTAAGAGTACATGTTTTCAACAATTTGTATAAGTGAGAATCTCCATTCTATAGTTGTTTCGCTATGTTAAGAATTCATTCATTAATTTCTTTGTTCCCAAATATTAACTTATGTGGTTACAATAAAATTAAAAGAAAAATAAAATAAAATTCCCTAGAGAATATAGTTCAATAGGAATCTCTTAGTCCAAATAAGATGCACTTTACAAGAATATACTATAGTATAACAAACTTCATATTTCTTCTTAGTTATCCTAACCTAGTAAACTAAGAATCCATAATCTAATGAAATCATCAAGTAGCAGTAAGATGTATATGAAAACAATAGTTGATTAAATATAAACACAGCATTTGATCTATATAAACATAGCTAACATGCACAAAGTATATTGGAAATAATTAACATTTCTATAAATTTAATCACATATTGCATCCATATCTAGAATCATGAATTTATGATATAATCTACCTCATTATGCTCTTCTCATTTTTCTTTAATTTTTCTTATTATTTTTTTCTTCCTCTATGTTCAAGTTGCTGAATATAGAAAATAAATCAATAGTGTTATGTTCTACTATTATTTAAAATTTAAAATCTTAAAATATTTTTAATTAACAAATGATGTGCTAGAGAATAAATTTCAGACCAGTCACTAAAATTAGTTTTTTTTCTAGAGACTATTTGATAAATGAAATTAAAGAAGAAAATTTTGAAATATTTTAATTAATTTCTCCTTCAGACTAATTGTATTAATAATAAGATAAATCAAAAGAAAAGAGAAGTTTCATTATTACAACATAAATATTTAAAAAAAATGTTGAGTGAAATAATATAGAAAATTTATAAAAGAAGAATAAAGTACTTGCCTTTATAAAAGAAGAATAAAGTACTAGCCTTTTAAAATTCATTAATTTCTTTATTCCCAAATATTAACTTATGTGGTTACAATAAAATTAAAAGAAAAGTAAAATAAAATTCCCTAGGGAATGTAGTTCAATAAGAATCTCCTAGTTCAAATAAGATGCACTTTACAAGAATATACTATAGTATAACCAACTTCACATTTCTTCTTAGTTATCCTAACATAGTAAACTAAAAAGCCATAATCTAATAAAATGTTCAAGTAGCAGTAAGATGGATATGAAAATAATAGTTGATTAAATATAAACATATCATTTGATCTATATAAACATAGCTAACATGTACAAAGTATATTGGAAATAATTAACATGCCTATAAATTTAATCACAAATTGCATCCATATCCAGAATCATGAATTTATGACAGAATCTACCTCATTATTCTCTTCTCATTTGTTTTTAAATTTTTCTTCTTATTATTTTTTTCTTCCTCTATGTTCAAGCTGCTGAATATAGAAAATAAATTAATAGTGTTATGTTTTATAAATATTTAAAATCTAAAATCTTAAAATATTCTTAATTAACAAATGATGTGCTAGAGAATAAATTTACAGACCAGTCAATAAAATCAGTTTTTTTTTCTAAAGTCTATTTACTAAATGAAATTAAAGAAGAAAATTTTGAAATATTTTAATTAATTTCTCCTTCAGATTAATTGTATTAATAATAAGATAAATCAAACGAAAAGATCAGTTTAATTATTACAACATAAATATTTTAAAAAAATGTTGAGTGAAATAATATAGGAATTTTAAAAATATGAATAAAGTACTTGCCTTTTGTAGAACACTCCAAAATTTGAACGATCACTATTGCCAACAAATTTGGACACCCTTCTTCTCTCACTCTCTACTTCTCTTTTCTACTTTTTCTTTCTTTCTTTCTTTTTTTCTCTCTTATTTTTTCTTTTCTTTTCTTCTCTTCTTTTTTTTTCTCACTGTTTTTATTTTGTTCTCTTCCGCCCAGTGACAGAAGAGGAAAAAGATGTGTTTTAGTTACAGTTTCTTGTATTTATTTTTTTAAATTATTTATAAAATTTAGATTAGTTTAGGATAAGTTTAGATATATGTTAGATCTTCTAACCTAATCTAGATTCAGTTAGATTTGTTATAAGAAAACTAACTAATGTTTTAGATAAACGGTAAAATAGATAGTAAATAATATAAAAATATATTAATTATTCTTTAATATTTATGATAATAATTTTAAAAAATAAATAAACACAAAAATATTGTATAGGAAAATGGGGTGTTACAATCTACCCACCTTAAAGAAAATTTCATCCTCGAAATTTAATTTAAAGTGAAATAATTATATGAATTTTAATTGTGTTAGATTTTATATGGATAAGAATCCAAAGTTTATGCTGCACATTCTGATATTAAATGATAAGATAGAAATGGAAGGTCGATTCATAAATAACTTAATCACAAATAATATTGGGTCTGATAAAGAATCAAAGTTGACAGATGAAAAAAAAAAATTTAGAATCAAGGGATTGGATAGGGACCAAATAAGTAGCTATATGTATATACGTATATGTGGCAGCAATCCTAATTAGATATGTTAGACAGAGGCCAAAGTCGAACCTGGCTCTAATACCAACTATAATGCCCCGCATCCAAGATACGGGTAGAGTTCGGCGACGTATATTAAATACGCCAAACGTAAAATACTTTTAATAAATTAAAAATTACTGCCACAAAATTTTACACATATACACTGAAAGAATATTGAGAAGACTATAAACAATTTTTCTATTTTGCTCCAACAAAATATTAGTAAGTTCATGAAAGAATCCAAAATGACGACACTTGTGACAATTTTAAATTTTGAGTTTTGAAAATAGCAAACTAAAGTTAAAGACACAAAATGAAATAATTAAGAAATCCCCTAAATGACGCCTTATAATGAAAACACTACAATTGTCTACTGACTCCTCGAAATGTTGCTCCAGCTGTGGTGGTTCCTCCTCCTAAGTATCCTGCAACTTATCTGGGCGTGCCAAATCAGGGTCATTAGAACGACCTAGCAAGTACTACGAAGGGAAAAATAATAATACACAGGTACACTTTGTGTATATATAAATAAAATATAAAACTGCATAAATTCATAAAATCATGATAATATCAAAATTTTAAACTAACTGTTGAAAATAATGTGAAAAATGAATTTAAATTATATTTGTCTAATAATAATAATAGATCAACCAGTAATAGTGAAAACATATCTTGAGTAGTGCTGGAATTTAACGTATCGGTAAAATTTATATAAAACTGAAAAATTATGAATGCATACAATATAAATCTATAGAAAAAGTAAACATGAGTTGATTTGCAGTTGTCTTGAAGATGATAATAGTCAGAGATACATCTACATACATATATCATAGATAATCTTGTAGCAGAGATATATATAACAAAATGATCATGCATGCAAAATATGATATCATATTATATTGTTTCCTTTGCTAATTTATTTGGAACCATTAGAAATAGTGTACCACATATTTTACGAGTATCCCGTGTATACCCGGGACCACGACTATGATTTCTGGTACTGCCCCAGGACGTACCGCTAAGTACTAATGAACATGAACTCTGATGAGCCAAAGCTCCAAGCGCAGCCCTATATAAAGATGGTGATTCAGTAATCACCTAGAACCCCCATGGTTAGGTTCCTAAGTTCGGTTATACAAGCTCAAGAATGTAAAACTCCTAAAACATATGTATAGTTCTTTCTTCGAGTTTTCCCATAACCCCATGAATTTAATTTATAATTTTATTCTATAGGATATAAGATAAAAGATAAAATTTTGTATATTACAGTCATTGACTATTTAACTAATCAATTACCATGCGAGGAATGTTTATTGTGATATGATAAATCTTATTTCAAAGAAATATTACAATGAAATGAACATAGTAGATTAAAAGAACTTGTTATTTTGCATAAAAAATAGTATCACCCACTACTTTACATACTAAGAATTTTTTCTGGAAAGAAATCAGTTTATTTGCATTAAAATTAATCTTTTTTTGAATAAAGTATTTTGAAGATAATAACATTAATAGTAAGACTGAGGATATAGCTTTTGAAAATAAAAAAAATCATGTTCTAGGATTTATAACAAAGCACACTCTCTAGTAAGATTGACAGTGAATTTATTATTAGTTTTTCCAAAGTAGAAATCAAACCTTATGGGCGATTACATGTTCAATAAAAAAAAGGCTAGGAATAAAATATCTTACAAAACTTTATCATTGACGATCCATTTCTATAGTGCAATGAATGTATATTATTATTTTAGAATAAGTTGTAGATAAATCATGTATCATGCGTGAAGTTTGACAATATAATTTTAATTTAGTGACCTAATAAATAATTAATATTAATAAATTAAAGACAAAATTGTTGGAGAACTCTAAAACTTTACCCCTTATTCTATTGAGAGATATTAAGAAATGTGACGTGCATCTGGGATATAAATTTTGAACTTAATGGTCAATGAAATAAAGTAGAATTAGTTTGTATATAATCTATCGTTGTTGGACAGCAGAAAACTTTGATATTAGTTTTTCTAATAGTATAACTAAATTAATTTTGTTATATTACTCACTGTAAAAATATAGATATATCTAAAGAAAATTTAATAAGCAACTCCTCATACAAATATTCTTATATATTTTAAAGAAGAATTTATACATACTCAACATTCCAAATTGTTTTCATTTCTTTTCTTTATGGTGCTTCATTTAAATTATTATTTTATTAATTTTATTTCATTCACCGTTTTTTGTGATAGTACAGTACAGAGAGAAAAATTTTGGTTTATATTTCTTTTTTTTGTATTGTTAAGTTTTTTTTTTTAATTTTTTTTGCACAATTTGGATTAAGATAAAGTTGGATATGATAAAATTAACAACTAACTAAATCCAAACTATTTAAATTCATTATTATTAACTTTCTGGTATTTAGGTTGAACACAAATTTTAAGATAGATAAAAATAAGTTTTGTTGAATAACAATGTTGTCAATACTATCTCATTAACTATTTGGATAATATACTTTTAAAAAATAAATATACAACTAATTTATAGATAAACACAAGGATATTATAGGGAGTAAAATAGAGCATTCCAATTTCTAACTCTTTTTTCTTACACGTAAGAACTGTATTGCTTAATGACATTAAAAAAAGATTGTTTGGATTGGGTTCAAATTTCATGTAGGAATTTCTTTAAAATTTCTCACTGTGAACATAAAAAAAAAAAAATGCTCTAGAGAACTAAAAATAACTAGCATTTGATACTAACAAATATAATTGGCATAAATCTAAATATTTATAATCTTTAAAATTAAGAGTACATGTTTCTAACAATTTGTATAAGTGAGAATCTCCATTCTATAGTTGTTTCGGTATGTTAAGAATTCATTCATTAATTTCTTTATTCCCAAATATTAACTTATGTGGTTACAATAAAATTTAAAGAAAAGTTAAATAAAATTCCCTAGGGAATGTAGTTCAATAAGAATCTCCTAGTTCAAATAAGATGCACTTTACAAGAATATACTATAGTATAACCAACTTCACATTTCTTCTTAGTTATCCTAACATAGTAAACTAAAAAGCCATAATCTAATAAAATGTTCAAGTAGCAGTAAGATGGATATGAAAATAATAGTTGATTAAATATAAACATATCATTTGATCTATATAAACATAGCTAACATGTACAAAGTATATTGGAAATAATTAACATGCCTATAAATTTAATCACAAATTGCATCCATATCCAGAATCATGAATTTATGACAGAATCTACCTCATTATTCTCTTCTCATTTTTTTTTTAATTTTTCTTCTTATTAATTTTTTTCTTCCTCTATGTTCAAGCTGCTGAATATAGAAAATAAATCAATAGTGTTATGTTTTATAATTATTTAAAATCTAAAATCTTAAAATATTCTTAATTAACAAATGATGTGCTAGAGAATAAATTTACAGACCAGTCACTAAAATCAGTTTTTTTTTCTAAAGACTATTTATTAAATGAAATTAAAGAAGAAAATTTTGAAATATTTTAATTAATTTCTCCTTCAGATTAATTGTATTAATAATAATATAAATTAAACGAAAAGATCAGTTTCATTATTACAACATAAATATTTAAAAAAAAATGTTGAGTGAAATAATATAGAAAATTTATAAAATAAGAATAAAGTACTTGTCTTTTGTAGAAGACTCCAAAATTTGAACGATCATTATTGCCAACAAATTTGGACACCCTTCTTCTCTCACTCTCTACTTCTCTTTTTCTACTTTTTCTTTCTTTCTTTATTTTTTTCTCTTATTTTTTTTCTTTTCTTTTCTTCTTTTCTTTTTTTTTTCTCACTGTTTTTCTTTTGTTTTCTTCCGCCCGGTGACAGAAGAGGAAAAAGACGTGTTTTAGTTATAGTTTCTTGTATTTATTTTTTTTAATTATTTATAAAATTTCGGTTAGTTTAGGATAAATTTAGATATATGATAGATCTTCTAACCTAATCTAGATTCAGTTAGATTTGCTATAATCAAACTAACTAATGGTTTAGATAAATTCAAATCATAAAATAGATAGTAAATAACATAAAAGTATATTAATTATTATTTAATATTTATGATAATAATTTAAAAAATAAATAAACACAAAAATATTGTATAGGAAAATGGGTTGTTACACTAAACAAGTTGAACTCGTTAAACCTACCAGAGGTAGGGGCTCTTCTCTGGCTGGCATCAGAAAAAATTTAGAAGTGGCTGAAGGTCTATTAGAGCCATTGACGGATTGAGTAGAAGAAGATGATCTCTTTAACATTTTGACTTTGTGAATAAAAGCTAGAAGAATTTAAAACCTTGAACGCTTGAAGATGAGAGCTCAAGAGCTTAAAAGCTTGAAGAAGTTAGAGAAAATCAAGTTGCAGAAAGCGCAACCCTTGAAAAGACCTCAGGTCTTTTATAGAAGAATCAACGGCCGAGATTCACAGCCCAAATCTCTAAAAAAGGTTTCTCACCATTTCAAGTGTGGCAATGCTTCTATTTTTGTGCCGAAAAGACGACAAAAATGGCTGTGACGCTTTGTTTTAACTGCCCAAAAGCGTGGATTTGAAATTTCAAATGAAGAGTTGCATTTATACATAAACCCCCAAATTAAATGAAGGGTTGCGTCTGAAAGTGAATCTGCAAATTTAATGCAAAGCTGCATTCAAAACTATTTTGGATAATGAATAAAAAAACAATTTAATATATCCCAAGTATTTCAAAACACTTTCAAAGCCACAAAATTTTAAAAACTTTAGAGGGGGTTTTATTGGCAAAATTTTTGAGAAAAGAAAACGAATCGAAGGTTTCACATTTTAAAGCCAAAAATGGCTAATACATGTGAATCATCTACCAAAGAGAGATCTGTATTTAGAACTAAGAAAGACTAAAATGCGGCCCTCATAAAGTCGTGTCACGTATTCTCTATAGCCAAAATCGCGAATCCTCATCCAGAGAGACCCACGTATCAGGCTAACTAAAGGCTAACAAATGTATACACCTCAAGGTCATGTGTTGTCTCTAAAACCTTAAAAATATAAGGTTATTCCTTTTTTATACTAAAACGTGGATTTTCGTCCAGAGAGATTCGTGCAGACTTTTAAGGTCGCGTTTCAATACAAATGTGAATCTAATCTGCGACTCAAATGTAAGGTCGTGTTATGGCCTACAAAATCTTATAAAAACAAAAAATAACCCCGTTTCAGTTCAAACGCGGGCCCAACTAAGAAGCTAACACATGGATCATTAATTAATAAGAGATCCACATTTTTAGCTACCTTTTGAGCTCAAGATTATAACTAAATTTAATTAAAAAAGTGAACCTCAGAGGGTTGCATTTTCATTACAAAGTTTCAAGAGATAAAAACTATTCTCATTTGTACTCAAATGCGGGTCTAATTGAGCAAGACATGTTATTAAGAGCTAAAATGTGGATCATCAATTATAGATAGATTTGCGTTCTAAAATCATATTTGAAGCTAAGTATAGGAAACACGCAGGATCCAAAGGGCCAAATTTTCATTCCAAAACCTTAAGAGATGAAAATCATCTTTATTGACATTCAAACACGGGTCTAAGTACGCCATACAAACTACCAGAAGATAAAACACTAATCTAAACACTGATATCCGCATTCCAATCACAAATCCAGAGAATTAAAAACATCAGCCTGGAGATTTAACACAAATTTAATGGATTTAAAGACAAAAAATTAATTCTCAAATTATGGAGGCTATTAATTAGATGGTTACACCAATTCAATTGTCTCCAGAGCTCTATAAATAGCCAAAGGCTGGGCTAAAGAAGGGGCTACTTGGTTACTCGGTTAATCATCTTTATTTGAGAACTTGTGCTAAAAGTCTAGAGCCCTTGCATCCAAGAGTTTTGAGAAAGCTGCCAACTAAAAAGCTTGTTCGGAGTGTCAACGGAGAGGAAGATTGTACTCCACGGCCACAACGGAACCCAACATTAAACAAAGAGGAATCATTTTTTCTCATTTTCTGTAAATGGTAAACCGTTCCTAATTGTAATCTTTAATTAAAAAGTTTTCAATAAATATCAATTTTTATGGCAAACACCAAACTTGCTCTACATAGACTGTATTGACTTCAGTGACTTTGTTGGGGATGTCCTTGCAAAGTTTAGAACTTTTAGGGGAAGGGTATTCTGCAAGGAAGTTTGTTATCACATGTTCCTTTATCGCCTTTTAAGGGACAGTTTGTATATCATACGGCGACATGAGCAGCGTCCAATTGGCCAATCTACCATTTAGCGATCTTGGCTTCATCAGGAGCAACCTTAATGGGTTGACCTGGGAAATGACATGAATTGTCTAACCAGCTATATAATATTGCATCTTTTGAATTGCGAACACTAAATCCAAGCACTCCTTCTCAATCGAGTTATACCAATGTTTAGTGTTAATCATGGTGCGGCTAAGGAAATAAATGACTTATTCCTGTCTGTGCTTATTATATTATGCCAACAAGTCTTTGAAGGGATGATCTATTACTCATATGTAGATAAGAAAGAGTCTTTGTAACGCCCTCGTTTTTTAGCTGTTTCCCAACCTGGAGGATGCTACATAAAATAACACTAGCAACCGAACAGTCACATGATTTAAGAATAATCATAATTACTGTCACATTCATATTTATAAATAATATATTTAAAACTAAAAAAAATTATTTGTACAAAAAGTTAATTGCATAAGATAGCACACTATTCTAAATATGAATACGAAAGAATCACAAGGGAAGAGTAGTGCTCAGATAAAAGGAAATATAAACAAAATATATAAAAATTCTTCCAAAACTACTTCACCGCTTGCTACTACTCAGTCTGTTCAATGAAATATGGATTGTCAGTTGGGCCTGGTTCCCCTTCTTTGCCTTCCAAACTTGGATTCAGAACTCAAGGGTTTAAACCCAGTAAGTAACACTATGAAGAAGAAAAATTGTATTATTACAGTATTCAGAATAGGTGATTGCAAATATACTATATCAATGTTGGTCGTGGTAATATTGATTAAGAATAACATAAATAAATTTGAAATCTCAACTAAATCAATATTTAGGAATATGTAGATCAATGAAAGTTATCAGATCTCATTCAGATCTTATGTCAGATATTAGAAACTAAATAGATTAATAATTAGTCAAATATTTGAAACTACTACTGATGGATAAGATGCGCGCTATTATCTGTATCGTATAAGTGTCCGTACATACTCATGACTCGGCCCAAAGCCATAGTGCTGAAGCATGATGCACCGCTAGGTGCTGCTAGACAGATTATGTACTGTGAAAACGTAACAGACAAAACCCATTATGGAAACTTAATAATCAGATTGTGGCTCAGTACTACACGGTATTACTGCAGTATAAATCTAAATCCTCAGTACCTAATAAGATTTGACCAACTTGATTCCCATATGATATGGTTCTTGTTAATTATGTAGTTTTTCCAATTTCCATGTGAATTGTACATGATATACATGAACCAATAGAAATATCATGACTTGCCAATTCAGATTATGTATATGTCCTTTACTAGAAACTGGAATACAACAATCAATTTAATTTAGGATTATGTACATACATATCACGATGATACTCTATTTCCATATAATTAAGATATATGAAGTTTGTCATCATATTCTTATGAACGATCAATGCCCATTATGTATAATATGTAAAAGTAATCACGTATGTCTTGTTGCATATTGCAAACATATTTTAAATTTTATAATACATGCTATGCAATGTGTTGTACTCATCCCGTGTATTTCACATCATGTTAGCATTCGTGTCATATATGGTCGCAATCTCCCTTCACTTTAATGCACAAAAATAAACTCATATTATTTTACATAACCAAACCTAAGAAGCCAATAACAAACTAACTTGCTTAATTTCGATTTAGTCTAAAAGCAATCATAGATTTATGAGTGCAGGTGGCAACTGCCAAATAATTGTTTTAATTAATTGAGTAATGCATCTATACTATACGACAACTACAACAACTAAGCCTTTTATCCCAAGTATTTGGGGTAGGCTACATGAACCAAAAAAAGAATCACGCCGGATCGATCACTTTGATATTCCTTCTCCATTCATTTCTATCAAGTAATATCTCCTTACTTAAACCTCTAGACTCCATATCTTTACGTATTACCTCCATCCATATTTTCTCCGGTCTTCCCTTCGTTCTTTTAACTTGTCCAACATTGATAAACTCGCCTCTTCGAACTGGTGCACTTGTAGGCCTACGTTGCACATGACCAAACCAACGTAAGCGATTTTCTCGCATCTTCTCATCGATGGGAGCTACACCTAGTTTAGCACGAATATCTTTATTTCTCACTTTATCTCTCCTAGTATTGCCATACATCCAACGGAGCATGCGCATATCTGCTACACTTATCTTCTGTGAATGACGTTTCTTTATACCCCAACATTCTGTGCCATATAATAAAGTTGGCCTAATAGCAGTCCTATAAAATTTCCCTTTCAATCTTAACGGAATGTTACGGTCGCATAAAACTCCCGTTGCCCTCCTCAATTTCAACCAACCAGCTTGTATCCTATGGTTAACATCATTATCGATCTCTCTATCATTCTGAATAATAGAACCCAAATATCTAAACTGACTGCTCATTTGTATCTCTTGCCTATCCAGTTTTACAGTATTATAGTTTATGGTCCGTCGTTTACTAAATTTATACTCAATATACTCTGTTTTAGACCTACTCAATCTAAAACCTCTAGATTCTAATGTACACCTCCATAACTCTAACTTGGCATTTACCCCTTCTCTTATTTCATAAACGAAGACAATATCATCAGCAAATAGCATACACCAAGATATTTTATCTTGAATGGTTTTAGTAAGCTCATCCATCAGTATAGCAAATAAGAATGGGCTCAATGTAGATCCTTGATGTAATCCAATTGAAATAGAAAAATCACTTGTTAAACCACCACATGTTATGATATTGGTCACTACTCCATCATACATGTCCTTAATTATGTCGATATATTTGATGGGAACTCTTTTCTTCATCAGTGTCCACCAAAGTATCTCTCGTAGAACTTTATCATAAGTTTTTTCTAAGTCAATAAATACCATATGCAAATCTCTATTTCTCTCTCAGAATCGCTCTATAAGCTGATGAAGTAAATGAATAGTTTCGGTCGTCGATTGCCCCGGCATAAATCCAAACTGGTTCGCCGATATTTTAACAGTTTGTCACAATCTATGTTCAATTACCCTTTCCAAAACTTCATAGTGTGACACATGAGTTTTATTCCCCGATAGTTAGAACAACTCTAAATATCGCCTTTGTTCTTATATAGAGGTACTAGGGTACTCTTCCTCCATTCATTTGGCATTTTCTTAGTTTACCAAATCTTGTTAAAAAGATCTGTTAGCCACCTCACACCAATCCCTCCTAAGTATCTCCATACCTCTATAGGAATCTCATTTGGACCAACAGTTTTTCTTGATTTTTTCCTCTTCAAAGCCTCTTTTACTTCAGACTCTTTGATTCTACGCATAAAACTGCAATTCATATCCTCACATTGAATAATAAGTTCTCCCAAATCTTGAGTAAAACTACCATTATATAATCTATCAAAATAATTTTTCCATCTTTCTTTAATCTCTTCGTCTCGAACTAGAACCGTCTAATCCTAATCTTTAATACACTTTACAGTACATAAGTGTTTAGATTTTCTCTCTCTTATTCGAGCAATTCTATATATATCCTTTTCTGCCTCTTTATTATCTAACTTCTCGTACACTTGTTTATATAATTTAGTTTTGCATCCCGAACAGGTTTCTTAGCCTCCTTCTTTACTAGTTTATACTTCTCAAAACTTATTCCATTATTATTATTATTATTATTATTATTATTATTATTATTATTCAAATCTCTATAAAGAACTCGCTTGATCTTAGTAGCATTTTTTACCTCTTCATTTCACCATGATGTATCCTTACATGGTGGAGCACCGCCCCTCGACTCACCGAATATATCTTTAGCTATCCTTTTAATGCAGCTAGCCATTTTGTTCCATGTTACATTAAGATTATCATGGTCCCTACAATCTGCTTCTTGTACTACTCTATCTACAAAAAGTTTTTGATTACCTTCTAATCGCCAGCACTTAATCTTAGGATCTAATTTACACTTAATTTTTTTAAATTTTTATCTAATCTGAATATTTAAAACTAAGAGTCTATGTTGGGTAACTATACTCTCACCTGGCACTACCTTACAATCGATACAACTAGTTTTATCTACCCTCCTAGTTAAAAGAAATCTATTTGACTTGCATTCGATCCACTTTTAAAAATAACTAAGTGAGAAACTCTCTTTTTAAACCAAGTATTCGCTAAAATTAAATCATAAGACAAAGCGAAATCTAGAATTGAGTTACCTGCTTTATTTCTTTCTCCAAAACCAAAGCCTCTATATACACTATCAAACCCATTACGACTAGTTCCTACATGCCCATTGAGATCAATACCAATAAATAGTTTTTCTCTAGCGGGTATTCCTTATACTATCTCATCTAGATCCTCCCAAAATTGATGTTTACTGGATTCATCAAGTCCTACTTGTGGTGCATAGGTGATGAATAACATATATTGTATTTTTCCTCTCATACTTTATCTATTTTTGTATATAAATAAATGCTACTCGGGTATTTTTAGTGTCTTTTGCAGGTAATCCGAATTATACAAGGAGAAGGCATGAAATAAGAGTCGGAGTCGGAAATCAGAGTCCGAAAAGTTACTAAAGTGGGAAAGACTACGAGAATATGATTCTGTAGAGACTAAAAGTCGAATAAAGTCAGGAATATTAAAGCTAGAAGACAAGATTTACATGTGTACAAAATTTCATGAATTTATCTCAACTTTTACCCGCTATTTAGCGGTTTTTACCGCTATTTGGCGGCCCACTTTGGGCCCCATGCGCTGAGATTTTTCCTATGGCTTTGTAATTTGTTTCACTTTTAGGTTCGGATAGAAATAGGGTTTGGTTTCCGATGCCTATTTATGGGCTAACCCTTGTATTTTGACGGCATTCTGAACGCTGGAATTATTTTTGTACGCGATTTTTCTGTTCAATAAATTTGGGATTTTTACTGAAGGTTGACGGCACAACACCGTGATCAGAGGTAACCCATTGCTCTGGATATTCTTATTTTCGTTCTGCATAAATTTTACTGCTTTCTAGATTAGGGTTTACTGCTTTCTAGATTAGGGTTTATCATTGTATGAATTAAAATTTGATCTTTCTTCGCAAAAATCATGAGTAGCTAATTAGATCAGCCCTAGGATGTAGATGAAACTAAGATCCACCATGTAATTATTTTCTAATATTTTTCTTCTTAAATAAAATTAATAAAAGCCATGATTTTTCAAATGAAACATTAAAATACGCGGACCGAAGTTTAGAACTTTGATAGGTTATACTTGAATTAGGATTTTTGATAATCTATGCTTAGTTAGGAATTGAGGTTGCTGGTTTTACTATTTTATTTGAATTATCTACAATATTTAGTTTATTTTTATAAGAAGTAGCATCCTTTGATGAGCTATACATTCACAACACTTGATAGCTCATGCTTAGGGCACTTTAAGTAAAAATTAAACTAAAAAGATCGAATTTTTATGATAGAAGAAAATATTAGAAGTAAGAACATGGTAGGAAATTAGTGAATTCTAAATCCTAGGCTACTTAGATAAATTCGATATCAACCTAGAACCTTTGGTTAGTCCGGTGAACTATAGAGAAAGTAAGAACGCATAAACACCTTAGATCCCTGTGAGACGACCTGTACAGCGCTACAACGATACTGTGCGCTTGCAGTAAATATAACACATCAAGTTTTTGGCGCCGTTGCCGGGGATCGACGGTGTTTTTCTTGCTTTTTCTGACGTTTTACGGGATTAACAGTGTGTGTTGAGTTTTCTGAGACGAGAAAGTACATATACAGGAAACCAAACAGGACTATATAAGTGTTTAGAGTGTATTGAAAAAAATACAGAAGCTGATTCTCTACTTGGACCGCTAATTAGCGATATGTACCGCTATTTAGCGGTACTTTTAATAAGAAAGTCCACAAAAATTTCCTGATATCTGTATTTTATCTCTCTGGTGTTGTAAAAAAATACAAAAAAAAAAAAAGGTTATAAATATTAAGAATCACATTTTTATTTGATCATATCTTTTCCACCGTTTTATCTCCACCACACCCCACTTCTTGCATTAGTTTAGGAATTTCACGCATACACTCACGGTCGCTGGTTCATGCCACACTGGACCCATAATCAATTTGGTCAACTTGTGAGATCAGATTTGTTCATGGGAGCCAAGATGGACCAACCGATCCCGATCCTTCAGGATCGATGTTACCCGTTGCGTACATCATTACCATCATGCATCAAACTTCCACACGTAGCGGGTAATCACTATGAATTAAAACCGCAGTACATTAGTATGCTTCCCAAATTCACTGGTTCTGATTCAGAAGATGCATATATCTTTATCAGTGAATTTCAAGAAGTATGCGTAATGATAAAACTGCAAAACTTATCGGAGGACGCAGTTAAGCTCCGCTTCATCCCTTTTGCACTTAAGGATAATGCCAAGAAGTGGTTGTACAGTATGCCTTCTGATTCAATCACTACTTGGGATGAATTCGTTACAGTGTTTCTCAAGAAATATTATCCCACGCACAAGACGGCGAGAATCAGAAATCAAATTAATCAATTCCGTCAAGTGTCGGGAGAACCTTTCTGGAAATACTTAGAACGGTTCAAGGATTTATTGGCTCAGTGCCCCCACCATGCGATAGAAAAGTGGCGGTTGTGTCAAATCATATACGAAGGACTTGATTACACATCCAAAACTCTTCTGGAATCCATGTGTCAAGGGGAGTTTATGAAGAAAAACGAGGATGAAGCATGGGACTTTCTTGAGGACTTATCATGGAAGACTATGCAGTGGGAGAGTTCCACTGAGAAGCCCAGTATATCAACTTCTGCTCATAAGAGTGGGATCCATAGCGTCGACAGCTCTATAGCTGCTGAAGCAAAGATCGCAGCCCTTATGAGAAGAATTGAGGCACTGGAGACTCCTAGTGCTCAGTCTCCACCAGTGGGTCAAGTGAATCAACTCCAAAGTCCCACATGCTTTAATTGCGGAACTCCCAATCACGTTATGGAGGAGTGTCCATTGTTAATGAATTCCATGGGTCGCACACTTGAGCAGGCTAACGCCTTATATCAACAACCCATGAACAATCCTTACGCTCCTGCATACAATCCTGGCTGGAGAAATCATCCAAATCTATCATGGGGTCAAGGGCAATATCAGGGGGGCCCTAACCCTAACATGCAACCTCCAGCCACTGGTCAGTTTCCAAAACCAAATATGGGTACTTATCAACACCCAAATATTTCAAACCATGGGAACAACCAGAATAGACCACCTGTACAAAACCACTCATATCCACAACAGGGGTCCAATAATGAACAAGAAAAGCGACTTCAGTCACTTGAGAAGCACGTTGAAAATCTTCTCAAGTCTCAGTCCAACCTTGACACATACATGCAGAATCTTATGAAAGTGTCAACTGATTTTATTCAAAGAACAGATCAGCACCTGCTCGTGAACTCTCAATCTATTAAGAATGTAGAGCAGCAGGTTGGACAACTAGCTAATCAAATGAGTGAACGTGGCAAGGGCACTTTTCCAAGTCAACCCATAACAAATCCTAACGCCAGTTCCTCAAACTCCAATCAGTCGCATGTCCACCAATGCAATGCCATTCACACGCTTAGATCTGGCAAGCAAGTGGATAATAGTGTAGCCATGCCCCCTGATCCCACTCCTACTATCTCGCAGGCTACATCATCTCTTCCACCCGTTTCTCCACAATCATCTCCATCACCTCCATCACCGTCACGTACTCATTTGGAAGAACCTGTTCCTGAGCCGAAAGCACCATATCCAAATCGGCTTAGGAAGCCTTCACCGCAAGTAGAAAAAATTCTTGAAACATTTCAGCAAGTGAAGGTTAATATTCCACTCCTTGACATGATACAACAGGTTCCTACTTATACTAAGTTCCTCAAGGATTTGTGCAGTAAGAAACGAGCAAGAAACGTTCCTGAGAAAGTTTTTCTTGCTGCAAATATATCACATTTCCTCTCTAACTCCTTGCCTATCAAGTACAAAGATCCAGGTTCCCCTACAATCTCATGCACCATTGGGAACACTACATTTGATAGGGCGTTGCTTGATTTAGGGGCAAGTGTCAATTTGCTTCCTTACACTGTTTATCAGCAACTGGGGTTAGAAAAACTTCAACCTACCAAGGTCACATTACAGCTAGCTGATCGTTCAATTAAGAGACCTCTTGGTATGGTTGAAGATGTGCTCATTAAGATTGGCGAGTTTATTTTTCCTGTAGACTTTATTGTTTTAGAAACTGAGCCAATCTCCAATCCACGGAATCAAATTCCCATTATCTTGGGTAGACCATTCCTTGCAACATCAAATGCATTGATTGATTGTAGGAGTGGTCTCATGAAGTTATCGTTTGGAAATATGACTGTGGCATTGAACATATTTAATATGGATGAGCACGCAACGAGCTCTCTCATTGAGGTCAATATGATTCATAGTTTGCACTCTCATTCGACCTCTTCCACTGATGATGAACCTTTATTTGAGCAAATGTTCAAAGATGAGCTCATACTATTAGAAGAATTGGCACATACTGATTTTATATATGATGATACTTGTGCAAATGTGCCATTGAATTATGAGCAAACTTTTGAGGATTTGTTTGCAGAGGAGCTCGCATTACTTCATGAGTTAGAAGAGCCACCACCACATTCATTTAATCATATTAGACTCTTCTCACCTCATGATATTTCTACATGTATGCTTGTTGCTAACGATGATTGGCAGGTTTATAATAAAGAATTCTTTAACCCAATTGTTAATGCTTACATGTGGACAAAGAAAAAGCGAGGACGACATAAGAAGCAGACAGGTAATCTCGTGACTTGTAAGAGGTTGATGAAATATAATAATGCACCCACTTCACGTTTAAAACGCACACACTATGAAAGTGGGAAGCGATCGAGAGGTCGTAACCGCTTTTCATGCGTTAATAGGGTGATGATATTGAGATCGTAACTTTTACGACTCTCATTATTTGTATAGTATTTGTATAATAGTTTTCACATTTTGTTTTACCACACTTGGTTTGTGTATGAGGGCATACACAAGTTTAGGTGTGGGGGAGTAGTTTTTAGGAGATTTTTATTTTTAGGACTTTATTTTATTTTTTATTTTTATTTTTATTTTTAGTATTTTGGGTTTCTTTATTTTACACTTTGGGTAGTTTTAGGGTAACTAATTTAAAAAATTTAAAAAAAAAATAAATGAAATTTTTTTTTAAAAAGAAAAATTATATTTTTCATCAATAGACCAAACTAATTACAGATAAATGGATAAATTTAGATTTGAAATTGGATAGGAGAGTAGATTGGATGATACACTTTGAAATTTATGAAAAAGATCAAAATCTGAAAAATAAATATTGCTAACAGTAGTTTTGAGGCAAGTATACATCTATTTTTCACTTCACAATAGTTTATTAGGTTAAGGACAAAGATGATAACGATTGAGTAAGTTTTCTCTCTCTAAAAAAAATAGAAAAAAAATATAAAAAAAAATGAAAAAAAAAGGTGAGAATAAAATAATGGGGTGAGCCTGGTATTAAGGCAATAGCCTCGAGAGTGATAAAATAATGGGGTGCGCCTGGTATTAAGGCAATAGCCTCAAGAGTGAAAAAAGAGTATGATCCAAGTAATCGGGTACTTTGCGCCTAAGTAAGCGTGAATATTCGCATGAAAGGTGAAATATTCTTAAAAAAAAAAAAAGGAAAAAAAAAGAAAAAAAGAAAAAAAAATGTTATGAGAGCGGAGATGAATCATGAGTTAGAGTTTGAGTCCAAAACCGAAGTAGACTATCACACGTGTACGTAGATGTATAGGAGCCAATGGATTATATGTTAGTGAGTATTGAAAGATAGGATTTAAATTTTTGATTAAAATGATAAGTGTATCTGATATGACGCTCAATTTGAAAATTAATAATCTAGATGCGTTCTTGAGTTTGTATATTAGTGAGATTAATTGATGAAAACATGATTAAAAAAAAAGATTCTTCTTTCTTTTGTATAAATTTTTTATTTTTCTTGATTTTTGGTTATCCTTATTTTTCATTTCTTTATTCCTTAATCTATCTGCTTCATGAATTTTGTGGGTATATTCACTGCAAACCCTCACGAGACAACACTCGTCCACTAGGGTAACCTAGGGGTTTAAAGGCTTGTTGCACGTGCTAAGTGTAATCGCGATTCCTGCGAAAGTGAGTTAGGACTTTTGTTTTTTTTTTCTTTTTTTTTTCTTTTAGATTTAGGTTTTGCTCGAGGACTAGCAAAAGATAGGTGTGGGAGTGTGATGAATAACATATATTGTATTTTTCCTCTCATACTTTATCTATTTTTGTATATAAATAAATGCTACTCGGGTATTTTTAGTGTCTTTTGCAGGTAATCCGAATTATACAAGGAGAAGGCATGAAATAAGAGTCGGAGCCGGAAATCAGAGTCCGAAAAGTTACTAAAGTGGGAAAGACTACGAGAATATGATTCTGTAGAGACTAAAAGTCGAATAAAGTCAGGAATATTAAAGCTAGAAGACAAGATTTACATGTGTACAAAATTCCATGAATTTATCTCAACTTTTACCCGCTATTTAGCGGTTTTTACCGCTATTTGGCGGCCCACTTTGGGCCCCATGCGCTGAGATTTTTCCTATGGCTTTGTAATTTGTTTCACTTTTAGGTTCGGATAGAAATAGGGTTTGGTTTCCGATGCCTATTTATGGGCTAACCCTTATATTTTGACGGCATTCTGAACGCTGGAATTATTTTTGTACGCGATTTTTCTGTTCAATAAATTTGGGATTTTTACTGAAGGTTGACGGCACAACACCGTGATCAGAGGTAACCCATTGCTCTGGATATTCTTATTTTCGTTCTGCATAAATTTTACTGCTTTCTAGATTAGGGTTTACTGCTTTCTAGATTAGGGTTTATCATTGTATGAATTAAAATTTGATCTTTCTTCGCAAAAATCATGAGTAGCTAATTAGATCAGCCCTAGGATGTAGATGAAACTAAGATCCACCATGTAATTATTTTCTAATATTTTTCTTCTTAAATAAAATTAATAAAAGCCATGATTTTTCAAATGAAACATTAAAATACGTGGACCGAAGTTTAGAACTTTGATAGGTTATACTTGAATTAGGATTCTTGATAATCTATGCTTAGTTAGGGATTGAGGTTGCTGGTTTTACTATTTTATTTGAATTATCTACAATATTTAGTTTATTTTTATAAGAAGTAGCAATCCTTTGATGAGCTATACTTGCACAACACTTGATAGCTCATGCTTAGGGCACTTTAAGTAAAAATTAAACTAAAAAGATCGAATTTTTATGATAGAAGAAAATATTAGAAGTAAGAACATGGTAGGAAATTAGTGAATTCTAAATCCTAGGCTACTTAGATAAATTCGATATCAACCTAGAACCTTTGGTTAGTCCGGTGAACTATAGAGAAAGTAAGAACGCATAAACACCTTAGATCCCTGTGAGACGACCTGTACAGCGCTACAACGATACTGTGCGCTTGCAGTAAATATAACACATCAATAGGCGCTAATGACATTAAAAATCTCTCCATCTAAAATAAGTTTAACTAATAAAATTCTATCACCCTTCCTCCTAACCTCCACTACATCCCCAAGTAATTGCTCATCTATGATCACACCTCCCCCATTACGATTTCTATCTCTACCCGTATACCAAAGTTTATAACCTCAAGACTCTATGACTTTAACTTTCTTACCTACCCACTTAGTCTCTTGCACGCACAAAATATTAACTCTCCTCCTAATCATAATATCAACTAACTCTGCTAATCTACATGTAAGGGAACCTATATTCCATGATGCCAACCGAAATTTATATTTATATTTATGAGTTAAATTTTTTACCCCCACCCGCTCATTAAGATGTGGGAACTCTCTTATATTTGACACCACATCCGGGCGTTGACATGGTGCGTCGCTTCTGGACGACGACCTAGCAATGCTCACACATTTTTCACTACACCCGGGCTCCGATGTAGCTCGTCGCTCAGTAGGGAACGCCCCAACGAAATTCATATTTTGACTCATTTCATAATATGTGACAATATTTTACGTTGGCTGTCACTGACCTACCACAACCCTCCTTCTTTATCCTGGCTGGGGACAGGTAGTGCATAGCACTGGCGGAGTTAGTAATGCATCTATACTATGAAATTTATATTAAATTGAATATGCTGCTATGTTCATTGTGCCGACCATGTTTAGACACAATTAAAGAAATTATAACCTTACAATAACAATGACAACTTTTTAACAAATAAAATTAATTATCATACACTGAGACCAATGCAACTATTAGATCATCCAGAAGTAGTACCGATGTGATTAATCTACTGCAAGTATACAGTATTAGTTGTAGCGCTTTACAGGTCATTCCAACAGAGATCTTGAGTGTTTTGCTATCTCGCTAATTCCTTAATTCTATCAAGTTAAATATGAGACTCTAGATTGAAAAGATTAGTTTTAAGTTTCTAAATTTAGCCTAGCATTTCGAATCCATTAGAATAATAGACTAACAATAAATTATCTCTTTCTTTTTAACTTTTAATCATGCACAATCAAATAACATATTAAAAAGGTAATTTTTTTAATTTGATTTTAATTAAGAGCCCCTAAGTATGACCCATCGAGTGATGTGCAAGTATAGATTATCAAGGATAATATCTTTCTTAAAACTAAATTATATTTAGTAGATAATCTTATAAATAAAAGTAAAAAAATAAATTTCAAATCCTAATATAAGCAAAGATTATCAAAAGACTAATTTAAGTATAACCTATCAAAGAGATTGGATTTACAAATTTATTTACTTCAATTTATTTATAGGAAAATCTTGTTAATAATTCTATAAATAAAAACAAAAAATATTAATTCCAAATCTCATCTAAGTATAGACTATCAAAATATAAATAAAGTATAATCTATCAGAAAATTATGATTTACGAAGTTCTATCTTTATTTTATTTATAGAAAAATCACAACTTTATTTTTTTTTAGGAAGAAGGTGAGATAAATCCAAGTTAGATCTATTAAACTAATTTTATCTACTTCCTAGAATTAATACAAATTAGTTACCCATACTATTAATTATCAAGATCCTATATTTATTGATGAAAGCCATGAAAATTCTAATTATCTGGAAAGCAAGATAAATCTAGACTAGAATGCAAGATAAATCTATACTAGAAAGTAATTAAATTATCGTAGAAAGAAAATAAAGTAAACTAAAAAGAAAATAAATTAAATTACCTAAGAAAACAATGGTGAACAACAAATGGTCAGTCTGGAGTTCGGTATTACGGCTGTCACCCCTTAGCAAAATCCTAATTTTTATTAATTTAAAAAGTGCATTCTAAATTACATGAAACCCTAATTTATAAGGATAAGACCAATATATAGCCTCGGAATACCAAACTCTAATCTTGTTATAACTAAATAGGTACAAATTTACAACGAAGCCTTCAGAAAAAATCCCAGTTACAGGTTTTCAAGTATTGCCAAATAGCGGCGTTGACCGCCAAATAGCAGAGCTTTTAATTTTACCATAAGATTCCTAATCTTTGTATGAGTCAGCAAAAGAAAATTAAGTACAAGTGGGGGCCCAAAGTGCCACCAAATGGCAGCAAAAAATATTGATTTGCCTCTCTGCTTTGCAACGTAAATTTTCTAGCTTCTCTCTCCTCTTTATCATGACTGGATTCCTCTTCGATACTATGTAGCTTTGTATTCTTGTAGCTTTATTCTTTTTTGGCTTTTTAACTTAGTTTCCTAATCTATCTCTGAATTTGTGCCATATCATTTTAGAAATAGGTTTAATTTGAAAAATACACTAAAAAAATACCCAAGTAACATTATTTATATACAAAAATAGATAATATGAGGGATATAAATATGTAATGCATGACACTCATCAAGTATGTGATAAAATCAACGTGAAGCCTTAATTTGGACCAAAGTCAATATAGAGATATACTCAAACTTTTTACTATCCTGGAACCATCAACTTTAGTGACCAATACAAGAACTAATCCTATTCAAATATTGTATATACTTATATGCCCTATGTTTTTTTTTTTTTTTTTGGAAACAGAAACATATTAGAAGTTTGGTATGGTTCAATAAAATAGGCACATGACTGTCATGATGCCAAAAATGGAAGGTTCATTCCTAAAAACTACCTGGATCATAAGTGGCCCATAAAACAATCATGCCATACAAAGATTTATTGTTTTATTAATTAATATGAATGATACTGCAAGTAAATTTTATCTTCTATCAATCAGTTCATATGATTTAAAGCTGTAGAATTCTTTAAATATCATATAAAGTAGGATGGAAATGCTTATAGGATGTCATATAATAAAATTATATGACATTCTTTAAATGTCATATAATATGAAATAAATTCTTGCTATGATGTTACGCACCTTAGATGAGGATGATGAGTTGCTTAGGATAAAATAAAGGGATTAAATTACTATAAGATAGGATATGAATCTAAATTCACAATACTATATTACCATTTCCATCCTGCATTGATTTCTTATGAAACTTTCTGCAATTTGTATTTCTATTTCAAAGACTTGTGTACTTAATTGACTAGCTTGATTGAAGAAATTTTTTCCTGACCTATCATTCTTTCTGGTTCTGTTTGCTGCTTAAAAATGAGAAAGTGAGGTTTTAGATGAGGATGAGTTGGTTAGGAGAAAAATATAGAGATTAGATTCTAAACTTCCACCTCATCCTCACTTAACCCCTATGGTGACACATTGGCATCCATAATGCCACATCCACTCTAAGGCCAACAGAAAGGCACCAATTTTGCAGGGGGTATGCTTTAAGAAATTTAAGGAAATATGAGCTGTGCTATAAAAAGAAATTTTCTAATTTGTTTAATGTTATTTACAGTTTCGATCAACATTTTCGTAATATCACCAAATTAATGTAAAAGAATGTAGTGCTCAATGAGAGAAATACTATAAAATTATCTATTTATCATTTCGATGTCCAGAATGAGAGAAATAAAATTCTGAAGTAATTTGAAAGGTAATCGACTAACAAGCAAATGGAATTACTTGCCTCAAGGGGTTTACTACTAAATGCCGAAACCAGACTTTTTCCTTTGCTGCCCTTTGGTTGTTGCTAGGTTGGAGCGACATGAGAAAATTTTGAAGGTCGAAAATAGGTTTGATTTTCTTTTTCTTTTGAAGAGAAGTGGCTAATCAAAGAGCTTTTGATGCATGAGATTTTGTTGCCAACTCATACTTGCATTTAAGCACTAATTCCCTTAAAATTTGACACTCAAACCCCTCAATGCCACACTCCACTATCTTGTGACAACGCAGAAAAATACCACCGCCCTACTTTAGGTTTTTCTTTTATTTTGTTTTTATTTTTTTTAATAATTTTAGTTCCATATAATGTTATCCAAATATTACCAAATTAATATAGAACATATTGGTCAATGAGATAAATACAAAAAAAAAACTATCTGTTTACCATTTCAATATTTGAAATGAGCAAAATAAAATTCTGAATTATTAGAAGAATAATTTAATATTTTAAAATTAGCAAAATTTAGAAATATTTTGGGCTTTCCAAATTTTTTTAAAATTATAATATTAGAAAACTAATAACTGTGAGGACTGAAAATTATTTAGTGTTAAGGATTTAAAGTTATACTCATCGAAAATTATTTTGACATCCAAATTGCTCAACGGTAGCCCTATTTTGGCATGTTTAGATCCAAAAGAAAAATACGAGTGGCATGGATTTAGGATATTACATTCTACCCACTTAATAAAAGAATTTTGTCATCGAAATTCCAAATTAGGAGACATGCATACGGTTATGTATGGATACATAAATAAATGAAATTAACATCCTGATCATGAGAAAAGTTATAGATATTTTAGCTTGATGTCTTTCTCAAACTTCCAAGTAAAATCTCTAAGTGACTCTACATCCCAAGAAATAAAAACTAATAGTATCACTTTGTTCTTCAAGATATTTTCCGACTGGTCAATGATCACTACAAATTGCATTTTGTACTTTAGATCTGATTTCAAATCCATCTTTGATAGTTCTACTATATACTCTTTATATAAACACTTTCTCAACATATTATGAATGATTTTATCTTTGGTGGTAATGATAATCCGTAAGCATCGTCGAAATTCTATTTGAGGTAGAGAAATACAAAAGTAAGACAGAGTTTGATCAGGAATTACTGCTGCCAATTTGGAATGTCATGGCATCTTGATTAATAAGTATAATGGAAATAGACAAGTATAAATATCATGTAGAGTCCAATTCTAATATCCTAGTATATAGTTGTAATAGACTGAAGACGAGAAAATAAATTTCATCTATTACAATGCAGATGTAACATAATTGTAAATGGTAGAGATATTAGATTAAAAATGAATTCATGACTAATTACAAAAATTCAATAACACAATACGATCTTAATGAATGACTGTAATTGCCACCACCAGAGAATAAATCTCTACAATTATCTCGCCAACTCAATAAGACTTGTGAAATACAAAATACTCAAGACATAAACCATATTAGGATAAAGTTCAAATAGAAAATACGAAATGTCAAAATGAAAACTAATAATAAAAGTAATGGAGTAAGACAATCAACTGGAAAGATAATTGCCAAACTTGAGAAATAAGATATAAATATCATGTTCTGACCTGATAAAATTTATTTTCTCCTAATATAATTCATCATCAATTTCTTATCCCTTACTTTCTAACATGGCTAATTCTTAAGAAATTCTTAGCCTTATGAGATCTTCTGATATCCTTTACATTCACTCTTCTACAAGTTGTTGCTTATCTCCTAATCCATTTGCCTAAAATAATATCTTATCTTCCACCATTTATAACTAGTAAGTTGACATAAAATTCTCTACTATAAATTATTGAGAGACATACTGACAAAAGATTGGATCGATATCGTTTGGCAATGGAGTGGATAGAAATTAATAATAGAATTCCAAAGAAAGATATTTCAAACAAATAGGATGGAGTAGGATAGACATAATACTAGATCGATAGATATTCAAGAAAAAAGAAGAATTATCGAGAATAAATAACAGATATATTCTTATATGGCAGTAGTCATATGGTCTCCCACCTAAATCTTGGCTCTGATATTACCCTGTAATGTCCCCCATTGCAGCTGCTTTCCAAAGGAGAGTACACAACTTAAAATAACACTAGACAACTCAACAGTGATAAGATCTTGGAATAATCATAATTACTGTCATGTTCAGATTGATAAATAACATATCTGAAACTGAAAAAATTTATTTATACAAATAATTAATACATAAGATGGTGCACTGTTCAGAATATGAATACAAAAGAATGACAAGAGAAAATCAGTACCTAGACAAAAGGAAATATAAATAAAATAAACAAAGGTTCTCCCAAAAATTCTTCACCGTTTACTACTATTCGGTCTGTTCAATAAAGTATGGGTCATCAATTGAGCCTAGTTTTCCTTCTTCGCCTTCCAAACCTAGGTTCAGAACTCAGAGAATTAAATCTAGCAAGCAACACCAAGAAGAAGAGAAGTTGTACTATCACAATACTCAAAATAGGTGATTGCAAACGTACTATGTGAATGTTGGTCGTGGTAACATAAATCAAAAATAGTATAAATAAATTTGGAATCATTATTAAATCAATATTCAGGGATGTGCAGATCAATAAAAGTTATTAGATCTCATTCAGGTCTTATGTCAGATATCAAAAACCAAATAGGTTAATAATTAGTCAAATATTTGAAACTACTACTGGTGGATAAGATGCGTGCTGTTACCTTAGGTGACCGTACATATTCAAGAGCTGGCCCAAACCCATAGTATTGAACCATAACGCACCACTAAGTTTTCCTAGACAGATTCTGCACTATGAGACAGTAACAGACTTAATCCATTAAGGAAATTTAATTATCAGATTGTGACTCAGTGTCACACGATGTTGCACTTATCAAGAAATTACCAATTTGATCCCATACGATACGGTTTTTATCTATCATGTAGTTTCTCCAATCCCTTTGTGAATGATACACGATATACATAAACTAATAGAAACATCATGACTGTCAATTCAGATTGTGTACATATCCTTTACTAGAAGCTGAAATTCAACAATCAGTTTAATTTAGAATCATATACACACATATTACGATGATATTGTATTTCCATGTAATCAAGATATATGAACCGTATCATCATATTCCTATGAACGATCATGCCCTTCATGTATCATGTGTAAAAGTAATCAGGTATGTCTCGTTGCATATTGCAAATATATTTCAATGTTTATAATACATGCTATGCAATGTGTCATACTCGTCCCGTGTATTTCACATCACGGTAACATTTCATGTCATATATGGTCGCAATCTCCCTTCATTTTAATACACAAAAATAAACTCACATTACTTTATATAATCAAACCTTAGAAGTGAATAACAAACTGACTTGCTTAATTTCGATTTAGTTCAAAAGTAATCACAGATTTTCCGCCAAATATTAATTGAGTAATATATCAATAATATGAAATTTGTATTAAATTGAATATGCTGCAACGTTCATTGTGCCCACCATGTTAGACATAATTAAAGAAATTATAACCTGACAACAACTATGATAACATTTAACAAATAAAGTTAATTATCATACATTGAGACTAATCCAACTACTAGATCATCCAGAAGTAGTATGCGGTAAAATCGAGCATGAAGTCTTAATTTGGACCGAAGTCAATATTGAAATATACTCGAACTTTTTGCTTTCTTGGAACCATTAACTTTTGTGACTAATACAAGAACTAATCATATTCAAATATTGTATAAACTTATACACCCTATGTTTTTTTTTTGGAAATAGAAACATATTAGAACCTTGGTAAGGCTCAGTAAAATAGGCACATGACTGTCATGATGCCAAAATGGAAGCTTCATTTATAGAATGTACCTGGATCTTAAGTGGTCTATAAAACAACCATGCTATAGAAAGATTTATTGCTTCATTAATTAATATGAATAATACTGCAAGTAAATTTAACTTCTATAAATTAGCTTCGTATGATTTAAAGCTTTAGAATTCTTTAAACGTCATATAAAGTAGGATATGAAAATGCTAATAGCTCAATTCTGTTATATAACCATGTCATGTAACAAAATTATATGACATTATTTAAATGTCATATAATATTAAATAAATTCATGCTATGATGTTACGCACCTCGCATATAGATTTAGATGAGGATGATGAGTTGGTTAGAATAAAATAAAGGGATTAAATTTCTATAAAGTAAGACATGAATCAAAATTCACACTGTTATATTGACATTTTCATCCTACTTTAATTCCTTATGAAACTTTCTACAATTTGTGTTTTTTATTTTTAACTTGCATAATTCCTACATAACATGGTATCTCTAGCTTGCAAAGTTTTTTAAACATAAAGGCAAGCAGACTAAAAAGTTCAAAGACTTGTGTACTTAATTGACTAGTTTAATAGAAGAAATTTCTTCTTGACCTATCCTTCTCCTTTAATCAAGCTTCTAGTTCTGTTTGCTGCTTATAAATGAGAGAGTGAGATTTTAGATGAGGATAAGTTGGTTACGAGAAAAATAAAAGATTAAATTCTAAACTTTCCACCTCATCCTCACTTAATCCCTATAGTGACACATTGGCGTCCATAATGCCACAGCCCCTCTAAGCTCAACAGCAAGACACCAATTTTGTAAGGGGTATAAATTGATGGAGATCAGATTTGATTTAAGAGAATATTTGATTAGATTTGGATCTTTGTTAGGATTTTAGGATATTTTATTAGATTATGATTTTATTAGAATTCTAATTTTATTAGGATTTTGGATTTTATTAGAATTTGGTTTGTTAGAGTTTTTCTATATATATAGGCTTTGTATGAAGTATTAAAAAAAAAAAAGAATAATATTTGAAAATTTTGAGAAATTTCTGGCATGGATTTCGCTGAGTAAAATTTTTCCTCGTGGATTCGTGGAGAGTGGGCGTGGATTCGCCTGGGTGGATTTCCAAATCCCTATAAATTCTTCATGTTCTTCCCCAATTTCTCCAAAAAAATCCTAATTCTCAAACTCTAACCCTAATTTCGTCTCCGTTCTGCGTCAAACTTGGTACTAAAAAATAATTAAAATAAATTAACTAAGGAAAAATTGAAGAATGAAAGAATTACCTCTGAAGTCTGGTATTGTGGTCGTCACTCCTTCAGCAAAATCCTTATTTTATTAAATTAAAAATGAGTATAAACTATATCCTAATTCTATATTAACTACTGTATAAAAAACCCTAGAATACAAGGATACGGCCTATATATAGGCTTCGAAAATTAAACCCGAATTATAATACCACTGAAAAACTAAAAAATTATATCGAAGCCCTGGACAAAAAATCACCACGCCCAATTTTTGCTGCCAATTGGCTGCAAAATGCCACTGTTTAGTGGCAATAATATGGAGTAAAATTCTGATTTTTCTTCTGCACGAGTCTCTTATCTTTTACTCTTGTTTCTTCTGAATGTATTGTACTCTGACTCTCTGAATTATTTTAATCTTGTAGTTTTGTCTCTTTGAACTCTTTTTCGAATTTTGTTTCCTAATTCGGCTCTGATTATTTTTACGAAAAGTAGTATCTTTGATGAGTTATGCTTCACACCACTTGATAGCTCATACTTAGGGCATTTTAAATAAAGATTAAACTAAAAGGTCAAATTTTTATGATAGAAGAAGATAATAGAAGAAATATATGGTTGGAAACTAGTGTATTCTAGATTCTAGGCTAATTAGAATAACTTCCAAATACATCCTAGAATCCTTTGTTAGTCCGTTAGACTATAGAATTAGTAAGAATTGCAAAACACCTGAGATCACTGTGGGACGACCTGTATAGCGCTACTATCGACACTGTACGCTTGTAGTAAATATATCACATCAAGTTTTTGGCGCCGTTACCGGGGATCGACGGTGTTTTTCTTGATTTTTCTAACGTTTTATGGGTTATCAGTGTGTGTTGAGTGTGTAGAGATCTAGATATTGCAGATACTAGAAGACAAAAAGAACTAGAGAAGCCTCAAAACTGCGCAGCAGAAACCAGAGAGTTGTTCTGCCGCTATTTAGCGGCCAAAACTGCCATTTGGAGGCAATGAAGGTAACTCCTAAACCTAAATTTTCTCCAGTTCTATGATTTGGTTCCCTGGTTCTGTAAAAAAATACAAAAAAAAATTTTAGGAACAGTAAGAATCATATTTTTATTTGATTATATCTATTTTACCGTTTTTATCTCCATCACACCCCAGCTCTTGCATTGGTTTAGTTAATTCACGCATACACTCACAGTCGCTGGTTCATGCCACATTGGACCCGAGATCAATTTGGTCAACTTGTGAGATCAGATTCGCTCATGGGTGACAAGATGGACCAACCGATCCCGATCCTTCAGGATCGATATTACCCATCGCGTACATTATTATCATTATGCATCAAAGTTCCACATGCAGCAGATAATCACTATGAGTTGAAGCCGCAGTACATCAGTATGCTTTCTAAATTCACTGGTTCTGATTTAGAGGATACATATCTCTTTATCAGTGAATTTCAGGAAGTATGCGTGATGATTAAATTACAGCAATTATCGGAGGATGCAATTAAACTCCGTTTCATTCTGTTTGCTCTAAAGGATAATGCCAAGAAGTGGTTGTATAGTATGCCTACTGATTCAATAACTACTTAGGATGAATTCGTTACAGTGTTTCTCAAGAAGTATTATCCTATGCACAAGATGACAAGAATTCGAAATCAAATTAATCAATTCCGTCAAGTGTCCGGAGAACTCTTCTGGAAATATTTGGAACAGTTTAAGGATTTTTTTAGCTCAGTGGCCCCACCATGCGATAGAAAAGTAGCGGTTGTTTCAAATCGTGTACGAAGGACCCGATTACACATCCAAAACTCTTCTTAAGTCTATGTGTCAAAGGAAGTTCATGAGAAAGAACAAGGATGAAACATGAGACTTTCTTGAGGACCTATCATGGAAGACTATGCAGTGGAAGAGTCCCGCTGAGAAGCCCAGTGCATCAACTTTTACGCATAAGGGTGGGATCCATAGCGTCGACAGCTCTATAGCTGCCGAAGCTAAGATTGCAGCTCTTGTGAGGAGAATTGAGGCATTGGAGACTACTCTTACTCCACAAGTAGGTCAAGTAAATCAAATTTAAATTTCCACATGTTTTAATTGTGGAACTTCGAATCACATTATGGAGGAGTGTCCATTATTAGTGAATCCCATGGGTCCCATACTTGAGTAGGCTAATGCCTTGTATCAAGGACCTATGAATAATCCATACGCTCCGACATACAATCCTGGGTTGAGAAACCATCCAAATCTATCATGGGGTCAAGGGCAATATTAGGGAGCCCCTAACCCTACATGCAACCTCTAACCATTGGTCAGTTTTCAAGACCAAATATGAGTGCTTATCAACACCCAAACACATCAAATTATGGTAACAACCAGAATACACCACCTGCACAAAATCACTCACATCCACAACAGGGGTCTAATAATGATCAAGAAAAATGACTTCAGTCACTTGAGAAGAACGTTGAAAATCTTCTCAAGTTTCATTCCAACTTTGACACGCATATGTCCAACCTTGAAACACACATGCAAAATCTTATGAAAGTATTAACTGATTTTATTTAAAGTACATGTCAGTAACTGCTCGTAGACTCTCAATCTATTAAGAATGTAGAGAAGCATGTTGGAAAATTAGCGAGTCAGATGAGTGAACGTGGCCAAAATACTTTTCCAAGTCAATCCATAACGAATCCTAATGCTAGTTCCTCAAATTAGTCATATGTCTACCAATGCAATGTCATTCACAAACTCAGATCTAGTAAGCAAGTGGACAATAATGTAGCCATGCCCCCTGATCCCACTCCTATTATTTCGCAGGCTACACCATCTCTTCCACCCCTTTCTCCACGACCATCTCTATCACCTCCATCACCGTCACATACTCATTCAGAAGAACCTGTTCCTGAACCGAAAGTACTATATCCCAATCGGCTTAGGAAGCCTTCACCGTAAGTTGAAAAGATTCTTGAAACATTTCAATATGTGAAGGTCAATATTTCACTCCTTGACATTATACAACAGGTTCCTACTTGTGCTAAGTTCCTCAAGAATTTGTGTACTAAGAAATGAGCGAAAAATGTTCCTGAGAAAGTTTTTCTTGCTGCAAATATATCGCAAATCCTCTCTAACTCCTTGCCTATTAAGTACAAAGATCCAGGTTCTCTAACAATCTCATACACCATTGAGAACACTACATTTAATAGGGCGTTGCTTGATCTAGGGGCAAGTATTAAATTACTTCTTTATACTATTTATCAGCAACTGGGGTTAGGAAAAATTCAACCTACAAAACTCACATTACAGTTAGCTGATCGTTTGATCAAGAGACCATTTGATATGATTGAAAATGTGCTCACTAAGGTCAGTAAATTCATCTTTTCTGTTATAATACCCCAAAATTCGAGCTACATGTATTGCTCTCTTGAGACTAGTCGTATTGAATAAGTCCACCAAAATCAATTTTGGACACTGAAATAATTTTCGGTGAACGTAACTTTAAATCCACAAATCCAAATTACATTTGGTCTTCGCGATTATTAGTTTTGTAATATTTAGGATTTTTGGAGATTTTTCTTACGAGGCCGAAAAATACTCCCAAAATTGCTAATTTAATAATATTAAAATAATATTTCTGATTATTTCAGAATTTCGGTTCATTTATTTCGGATATCGAAACAACAAACGGATAATTTTGTAGTGTTCCTCACGTTGAGCACTATGACCTACATTAATTTGCTAGGATTCGGAGAATGTTACACGGAAATGAAATTATTAAATTATTAAATAAATAATTTTTTTACCCAATCTCCTCCCCAGGTTATTGTGTGCTGTCAAGAGGAGCGGGAGTCGGTGGTGTGCTGTCGAGTAGAATAAGGGTAGCATAGGATAAAGATTAAGTGTCACCCTATAAAAATTTACGAAAATAAACGATTTAATAATATGTAAAACTTAAAAAACCTACTCCCTCTCTCTTATCACTCTCGGCCTCACTCTCTCCCTCACTTTTTATTCCCTTTCTCACTCTCTCTGTCAGCACCAACAGAACCGAAGAAAAAAAAAAGAAAAAAAAATGAAAGAGAAGAAGAAGGAGAAGGAGAAAGGGAAGAAACGGGGTTCGACAAATCGAAAGAGATTAATAAAAATTCGATGTAAGTAAGACACTTCTCTTCTTCTAGTGCACGTGGAATTGATTATTTTTCTTCTAATTATATAATTTTTTTGATTATATTGACGTAGAAGTAATTAAATATTGGCCATTTTGTTAAATTAAGTTTCGATTTGGAGTAGAAAATTTATTTTAGGTATGAGAACACTCACATTTATAATTGTGTTCATTATAATAAATTTTGCAAATAGGTAGGAAAATAAAAATAAAAATAAAAGAAAAAGGAAACAAAGAGAAAAGAAGAAGAAGAAGAAGAGGAGGAAGGAGGAGCAGAGAAAAGAAAGAAAGAGAGAGAGAGAAAAAAAAAAAGGGAGATGGGCTGGGCCGAGAGTAGAGAGAGAGAAAAAGAAAAGGAAAAAAAAAGGGAACAAATAGGGGAACTGGGCTTGGCCCAGCTCAGAAAAAAAAGTAGCGGGCTTGGATTTAACTTAGGCTTGAAAAAAAAAAGAAGAAAAAGAAAATAAAAATAGCTAGGCCGGCCAGCCCAGCCCAGTAAAAGAAAAAGAAAAAAAAAGAAATGACAGTGGGTTAGGGCCTGGGTCTGAGCCTGACAGAAAAGAAAAAATAAAATAAAAATAAAAATAAGTGGAAATTTAGTAGGATTGGACTTGGACTTAGATTGGATTAATTTGAAATAATTGATAGGTAGAATTAATATATTATTATTACATGATGCACTTGGTTCCAAAATTGGGTTATTGATTGGCATTAAGAATTGAATCAGATTATTGAAATAATTTTAATGATATAAATTGTGATATAATTATGTACTAATATATCATGTATTAATTTATCATGCTACAAGTCATGTGTTTTGATATTACAAATCATGTGCTATGATACTATATATCATGTACAGTCATGGAAATGCAAACATGTTATTATGAATTAAAAAATAATTAAAGAAGGGAAAGGAAAAGTAAACAAATAAATATAAAATAAAATTTTCATGTGCATAATGTAATATGAACACGGGGATGGGAGAAACTATATGATGGATAAGAGCCTTGCCGTATAAGAATTGATTGTATTGTTAGGGCCGGGATTCTTTTACTACAGTGCCTGGGTGATTACTGGATCACCAATTGATAATTATCCAGAGTGGTATGCACGTTACTGTAATATAATATGAAAATTGATTGTAGTGCCTAGTGGCATGTCATGATTCAGCGTCATTAATATTGTGGCCGGGTCCCGGGTATGCACGGGCACTTATACGACAATGGATAATAATGATATCTTATCTATTAATATAGTTTCTACAATTAAATTGGACGGTAACTGAGACCAATAGAATATAGAATTAAATAGACATAACAGTATTATTATGTTTATGTAGTTATTATCATGTTTATTTATTTATGTATTATGTAGTTATTGTCATATTTATTTATTTATGCATGCTTACTTTCATGTTTAATTTATATGTATACAAACAATACTGATATAAACATGCTCACGCACACTGATATTCTTATACTATGATAGTACACAATTTCTCCTTTTAAATTTGTTACTTGCTGCATTTAATCCCCTGGGTTTTGAACCCAGATTTGGAAGGTGAAGAAGGGGATCCAGCCCCAGTTGAAAACCCGTACTTCGTTGGACAGATTGAGTAACAATACGCATGCGAAGTACCATCTGGAGAATTTTTGTATATTTTATTTATATTTCCTTTTGTCTGGGCATTGTTTTCTTTTTTGATTCTTTTATATTCATATTTAAAGCAGTGTGTTATTTTATGTAATGAAATTTTTGCATAAATAAAATCTTTTCAATTTCAGGCATGTTATTTATTCATCTGATTGTGGCAGTAGTTAGGGTTATTTCAAGATCCTGTGACTATTGGATTGTCTAGTGCAAGTAATAAGTAATGTTCTCTGTTTTGGGAAGCAGCTGAATAACGGGGGCGTTACAGGGTGGTATCAGAGCTTAGATTTAGGTGGAAGACTATAGGACTACTGCCACATATGAATATGTCTATGACTTATTCGTAATAATTGTTTCTTATTCTTTAATACCTATCAGATCTAGTATCGTGCCTATCCTATTATTTTCTATTCGTTTGAAGTATCTATCTTGAATTCTTTTTATTGATTCTAATCTGGTCCGTTGCAAAAAAATATTGACCTGATCTCATGCGAGTTCGAGTGTAAGTCTGATAGATGATACGTCTGATCTTATGAGCCTAGTGCAAAGAGTAGCACAGACGCAGGAGACCATGACAATAATATTAGAAAGAAGGTTGCAGTCTAAAGAGCCGGAAAAAACCGGAATGGTGTCGGACTTTCGGAGACTACAGCCATCAGTATTTTCTGGGATAGAAGGACCATTGAAGGCTGAATAATGGATTGTAGATATGGAGAATCTTCTAAGGGCTGCAAAAATTTCAAAAGAAAATCGAGTAGAGTTAGTATGTATACAATTGACTGACATAGCTAGAACGTGGTGGTTTGCTGAAGAAGTAAAGCACAAGAACCCCTAACTTAGGAGAAGTTTGTGGAAGCATTTCTCTAACTAGATTTTTCCATGCATCAACAAGACAAGAAATGAGGAAGAAATTTCTGACACTACAGTAAGGAGATCGGACTGTAGACGCCTATGCTGCAGAGTTCGTGAGGCTCAGTCGATTCACTCCAAACTTGATAGCTGATGAAGAGGAGCGAGCAAATATGTTCCAATAAGAATTGAGGTATCATCTAAGGGAGCATCTAGCAGGTCATAACTATAGGACTTACTCGGAGATGTTTGAAGCAGCGTGTCGCCTGGAGCAAGTAGTCAAAGATGGGAGGCGGGCGACATTTAAAAGGCCATTTAATCAGGGAGCAAGTTCTTCCTAGAGATTTGGAGGCCCTCCGGTAAAGCGACAAGCAGTGGTTAATAAAGGAGGTCTTTTAGGATGTAATTTCTGCAATATGCCGGGGCATGTTCAGAAGCAGTGTAGAAGAGTTTTGGGGCTATGTCTGATATGTGGCTCAGCGGATCATCAGATAACTAATTGTCCGAGAGCACAGTTGACGAGTATCATATATTTTATTTTTCCTCCCATACTTTATCTGTTTTTGTACATAAATAAATGCTACTTGGGTATTTTTAGTTTTTTTTTTCAGGTAATCCAATTCATACAAGGAGATGGTATGAAATCAGAGCTGGAGTAGGAAATCAAAGCCAGAAAAGTTTCTTAAGTGAGCAAAACTACAAGACTACGATGTTGCAAAGACGAAAAATCGAATACAGTTAGGAAAACTAAATGTATAAGACAAAAGTTTGATGTGGAAAAATTTTCAAGAATTTTTGGCTTTATTGAGCCGCTAATTGGCGGTTTTGCCCGCCAAATGCTGGCCCAGTGTGGGCCCCATGCACTGAGTTTTTGTCGATGGCTTCGTTGTAATTTTGTAGTTTTTTAGTTATCTTAGAATTAGAGTTTGATTTCTGAAACCTATATATTGGCCGTATCCTTGTATTCTAAAGAGGATTCTGGAAGTTCTGTGCTCGTTTTTAATTTAATAAAATTAGGGTTTTACTGAAGGGGTGACGACCACAATACTGTGCTCCAGAGGTAAGCCATTACTTTCTAATCTTTATTTGCTTTCTAGATAGAGTTAATTGCTTTCTAGTTTAGATTTATTTGCTTTCTAAATTAGATTTAATTGCTTTCATGAATAGAAATTTAATTTTGCTTACTAGAATCATGTGTAGCTAATTTAGTTTAGCTCTAGGATGTAGATGAAATTAGAATCCACCATGTAATTGCTCTCTAATATTTTTCTTCTTAAATAAAATAAATAAAGACATGATTTTTCTATAAATTAGGTTATACTTGAATTAGGTTTCTTGATAGCCTATGGTTAGTTAGGGTTTGGGGTTATTGATTTTATCTTTTCATCGAATTATCTAACGATTTAGTTTGCTTTTATGAAAAGTTGTATTTTTTATGCGTTATGCTTGCACACCACTTGATAACTCATGCTTAAGGCACTTTAAATAAAGATCAAACTAAAAGATCACATTTTTATGAAAGAAGAAGATAATAGAAGTAAAAATATGGTTGGAAACTAGTGGATTCTAGATCCTAAACTAATTAGAATAATTCTCATCTTCAACCTAGAATCTTTGGTTAGTCCGATAGAACTATAGAAAAAGTAAGAATTACAAAAACACCTTAGATCCCTGTGGGACGACCTGTACAGCGCTACACCGATACTATGCGCTTGCAGTAAATATCACATCATGTTTTTGGCGCTATTGCCGGATATTGACAGTGTTTTTCTTGCTTTTTCTAAAGTTTTATGTATTAACAGTGTGTGTTGAGTGTGCAGGAAATAGAAATTGCAGATACAAGAAGATAAAAAGAATCAGAAGAGCCTCTAAACTGAGCAGCAAAAATCATAGAGTAAATCTATCTGGTTTAGCCGCTATTTGGGGGCTAAACCCGCTATTTGGCAGCTCATCAGGTATCAACTGAACCCTAATTTTTTCCAGTTCTGTAGTTTTATTCCCTAGTTCTGTAAAAAAAATATAAAAAAATAAAAAAATTAGAAATAGTAGGAATCACATTTTTGTTTGATCATATCTATTCCACCGTTTTATCTCTCCATCACACCCCCACTTCTTGCATTAGTTTAGGAAATTCACGCATACACTCACGGTCGCTGGTTCATTCCACATTGGACTCGTGATCAGTTTGGTCAATTTGTGAGATCAGATTTATTCATGGGAGACAAGATGGACCAGCCGATCCCGATCCTTCAGGATCGATGTTACTCGTTACGCACATGACTTCCATCATCCATAAAACTTCCACACGTAGTGGGTAATCACTATGAGTTGAAGCCACAGTACATCAGTATGCTTCCTAAATTCACTGGTTCTGATTCCGAGGATGCATATCTCTTTATCAATGAATTTCAGGAAGTATGCGTAATGATAAAACTGCAGCACTTATCGGAGGACGCAATTAAGCTCCGCTTCATCCCCTTTGCACTTAAGGATAATGCCAAGAAGTGGTTGTATAGTATGCCTACTGATTCAATCACTACTTGGGATGAATTCGTTACGGTGTTTCTTAAGAAGTATTATTCCACGCATAAGACGGCAAGGATACGAAATCAAATTAATCAATTCCGTCAAGTGCCGGGAGAATTCTTCTGGAAATACTTGGAATGGTTCAAGGATCTTTTAGCTCAGTGCCCCAACCATGCGATAGAAAAGTGGCGGTTGTGTCAAATCGTGTATGAAGGACTCGATTACATATCCAAAACTCTTCTTGAGTCCATGTGTCAGGAAGAGTTCATGAGAAAGAATGAGAATAAAGCATGAGACTTTCTTGAGGACCTATCGTAGAAGACTATGCAGTGGGAGACTCCCACTGAGAAGCCCAGTGCATCAACTTCTGCACATAAGGGTGGGATCCATAGCGTCGACAACTCTATAACTGTCGAAACTAAGATTGCAGCCCTTATGAGGAGAATTGAGGCAATGGAGACTACTAGTGCTCCACCGGTGGGTCAGGTAAATCAAATTCAAGTTCCTACATACTTTAATTGTGGAACTCCGAATTATGTTATGGAGGAGTGTCCATTATTAACGAATCTCATGGGTCCCACACTTGGACAGGCTAACGCCTTGTATCAACAACCCATGAACAAACTTTATGCTCCTACATACAATCCTGGCTGGAGAAACCATCCAAATCTATTATGGGGTCAATTGCAATATTAGGGGGTCTCTAACCCTAACATGCAGCCTCCAGCCAATGGTCAGTTTCCAAGACCAAATGTGAGTGCTTATCAACACCCAAATGCATTAAATTATGGGAACAACCAGAATAGACCACCTGAACAAAACTACTAACATCCACATCAGGGGTCAATAATGAATAAGAAAAGCGATTTCAGTTACTTGAGAAGCACGTTGAAAATCTTCTCAAGTCTCATTCCAAAATTGACACGCATATGTCCAACCTCGACACACACATGCAAAATCTTATGAAAGTATCAACTGACTTTATTCAAACTACAGGTCAGCAACTACTCGTGAACTTTCAATCTATAAAGAATATAGAGCAGCAGGTTAGACAATTAGCGAGTCAGATGAGTAAACGTGACCAAGGTACATTTCCAAGTCAACCCATAACGAACCCTAATGCCAGTTCCTCAAACTCCAATCAGTCGCATGTTCACCAATACAATGCCATTCACACACTTAGATCTAGTAAGCAAGTGGACAATAATGTAGCCATGCCCCCTGATCCCACTCCTACTATCTCGCAGGCTACATCATCTCTTCCACCTCTTTCTCCACAACCATCTCCATCACTTCAATTACAATCACATGATCATTTGGAAGAACCTGTTCCTAAGTTGAAAGCACCATATCCCAATCGGCTTAGGAAGCCTTCACTGCAAGTAGAAAAGATTCTTGAAATATTTCAGCAGGTGAAAGTTAATATTCCACTCCTAAACATTATACAACAGGTTCCTACTTATGCTAAGTTTCTTAAGGATTTGTGTACTAAGAAATGGGTAAGAAACATTCCTGAGAAAGTTTTTCTTGTTGCAAATATATCGCAAATCCTCTCTAACTCCTTGCCTATCAAGTACGAAGATTCAGGTTTCCCTACAATCTCATGCACTATTGGAAACACTAATTTGATAGGGCGTTATTTGATTTAGGAGCAAGTGTCAACTTTCTTCCTTACACTGTTTATCAGCAACTGGGGTTAGGAAAACTTCAACCTACTAAGATCACATTACAGCTAGCTGATCGTTCGATCAAGAGACCACTTGGTATTGTTGAATATGTGCTCATTAAAGTCGGTGAGTTTATCTTTCCTGTAGAATTTATTGTTTTAGAAACTGAGCCAATCTTCAATTCACGGAATCAAATTCTAGTTATCTTGGGTAGACCATTCCTTGCAACATCAAATGCATTAATTGATTGTAGAAGTGGCCTCTTAAAGTTATCTTTGGGAATATGACTGTGGCATTGAACATATTTAATATGGATGAGCACGCAACGAGCTCCCTCATTGAGGTCAATATGATTCATAATTTGCACTCTCACTCGACCTCTTGCACTGATGATGAACCCTTATTTGAGCAATTAATCAAAAATGAGCTCATATTATTAGATGAATTAGCACAAACTGATTCTATGTATGATGATACTTGTGCAAGTGTGTCATTAATTTATGAGCAAACTTTTGAGGATTTTTCTGCAGAGGAGCTCGCATTACTTCGTGAGTTAGAAGAGCCACCACCACATTCACGTAATCCTGTAGCACTCTTTTCACCTTACAATATTTCTACATGTATGCTTGTTACTAACGATGATTGGCAGGTTTATAATAATGATTTTTTTAACCCAATTGTTAATGCTTACATGTGGATAAAGAAAAAGCGAGGACGACATAAGCTACAGATAGGTAATATCGTGACTTATAGGAGGTTGATGATATATAATAATGCACGCACTTCACATTTAAAACGCACACACTATCAAAGTGGGAAGCGATCGAGAGGTCATAACCACTTTCCATGCGTTAATAGGGTGAGGATATTGAGATCGGAACTTTTACGACTCTCAATATTTGAATAGTATTTGTATAATAGTTTTCATATTTATTTTACCATACTTGGTTCGTGTATGAGGGCATACACAAGTTTAGGTGTGGAGGAGTGGTTAGGAGATTTTTATTTATTAGGATTTTTAGGATTCTATTTTTATTTTTAGGATTTTATTTTTTTTAGATTTTTGGGTTTCTTTATTTTACACTTTGGGTAGTTTTTAGGGTAACTAACTGAAAAAAAATTAAAAAAACTGAAAAAACTAAAAAAAAATTAATAAAAAATAAATTTAACAACAAATTTATGTATTTTATCAATATATCAACCTAATTACAGATAAAAAAATAAATTTAGATTTGAAATTGGATAAGAGAGTAAATTTGATGATACACTTTGAATTTTATGAAAATGATCAAAATCAAAAAAATAAATACTGCTTACAGTAGTTTTGAGGCAAGTATACATCTATTTTTCACTTCACAATAGTTTATTAGGTTAATAACAAAAATGATAACGATTGTGTAAGTCTTCCCTCTATAAACAAAAAAAAGTGAGAATAAAATAATAGGGTGAGTCTAGTATTAAGACAATAGTCTCGAGAGTGATAAAATAATAGGGTGCGCCTGGTATTAAGGCAATAGCTTTAAGAGTGAAAAAAGAGTATGATCTAAGTAATCGGGTACTTTGCGCCTAAATAAGCGTGAATATTCACATGAAAGGTGAAATATTCTAAACAAAAAAAAGAAAAGAGTATGAACCGAGTAATCGGGTAAGTTGCGTCCAAGCAAGCTTGAATATTCGCATGAAAGGTGAAATATTCTTAAAAAAAAGAAAAAAAGAAAAGAAAAAAAAGAAAAAATTTGTTGTGAGAGAGGAGATGAATCATGAGTTAGAGTTGGAGTCCTCCAAGGCCGAAATAAACTATCACACGTGCACGTAGTTGTATATAAGCCAATGAATTATCTGTTAGTGGGTATTAAAAGATAGGATTTAAATTTTTGATTAAAATGATAAGTGTATGTAATATGATGCTTGATTTGAAAATTGATAATCTAAATGTGTTCTTGAGTTTGTATATTAGTGAGATTAATTGATGAAAATATTATAAAAAAAGATTTTTCTTTCTTTTGTACAAAATTTTTATTTTTCTTGATTTTTGGTTATCCTTATTTTTCTTTTCTTTATTTCTTAGTCTATTTTCTTCATGAATTTTGTTGGTATATTCACTGCAAATCCTCACGAGACACAACTCGTCTACTAGGATAACTTAGGGGTTTAGAGGCTTGTTGCACGTGCTAAGTGCAATCGTGATTCCTGCGAAAGTAAGTTAGGATTTTTCTTTTTCTTCTTAGATTTAGATTTTGCTCAAAAACTAGCAAAAAATAGGTGTGGGGGTGTAATGAGTATCATATATTATAGTTTTCCTCGCATACTTTGTCTGGTTTTGTATATAAATAAATGCTACTCGGATATTTTTAGTGTCTTTTCAGATAATCCGATTCATACAAGGAGATGATATGAAATCAGAGTTGGAGTAGAAAATCAAAACCCGAAAAGTTTCTAAAGTGAGCAAAACTATGAGACTACAATGTTGCAAAAATGAAAAAATCGAATACAGTCAGGAAAAATAAACGTACAAGACAAAAGTTTGACGTGGAAAACATTTCAAGAATTTTTGGCTTTATTGAGACACTAATTAGCGGTGTTTCCCGCCAAATGGCGGCCCAATGTGGGCCCCATATGCTGAGTTTTTGTCGGTGGCTTCGTTGTAATTTTTTAGTTTTTTATTTCTATTAAAATTAGGGTTTGATTTCCGAAACCTATATATTGGCCGTATCCTTGTATTCTAAAGAGGATCCTGGAAGTTTTGTACTCGTTTTTAATTTAATAAAATTAGGATTTTGCTGAAGGGCTGACAACCACAATACCATGCTCCAGAGATAAGCTATTGTTTTCTAATCTTTATTTGCTTTCTAGATAGAGTTAATTGCTTTCTAGTTTAGATTTATTTGCTTTCTAAATTAGATTTAATTTCTTTCATGAATAAAATTTAATTTTGCTTACTAGAATCATGTGTAGCTAATTTAGTTTAGCTCTAGGATATAGATGAAATTAGAATCCACCATGTAATTGCTCTCTAATATTTTTCTTCATAAATAAAATACATAAAGACATGATTTTTCTATTAAAAAGATTAAAATACAAGAACTTGAAGATTAAAACTTTGATAGGTTATACTTGAATTAGATTTCTTGATAGCCTATGCTTAGTTAGGGTTTGGGATTGTTAATTTTATCTTTTTCATCGAATCATCTAACGATTTAATTTGCTTTTATGAAAAGTTATATCTTTGATGCGTTATGCTTGCACACCACTTGATAACTCATACTTAGGGCACTTTAAATAAAGATCAAACTAAAAGATCACCCTTTTATGAAAGAAGAAGATAATAGAAGTAAGAACATGGTTGGAAACTAGTGCATTCTAGATTCTAGGCTAATTAGAATAACTCTCATGTTCAACTTAGAATCATTGTTAGTCCGACAGAACTATAGAAAGAGTAAGAATCACAAAACACCTTAGATCCCTGTGGGACGACCTGTACAGCGCTACACCGATACTGTGCACTTGTAGTAATTTATCACATCAAGTTTTTGTCAAAACTTGATGTGATAAATTACTGCAAGCGCACACTATCGGTGTAGCGCTGTACAGATCGTCCCACAGGGATCTAAGGTGTTTTTGCAATTCTTACTAATTCTATAGTCTAGCGGATTAACAAAGGATTCTAGGTTGAAGTTTGATTGTTCTAATTAGCCTAGGATGTAGAATCCACTAGTTTCTAACCATGTATTTACTTCTATTATCTTCTTCTTTCATAAAAAGGTGATCTTTTAATTTAATCTTTATTTAAAGTGCCCTAAGCATGAGCTATCAAGTGGTGTATAAGTATAACTCATCAAAAATACTACATTTTCATAAAAATAAACTAAATCATTAGATAAATCTATGATAAAGATGAAAACCAACAACTCCAAACCCTAACTAAGCATAGGCTATCAAGAAATTTAACTCAAGTATAACCTATAAAAGTATTAATCTATGAGTTCTTGTATTTTAATATTTTCATGGAAAAATCATATCTTTATTTATTTTAATTAGGAAGAAAAATACTAAAGAGCAATTACATGGTGGATTCTAGTTTCATCTACATCCTAGAGCTAAACTAAATTAGCTACACATGATTCTAGAAAGCAATTAAATCTAATCTATAAAGCGAATAAATCTATACTAGAAATCAATTAAAAAAAAAAATAAATAATTAAAAGCAATGGTTTACCTTTGGAGCACGGTATTGTGACCGTCACCCCTTTAGCAAAACCTTAATTTTTTTAAATTAAAAACGAGTAAAAAACTTCCAGGATTCTCTTAGAATATAAGGATAGGTCTCGGAAATCAAACCCTAATTCTAACATAACACAAAAACTACAAAATTACAATAAAGCCCTTTAAGAAATTTCCACTGGAACGACACTCAGTGGGCCGCTATTTGGCGGTGGCAACCGCCAATTGGCAGCTAAATCAAGCCAAATTTCTTTGCATTTTCTTCTGCATGAGTCTTTTATCTTGTACTCTTTATTTGCTTGACTGTATTTGATTTTGACTCCCAAAAGTAATTTAATCTTGTAGTCTCGCCCACTTTAGCAACTTTCGGACTTTGATTTTCTACTCCAATTATGATTTCATGCCGTTTCCTTGTACGAATAAGATTACCTGAAAAAGACACTAAAAATACCCAAGTAACATTTATTTATATACGAAAATAGATAAAGTATGGAAGGAAAAATATAATATATAATACTCATCACACCCCTACACTTATCTTTTGCTAGTTCTCGAGCAAAACATAAACCTAGGAAGAAAAAGAAAAATCCTATCGCACTTTCGCAGGAATCGCGATTGCACTTAGCACATGCAATAAGCCTTTAAACCCCTAGGTTACCCAAGTGGACGAGTGTTGTCTTGTGAGGGTTTGCAGTGAATATACCCACAAAATTCATGAAGAAAATAGATTAAGAAATAAAGAAAAGAAAAATAAGGTTAACCAAAAATCAAGAAAAATAAATTTTTGTACAAAAGAAAGAAATTTTTTTATAATATTTTCATCAATTAATCTCACTAATATACAAACTCAAGAACGCATTTAGATTATCAATATTCAAATCGAGCGTCATATCAGATACACTTATCATTTTAATCAAAAATTTAAATCTTATATTTCAATACCCACTAACAGATAATCAATTGGCTCATATACAACTATGTGCACGTGTGATAGTTTATTTCGGCCTTGGACTCCAACTCTAACTCATGAATCATCTCCTCTCTCATAACAAAAATTTTTTTCTTTCTTTTTTTTCTTTTTTTTAAACAATATTTCACCTTTCATGTGAATATTCACGCTTGCTTAGGCGCAACGTACCCGATTACTCGGTTCATACTCCTTTTTTTTCTTTTTTTTTAGAATATTCACCTTTCATTCGAATATTCATGCTTACTTAGGCGCAAAGTACCCAATTACTTTGATCATACTCTTTTTTCACTCTTGAGGCTATTGCCTTAATATCAGGCTTACCTCATTCTTTTATCACTCTCGAGACTATTGCTTTAATACCAGGCTCACCCCATTATTTTAGTCTCACTTTTTTTTTCTTTTTTTTTTATTTAGAGAGAGAAGACTTACTCAATCGTTATCATTTTTGTCCTTAACCTAATAAACTATTGTGAAGTGAAAAATAGATGTATACTTGCCTCAAAACTACTGTTAGCGATATTTATTTTTGGATTTTAATCGTTTTTCATAAAATTCAAAGTGTATCGTCCAATCTACTCTCCTATCCAATTTCAAATTTAAATTTGTTCCTTTATTTGTATTTAGGTTGATATATTGATAAAAATACATAAATTTATTGCTAATTTGTTTATTTATTTTTTTCGTTTTTTAAAATTTTTAAATTTTTTTTTTCAGTTAGTTATCCTAAAAACTACCCAAAGTGTAAAATAAAGAAACCCAATAATTATCTAAAAATAAAATAAAAACTCTAAAAAAAACTAAAATCTTAGAAGAACACAAAAAAAATATTCTAACCCATGCCTCACACCTAAACTCGTGTATGCCCTCATACACAAACCAAGTGTGGTAAAATAAATATGAAAACTATGATATACATATTATACATTTAGTAGAAAATTCAAACCGGTTACGACCTCTTGATCGCTTTCCACTCTCATAATGTGTCCTTTTATGTTTTGATATGGATGAACTTAGCCTTTTTTTCAGTTTTGTATTTAATCTCTCCATCTTGTTTTTGATTTTTCTTAATTTATTTCTACCCTTCATTTTTTTATTCAATAGTAAAATTTTGAGGTTGGAAAGCATACCTTTACCTTCATTTATATTCCATCTACGAGCATCTTTAATATTAGTAAGTATTTTTGTTTTATCAACTTGTGAAATAATATACTCACTTTGATGTTGTGGAATTATGAGCTCGATTTTGGAGGGTTCTTTCAAATTATCGGGTACTATGACCTCTTCATTTTGAGATTCTTTCCATTCTTCTAATATTCTGGGCTCGTCATGCAAATTTTCTTCAAACTTGTCATTAAAATTCTCAAAAGAAAATGTCATACTAGTGGACTTATCGTTAGTCAAATTATTATGAAGAGATAAAAATTCTTTTTCACAATTTTCTTCACAATTTTCATTAAAATAATCAAATGATAATGTGTCACTAGCAAGCTCACCATGAGACAAATCACCATGCAATTTTTTTCTTTATCACCAATTTCTTCATAATTATTTTCACAATGGTCTAAAATAGGTTGATCACAATGTTGAATTATAGACTCATCATGCAGAAAATTATTTAATTCATTTTGAATCATATCTACTTCAAAAGATAACTGGAGTGGTTGCTCGTTAGAGTCAGATATGTTCAAACTATTAAATAGTTGATCTCCAAAAAGTTTAGTTTGAGAAATCGCTTTGAGAAGATCTTCCATACAAGCTGCAGTTTGAGAGGATGATTGTGGCAAAACTTGTATACCTTCCTCTATTCAACGTCTTCGTTCCTCAGACTCATGATTGTAATTTTCCTTATTTTCTACAAATAATTGCATTTCAAGATCATGAGTGAAATTTGATGGTAGATATGATAGATCTGTGTACATGTTTGATGACATATATGAAGTGGTTGAAAGTAGATTCTCATGACATGCATAGTTTGTTTCTAATTTTTTAAATTTTTCATCTAACATGTTCAATTGAATATCTTGTTCATGATTGAATGTAGAACATGAAGATAAATAGTATATAAAAAAAGGATTAGATGGATGACTCTCTTGGTATGGCTCTTGATTATATGCAAAATTAGAATTATTCATCCATTCATAATCGTAATTTTGTGTATAAGAAGTGCTCGTAGGTTCATTATATGTTTTGTGAATTTGATTATGATCTAGTCCTAGCGAACTTCCTATCCATGGACACTGATAATAATTATGATATGGATCAGGACAATGATAGCAACCAGTTTGATTTTGAAATATTTTTTTTTAATTTTTTTTGAAAATGGTGGAGAGGGAGAGAGATGGAAAAGAAATAAAAAAGATTGATTGTGTTTTTTTTTTTTGAATATGTTTATAGAACCAGGGAACCAAATCACAGAACAAGAGAAAATTTGAGTTCAGAATCACCTTTACTTGTAGCTAATTGGCAGTTTTGGCTGCTAAATAGAGGTTAAACTAGAGAGTTTGACTCTCTGGTTTCTGCTGCTTAGTCCAGAGGCTCTTCTGATCCTTTTTGTGTTCCTGTATCTGCAATTTCTATTCCCTGCACACTCAAAACACACTGTTAACTAGTAAAACTTTAGAAAAAGTAAGAAAAACACAGTCGATCCCCGGCAATGGTGCCCAAAACTTGATGTGATAAATTACTGCAAGCGTACAGTATTGGTGTAGCGCTGTACATGTCGTCCCACAGGGATCTAAGGTGATTTCGCAATTCTTACTAATTCTATAGTCTAACGGATTAATAAAGGATTTTAGGTTGAAGTTTGGTTGTTCTAATTAGCCTAGGATCTAGAATCCACTAGTTTCCAACCATGTATTTCCTTCTATTATTTTCTTCTTTCATAAAAAGATGATATATTAGTTTAATCTTTATTTTAAGTGCCCTAAGTATGAGATATCAAGTGGTGTGCAAGTATAACTCATCAAAAATACTACTTTTCATAAAAATAAACTAAATCATTAGATAAATCTATGATAAAGATGAAAACCAACAACTCCAAACCCTAACTAAGTATAGAATATCAAGAAATTTAACTCAACTATAACCTATCAAAGTATTAATCTACGAGTTCTTGTATTTTAATCTTTTCATAGAAAAATCATATCTTTATTTATTTTAATTAGGAAGAAAAATATTAGAGAGCAATTACATGGTGGATTCTAGTTTCATCTACATTCTAGAGCTAAACTAAATTAGCTACACATGATTCTAGAAAGCAATTAAATCTAATATATAAATCGAATAAGTCTATACTAGAAGGCAATTAAAAAAACAAATAAATAATTAAAAGCAATGGCTTACCTATGGAGAACGGTATTATGGCCGTCACCTCTTCAGCAAAACCCTAATTTTATTAAATTAAAAATGAGTACAAAACTTCCAGGATTCTCTTAGAATACAAGGATACTGCCAATATATAGGTCTCGGAAATCAAACCCTAACTCTTGAAGAAATCTCGTGGGCCGCTATTTGGCGGTGGAAACTGCCAATTGGCTGCTAAATCAAGCCAAATTTCTCTGGATTTTCTTCTGAATAAGTCTTTTGTCTTGTACTCTTTATTTGTTTGACTGTATTTGATTTTGACTCCCTGAAGTAATTTAATCTTGTAGTCTCCCCCACTTTAGCATATTTTCGGACTTTGATTTCCTACTCCAATTATGATTTCATGCCGTTTCTTTGTACGAATTACATTACCTGAAAAAGACACTAAAAATACCAGAGTAGCATTTATTTATATACAAAAATAGATAAAGTATGGGAGGAAAAATACAATATATGATATTCATTACACCCCCAAACCTATTTTTTGCTAGTTCTTGAGCAAAATATAAACCTAGGAAGAAAAAGAAAAAACCTAACTCAATTTCGCAGGAATCGCGATTGCACTTAGTACGTGCAACAAGTCTTTAAACCTCTAGGTTATCCTAGTGGATGAGTGTTGTCTCGTGAGGGTTTACAGTGAATATACCCACAAAATTCATGAAGAAAATATATTAAGAAATAAAGAAAAAAATAAGGTTAACCGAAAATCAAGAAAAATAAAAATTTTGTACAAAAGAAAGAAATTTTTTTTATAATATTTTCATCAATTAATCTCACTAATATACAAACTCAAGAACGCATTTAGATTATTAATTTTCAAATCGAGTGTCATATCAGATACACTTATTATTTTAATCAAAAATTTAAATCCTATCTTTCAATACCCACTAACAGATAATCAATTGGCTCCTATACAACTACGTGCACGTGTGTTAGTTTATTTCGGTCTTGGACTCCAACTCTAACTCATGATTTATCTCCTCTCTCATAATAATTTTTTTGTTTTTTTCTTTTTTTTTAAAGAATATTTCACCTTTCATGCGAATATTCACACATTAGAATTATTCATCCATTCATAATCATAATTTTATGTATAAAAAGTGCTCGTAGGTTCAATATATGTGTTGTGAATTTGATTATGATCTAGTCCTAGCAAACTTCCTATTCATGGACACTGATAATAATTATGATATGGATCACGATAATGATAGCAAGCAGTTTGATTTTGAAATATTTTTTTTAATTTTTTTTTTAAAAAGGTGGAGATGGAGAGATGGAAAAGAAATAAAAAAAGATTGGTTGTGTTTTTTTTTGAATTTTTTTACAGAACAAGGGAACCAAATCACAGAACAAGAGGAAATTTGAGTTCAGAATCACCTTTACTTGCCGCTAATTGGTGGTTTTGGCCACTAGATAGTAATTAAACCAGAGAGTTTGACTCTCTGGTTTCTGCTGCTTAGTCCAGAGGCTCTTCTGATCCGTTTTGTCTTCCTGTATCTGCAATTTCTATTCCTTGCACACTCAACACACACTGTTAACCCGTAAAACTTTAGAAAAAGCAAGAAAAAAACCGTCGATCCCGGCAACGGCGCCCAAAACTTGACGTCATAAATTACTGCAAGTGCATAGTATCGGTGTAGCGCTGTACAGGTCGTCCCACAGGGATCTAAGGTGTTTTTACAATTCTTACTAATTCTATAGTCTAGCGGATTAACAAAAGATTCTAGGTTGAAGTTCGGTTGTTCTAATTAGTCTAGGATCTAGTATCCACTAGTTTTCAACCATGTATTTACTTCTATTATCTTCTTCTTTCATAAAAAGGTGATCTTTTATTTTAATCTTTATTTAAAATGCCTTAAGTATGAGCTATCAAGTGGTGTGCAAGTATAACTTATCAAAAATACGATTTTTCATAAAAATAAACTAAATCATTAGATAAATCTATGATAAAGATGAAAACCAACAACTCCAAACCCTAACTAAGCGTAGGCTATCAAGAAATTTACTCAAGTATAACCTATCAAAGTATTAATCTACGAGTTCTTTTATTTTAATCTTTTCATGGAAAAATTATATCTTTATTTATTTTAATTAGGAAGAAAAATACTAGAGAGCAATTACATGGTAGATTCTAGTTTCATCTACATCCTAGAGCTAAACTAAATTAGCTACACATGATTCTAGAAAGCAATTAAATCTAATCTAAGCGAATAAATCTATACTAGAAAGCAATTAAATAAACAAATAAATAATTAAAAGCAATGACTTATCTCTGAAGCACGGTTTTGTGGTCGTCACCCCTTCAGCAAAATCCTAATTTTATTAAATTAAAAATGAGTACAAAACTTCCAAGATTATCTTAGAATATAAGGATACGGCCAATATATAGGTCTCGAAAATCAAACTCTAATTCTAACAGAACTCAAAAACTACAAAATTACAATAAAGCCCTTGAAGAAATCTCCACTGGAACGGCCATCAGTGCGTCGCTATTTGGCGGTGGAAACCGCCAATTGGCGTCTAAATCAAGCCAAATTTCTCTGGATTTTCTTCTGCATGAGTCTTTTGTCTTGTACTCTTTATTTCCTTGATTATATTTGACTTTGACTTCCTGAAGTAATTTAATCTTGTAGTCTCGCGCACTTTAGTAACTTTTCGGACTTTGATTTCCTACTTCAATTATGATTTCATGTCATTTCCTTGTACGAATAAGATTACCTGAAAAAGACACTAAAAATACCCGAGTAGTATTTATTTATATACAAAAATAGATAAAGTATGGGAGAAAAATACAATATATGATACTCATCATAATTATCTCACTAATATACAAACTCAAGAATGCATTTAGATTATCAATTTTCAAATCGAGCGTCATATCAGATACACTTATTATTTTAATAAAAAATTTAAATCCTATCTTTCAATAACCACTAACAAATAATCCATTGGCTCCTATACAACTACGTGCACATGTGATAGTTTATTTCGGCCTTGGACTCCAACTCTAACTCATGATTTATCTCCTCTCTCATACCAAAATTTTCTTTTCTTTTCTTTTTTTCTTTTTTTAAAGAATATTTCACCTTTCATGTGAATATTCACGCTTGCTTAGGCGCAACGTACCTGATTACTCGGTTCATACTCTTTTTTTTTTCTTTTTTCTTAGAATATTTCATATTTTATGCAAATATTCACGCTTATTTAGGCGCAAAATACCCGATTACTTGGATCATACTCTTTTTCACTCTTGAGGTTATTGTCTTAATACTAAACTCACCCTATTACTTTATCACTCTCGAGCCTATTGCCTTAATACCAGGCTCACACCATTATTTTATTCTCACTTTTTTCTTTATTTTTTTTTGTTTAGAGAGAGAAGACATACTCAATCATTATCATTTTTGTCCTTAACCTAATAAAGTATTGTGAAGTGAAAAATAGATGTATACTTGCCTCAAAACTACTGTTAGCGATATTTATTTTTTAAATTTTAATCTTTCTTCATAAAATTCAAAGTGTATCGTCCGATAGCATGGTAAAGGCAACAACCAGCAGGCGGAGTTCCTTATAAGCCAGTATTGAGACCAGCTGCTATGGGACCATCGGATCAGAGGACTGAACGACCGAACCAGAAGAGATCCTTAGAGACACAACAACAAGCCTATGCCAGAGCCTGAAGAGGAGCAGGACAGAGACATGGACATGTTAGACTAATGAATGCTGAGGAGGCTCAGACCACTGGGGGAGTCGTGGCAGGTACTATTTTAGTTGGCAATACACCAGCAACTGCTCTATTTGATTCTGGAGCTTCACACTATTTTATCTCTATCATGTTTTTTTCCGCAATTCTATTGATTTTGCAATCTTACCTACGAGGTGGGACATTAAGACTGGGAATGGTAATATCATGACCAATAAGGAATGTAGGCTATATCCCTTAGTGATTAATAGAAAAGAATTTTATACCAACTTGTTAGTTATCAATGGAGGAGGATATGATGTTATCTTAGGTATGGATTGGTTGAGTAGCTTCCATGTGGTGATAGATTGTAGGAAAAAAAGAGTAATATCTCAGATTCCTAGCTGTTTGGAGTTTGAATTTGTTGGTAGAAGTCAATCTCTAGAATCAGCTAAATCTAATGTGCCCCCAAAAGGAGGAGTTTTGGAGGCTATGAAAGTAGGAGAAGGAATGATCCCAGTAGTATCAGAATTCTTAAATATATTTCCTGAAGAGATACCTGGACTATCACCAGTGAGGATAGTAGAATTTACTATTGATATTATCTTTGGAGCTGAACCAGTTTATAGGCTACCTTATCGAATGCAAGTTGTAGAACTAGAAAAAGTTATGAGACAAGTAGATGAGCTACTAAAGTTGGATTTTGTGAGGCCCAGTGTTTCACCATGGGAAGTTCTAGTATTATTAGAAGGAAAGAAGGATGGGAGTCAAAGACTCTGTGTGGACTATAGAGATTTGAATGCAGTAACAATAAAAAATAAATATCCATTATCAAGAATAACTGATTTGTTTGATCAATTGGGAAGAGGAAGGGTATTTTCGAGGATAGACCTTCGTTCTAGATTCCATCAGGTAAGGGTCCGAACAAAAGATATTCTAAAAACTGTATTTAGAACTAAACATGGTCATTATGAATATTTGGTGATGCCGTTTGGAGTGACTAATGCTCCAGCAGTATTTATGAATCTGATGAACCATGTCTTTGCTTAGTATCTGGATAAATTTTTGATAGTGTTTATTGAAAGTATATTAATCTACTCCAAGAATAAAGAAGAGTATGCTGAGCATTTGAGAACAGTTTTGCAGACTCTGAAAGAGCAAAAGTTATATGGAAAACTGAGTAAATGTGAGTTTTGATTAGATAAGCTTGCTTTCTTGGGTCACATAGTTTCAGGAGATGGTGTATCAGCTGATCCTAAGAAGATAAAAGCTATAATGGATTGGTCTATACCGAAATCAGTATCGGAGATTCGGAGTTTTCTGGGGTTGGTTAGATATTATAGGCAGTTTGTACAAGACTTTTCAAAAATCGCGTCTCCTCTAAAAAAATTGACTAGGAAAAGAGTGGAATATGTCTGGACAGAGGAATGTAATAGGGCATGTGAAAAATTAAAATAGAGATTGACAACAATACCAGTGTTGGCAATTCCAGACAATTCTGGGAGAATGAAGGTCTATAGTGATACTTCAAAACAGGGATTAGGGTGTGTTGACACAAAATGGGAGAGTGATTGAGTTTGCATCAAGGTAGTTGTGACCCCATGAGAAAAACTATCCAACTCATGACTTGAAGTTAGCAGCAGTAATTCATGCTTTGAAGATTTGGAGACATTATTTATTAGGACAGAAAGTAGAAATATATACTGATCATAAAAGTTTGAAGTATATGTTTACTCAAAAAGAACTAAATATGAGACAAAGACAATGGTTGGAGTTAGTAGTAGATTATAATTTAGAAATTAAGTATCACGCAGGAAGGATTAATATAGTACCAGATGCACTGAGTAGGAGGCCTGCATTGGAGAGATTAACTCAGTAGAAAGAACTTTTAATGGAGATGCAAAGGATGTAATTGGAAATAATTTTACCAGGAGAGACAACACAATTTATAGAGATACAGTTGTAGTCACTATTGATAGAGCAGATTAAGCAAGCTCAAGTTAGAGATGAAATTTTTCAGAGATTAAAGAATAAAATAGAAGCAGGGAAGAGACTAAAAATGAAAAGGTACTCAGATAAGGCTATTAGATTCAAGGAAGATTATGGGTGCCTAAGGGGGAAGTAAGAGATAAAATTTTAGAAGAAACTCATAAATCAACATATTCCATTCATCCCGGAAGCAATAAGATGTACAAGGATATGAAAAAGTATTTCTAGTGGCCAGGCATGAAGAAAGAGATTGCCAGATATGTATCTATATGTTCTACTTGCCAGCAAGTGAAGGCTGAATATCAAAGGACAGTTGGATTGCTCCAACCAATAGCAATACTGGAATGGAAGTGAGAATAAATATTGATGGATTTTGTTACAGGCTTACCTAGGGGTACCAAGGGCAATAATGCAATTTGGGTAATTGTGGACTGACTGACTAAATCGGCTCATTTCATTCCATTTAGAGTTGGTCAGTCAACAGAAATATTAGCCAGAAAATTTATGTAAGAAATAGTGAGATTGCATGGAGTTCCAGCCAAAACTGTATTAGATCGAAATATAAGGTTCAAATCACACTATTGAGAGAAATTAATGGATAGTTTGGGGAGACATTTGGATCTATACTCAGTTTATCATCTACAAACTGATGGTCAATCAGAACGGACTATCCAAGTACTTGAGGATATGCTTAGGACATGCGTGTTGGATTTTGGTGGATCTTGAGAAGACTATTTGTATATGGTGGAATTTTTTATAATAATAGTTATCAGGAGAGTATCAAGATGGCATCATTTGAAACTTTGTATGAGCGAAAATGTAGATCTCCATTATGTTAGGACGAGGTTGGAGAATGAAGTATTTTTGGACTAGAGTTGATTACTCAAGTAACAGAGCAAGTGAAGATTATCAGAGAACACATGAAGGCAGCTCAAGGCAAACAAAAGAAATGGGCAGATCAACGTAGAAAATCACTGGAGTTTAAAGTAGGAGATAAAGTATTTATTAAGATATCTCCGATGAAGGGTGTGATTAGATTTGGTAAGAAAGGAAAGCTCAGTTCAAGATACATTGGGCAATTTGAGATCGTGGAGAGGATTGGAAGTCTTGCCTACAGATTATCATTACCACTAGAGATAGAAACTGTTCATGATATATTCCATGTATCACAACTGAGAAAACGTTTGGGTGAAGAGCACAAAGTAATGGATCTGTCTGAGGTAAATTTAAAATTAGACCTAAAGTAGAGAAGTATTCCGTAGCAATTATCGGCCGACAGGAGAAGGTCCTTAAGAATAAAGTGATACCATTGGTTCTTTCTTCCTAGGATCCACAATCACTAAGAGATTCAAATTGGGAGTTTGAGAAGGATATCAGGATAAAGTACCCATACTTTTTCTAAAGATCAGGTATGTCAATTGAATTTATTTTTATATATAAGTAGATAACCGTGAATATAAGCACGCATTTTAATTTGGAATTTTGAGGATGAAATTCTTTTGTTAGGTGGGTAGGATGTAATACCCTAAAATTCGAGCTACCTGTATTACTCTCTTGAGACCAATCGTGCTGCATAAGTCCACCGATGTCAATTTTGGATACTAAAATAATATTAGGTGAACATAACTTTAAATGCACAAATCCAAATTATATTCGGTCTTCGCGATTATTAGTTTTGTAATATTTAGGATTTTTGGAGATTTTCTTACGAGGCCAAAAAATACTTTCAAAATTGTTAATTTAATAATATTAAAATTATTTTTCTGATTATTTATAGAATTTCGGTTCATTTATTTCGGACATCGAAATAATAAACGGATAATTTTGTAGTGTTCCTCTCATTGAGCACTATGACTTCATTAATTTGGTAGGATTTGGAGAACGTTATACGGAACCGAAATTATTAAATTATTAAATAAATAATTTTTTTACCCAATCTCCTCCTCAAGTCATTGTGTGTTGTCTAGAGGAGCGGGAGTCGGTGGTGTGCTGTCGAGTAGAGAATAAGGGTAGCATAGGATAAAGATTAAGTGTCACCCTGTAAAAATTTAAGAAAATAAATGATTTAATAATATGTATAACTTAAAAAGCCCACACCCTCTCTCTTATCACTCTCTCCCTCACTCTCTCTCTCTCTCTCTCACTTTCTACTCCCTTTCTCACTCTCTCTACTAGCACCAACAGAGCCAAAGAAAAAAAAATAAAATAAAAATAAAAAGAGATGAAGAAGGAGAAGGAGAAAGGGAAGAAACGGGGTTCGACAAATCGAAAGAGATTAAAAAAAATCCGATGTAAGTAACACACTTCTCTTCTTCTAGTGTACGTGGAATTAATTATTTTTTTTAATTATATAATGTTTCTTTGATTATATTGACGTAGAAGTAATTAAATATTGGCCATTTTGTTAAATTAAGTTTTGATTTCGAGTAGAAGATTTATTTTAAGTATGAGAATACTCACATTTATAATTGTGTTTATTATAATAAAGTTTTCAAATAGGTTGGAAAATAAAAATAAAAATAAAAGAAAAAGGAAAAGAAGAGAAAAGAAGAAGAAGAACAGGAGGAGTAGAGAAAAGAAAGAGAGAGAGAGAGAGGAAAAAAAGAGAGATGGGTTAGGCTGAGAGTAGAGAGAGAAAGAAAAAGAAAAGAAAAAAAGGGAACAAATAGGGGAACTGGGACTGGCCCAGCTCTGAGAAAAAAAATAGCGAGCTTGGATTTAACTTGGACCAGAAAAAAAAAGAAGAAGAAAAAGAAAATAAAAATAGCTGGGGCGGCTAGCCCAGTCACGTTAGTGGGATTGGACTTGGGCTTAATTTGGATTAATTAGGAATAATTGATAGGTAAAATTAATATAGTATTATTACATGATGACTTGGTTTCCAAATTGGGTTATTGATTGGCATTAAGAATTGAACCAGATTATTGAAATAATTTCAATGATATGAATTGTGATATAATTGTATACTAATATATCATGTGTTAATTTATCATGCTACAAGTCATGTGTTTTGATATTACAAATTATATGCTATGATACTACATGTCATGTATAGTCATGTAAATGCAAGCAGGTTATTATGAATTTAAAAACAATTAAAGAATGGAAAGGAAAAGTAAACAAATAAATGTAAAATAAAATTTTCATGTGCATAATTTAATATGAATACGGGGATGGGAGAAAATATATGATGGATAAGAGTCTTGCCGTATAAAAATTGATTGTATTGTTAGGGTCGGAATTATTTTACTGCAGCGGCCTGAGTGATTACTGGATTATCAATTGATAATTACGTAGAGTGGTATGTCCATTACAGTAAAATAGTACGGAAATTGATTGTAGTGCCTAGCGGCATGTCATGGTTCAGCGCCATGAATATTATGGCTGGGTCCCGGATATGCACGGGCACTTATACGACAATTGAGAATAGTTCTATTTTATCCATTAATACCGTTTCTACAATTAAATTGGATGGTGACTGAGACCAATAGAATATAGAATTAAATAGACAAAACAGTATTGTCATGTTTATGTAGTTATTGCCATGTTTATTTATTTATACATTATGTAGTTATTGTCATATTTATTTATGTATGCATGCTTACTTTCATGTTTAATTTATATGTATACAAACAACACTAATATAAACATGCTCATGCACACTAATATTCCTGTACTATGATAGTACACAATTTCTCCTTTTAAATCTGTTACTTGCTAGGTTTAATCTCTTGGGTTTTGAGCCTAGATTTGGAAGGTGAAGAAGGGGATCCAACCCCAATTGAAGACCCGTACTTCGTTGGACAGATCGAGTGACAATAGACAAGCGAAGTACCATCTGGAGAATCTTTGTATTTTTGTTTTTATTTCTTTTTGTCTGCGCACTGCTTTCTCTTTTGAGTCTTTTGTGTTCATATTTAATGCAGTGTGCCATTTTATGTAATAAACATTTTGTATAAATGAAATCTTTTCAGTTTCAGACATATTATTTATTCATCTGATTATGGTAGTAATTACGGTTATTCTAAGATCCTGTGACTGTTGGGTTGTCTAGTGCAAGTAATAAGTAACGTCTTCCGTTTTGGAAAGCAGCTGAAAAACGGGGGCGTTACACCTGTAGATTTTATTGTCTTAAAACTGAGCTGATTTTCTATCCACGGAATCAAATTTTCATTATTTTGGGTAGACCATTCCTAACAACATCAAATTCCTTAATTGATTGTAGGAGTGGCCTTATAAAATTATCGTTTGGGAATATGACTATGGCATTGAACATATTCAATATGGATGAGCACACAAAGAGCTCCCTCATTGAGGTAAATTGATTCACAGTTTGCACTCTCATTCTATCTCATGCAATGATGATGAACTCTCATTTGAGCAATTGTTCAAAGATGAGCTCATATTATTAGATGAATTGGTACATACTGATTCGATGTATGATGATACTTGTGCAAGTGTACCATTGATTTATGAGCAAAATTTTAAGGATTTGTTTACAGTGGAGCTCGAATTACTTATTAAGTTAGAAGGGCTACCACCACATTCACTTGATCTTATAGCACTCTTCTCACCTCACGATATTTCTACAAGTATGTTCGTTACTAACGATGATTGGCAGGTTTATAATGAAGAATTTTTTTACTCAATTATTAATACTTACATGTGGACAAAGAAAAAGTGAGGATGACATAAGAAGTACACAGCTAATTTTGTGACTTGTAAGAGATTGATGAGATATAATAATGTACCAATTTCACGTTTAAAACGCACACACTATGAAAGTGGAAAGCTATCGAGAGGTCGTAATTACTTTCCATGCGTTAATAGGGTGACGATAATGAGATCGTAACTCTTTACGACTCTCATTATTTTGTATAGTATTTGTACAATAGTTTTCATATTTATTTTACTACCCTTTACTTGTGTATGAGTGCATACATGAGTTTAGGTGTGGGGGGATATTTTCTTCGTGTTTTTCTAGGTTTCTATTTTTAGAATTTTTATTTTATTTTTAGAATTTTGAGTTTCTTTGGGTAGTTTTTAAGCTAACTAACTAATTTTAAAAAATATAATAAAAACTGAAAAAAGCTCGAAAATTAGGATATAGTTTGTACTCATTTTTAATTTAATAAAATTAGGATTTTGCTGAAGGGGTGACGGGCATAATACCAGACTCCAGAGATATGAGAGTAGATTGGATATGAGAAAATTTATTTATTTTCATCAATAGATCAACCTAATTGCAGATAAAGGAACAAAATTAAATTTGAAATTGGATATGAGAGTAGATTGGACGATACACTTTGAATTTAAAAAAAAATTAAAATCCAAAAAATAAATACGGCTAATAGTAGTTTTGTGTTAAGTATACATCTATTTTTCACTTCACAATAGTCTATTATATTAAGGATAAAAATAATAACGATTGAGTAAGTCTTCTCTCTCTAAACAAGAAAAATAGAAAAAAAAAAGAAAAAAAAGAATGAAAAAAAGTGAGAATAAAGAAATGGGGTGCGCCTGGTATTAAGATAATAGTTTCGAGAGTGATAAAATAATGGGGTGCGTTTAGTATTAAGGCAATAGACTCGAGAGTGAAAAAAGAGTATGATCCGAGTAATCGGGTACTTTGCGCGTAAGCAAGCGTGAATATTCGCATGAAAGGTGAAATATTCTAAAAAAAGAAAAAAAAGAGAATTTTTTTTATGAGAGAGTAGATGAATCATGAGTTAGAGTTGGAGTCTAAGGCCGAAATAGACTATCACACGTGCACGTAGATGTATAAGAGCCAATAGATTATTTGTTAGTGGGTATTTAAAAATAGGATTTAAATTTTTGATTAAATGATCAGTGTATATGATATGACACTTGATTTGAAAATTGATAATCTAAATGCATTCTTGAGTTTGTATATTAGTGAGATTAATTGATGAAAATATTATAAAAAAGATTTTTCTTTCTTTTGTATAAATTTTTTTTATTTTTCTTATTTTTCGGTTATCTTTATTTTTCTTTTCTTTATTTCTTAATCTATTTTCTTCTTGAATTTTGTGGGTATATTCACTACAAACCCTTACGAAACAACACTCGTCTACTAGGGTAACCTAGGGGTTTAAAGTCTTGTTGCACATACTAAGTGCAATCATGATTCCTGCGAAAGTGAGTTAGGATAGTTCTTTTTCTTTTTAGGTTTAGATTTTGCTCGAGAACTAGCAAAAAATAGGTGTGGGGGTGAATGTCCGTTGTAGCGTTATACAAGTCGTCCCACAGAAATCTCAGGTGTTTTGTAATTCTTACTAATTATATAGTCTAAAGGACTAACAAAGGATTCTAGGTTGTATTTGGGAGTTATTCTAATTAGCCTAGAATCTAGAATCCACTAGTTTCCAACCATATATTTACTTCTATTATCTTCTTCTATCATAAAAATTTAATCTTTTAGTTTAATCTTTATTTAACGTGCCCCAAGCATGAACTATCAAGTGGTGTGCAAGTATAACTTATCAAAAATACTACTTTTCATAAAAATAAACTAAATCATTAGATAATTCATTGGATAGGACGAAAACTATCAACTCCAAATCTTAACTAAGTATAGGCTATCAAGAAATTTAATTCAAGTATACCTATCAAAGTATTAATCTTGAAGTTCTTATATTTTAATCTTTTCATAGAAAATTATGTCTTTGTTTATTTTATTTAAGAAAAAAATTTTAGAGAGTAATTACATGGTGGATTCTAGTTTCATCTACATCCTTGAGCTAAGCAAAATTAGCTACTCATATTTCTAACAAGCAAAATCAAATTTTTATCTAAACTAGAAAGCGAGAAAAAGCTAAACTAGAAAGCAATTAAAAGAAATTAAGTAAGGAAAAATTAAAGAACAAAGAGAATTATCTCTAGAGTCCGGTATTGTGGTCGTCGCCCCTTCAGCAAAATCCTAATTTTATTAAATTAAAAACGAGTATAAACTATATCCTAATTCTATATTAACTACTGCATAAAAAACCCTAGAATAGAAGGATACGGCTCATATATAGGCTTCGGATATCAAAGCCTAATTCTAATACAGTTGAAAAACTAAAAAAATTACATCAAAGCCCTGGACAAAAAATCACCATGTGAAACCCGATTTTCGCCGCCGATTGGAGGCAAAATGCCGCTATTTGGTGGCAATAATATGGAGTAAAATTTTGCTTTTTCTTCTTCACGTGTCTCTTGTCTTTTAATCTTGTTTCTTCTGAATGTATTGTACTCTGACTCTCTAAATTATTTTAATCTTATAGTTTTGTCTCTTTGAACTCTTTTCCGGGCTTTATTCCTAATCCGGCTCTGATTTCATACCATTTCCTTATAGGAATTGGATTATCTAAAAAAATACTAAAAATATTCGAGTAGCATTTATTTATAAACAAAAATAGATAAAATATGGAAGAAAAAAATACAATATATGATACTAATCAGTATATTTTAAAAAAATTAAGGAAATATGAGGTGTGTTAGAAAAAATTTCTAATTTATTTAATGTTATTTATGGTTCCAATCAGCTTTTTCCGAATATCACCAAATTAATGAATAATTTAGTGCTCAATGAGAGAAACACTATAAAATTACATGTTTATCATTTCAATGTTTGGAATGAGTGAATAAAATTTTGAAATCATTAAAATGGTAATCCTCTAACAAGTAAATAGAATTACTTGCCTCAAGAGGTCTACTACTTAATACTGAAAGCAGACTCTTCCCTTTGCTGTCCTTTGGTTGTTGCTAGGCTAGAGTGACATGAGAAAATTTTATGGGTAGAAAATGGATTTGATTTTGTTTTCTTTTGAACAAAAGTAGCTAATCAAAAAACTTTTGATGCATGAGATTTGGTTGCCAACTCATGCTTGCATTTAAGCACTAATTCCCTCAAAATTTGACATCCAATTCCCACAATGCCACACTCCACTTTCTTGTAACAATGCAAAATAATACCACCGCCTTATTTTAGGTTTTCTTTTATTTTGTTTTCTAATAATTTTGGTTCCGTGTAACGTTATCCAAATATTACCAAATTAATATAGAATATATTGGTTAATGAGATAAATATAAGAAAATTATCTGTTTACCATTTCGATGTCTGAAATGAAAGAAATAAAATTATGAAATAATTAATAGAATAATTTAATATTTTCAAAGTAGCAAAATTCAAAAATATTTCAAACTTTCTGAAATTTTTTAAAAATTATAAATATTAGAAAATTAATAATCGCAAATACCGAATATTATTTGGAGTTATATATTTAAACTTACACTCATTGAAAGTTATTTTAGTGTCCAAATTGACTTGTAGTGGTCCTAATTTGGTATATTCAGATCCAAAAAAATACAAGTAGTACAAATTTGGAATTTACAGTCTCCCTGATACAAGGGCTATCAAGACGGTGCTTCATGAAATAGCTTTTGATATTTTCAAAGGTCAGTTGACATGCTTTATCCCAAAGAAAGACACCATTTTCGTCATGAACATTGTGAATGGCTGGTATCGTCTTGACAGATTCGAGATGAACTGTCGAATATAAGTCAAATTTTCTTATAACTTTCTATGTTTTTTCAGGTTCCAAAGTGGTTGCATTTCTTGAATTGTTTTAAGTTTGTCGCGGTCTAGATAGATTCCTTTGGAAGTCAAAAAAATCCGAAGAATTTACCGCTAGATACCCCTAAAAAGGATTTAGTGGGGTTCATATTCAATTGATGTTTTCTCATAATATCGAATATTATCCTTAAATTTTGAAGGTGATCATCCTTTGGCATAGATCTTTTGGAAGATAATACTCATGGTATGTTGGAAGGTGGTACTAATATTCTTTATCCGAAAGGCATGACTATATAGAGGTACACCCCAGTAGAATTTTAAAGATTGTGTTTCTCGCCTTCAGGATATATTTTGTTTTGATTGTACCTCGAGAAACCATACATAAAAGATATCCTCTCAAATCTGCATGTGTTATCGATCATGACATTAGTGATCAGCAAAGGAAAGACATCTTTAGCATAGGCAACATTAAGGTCTCAAAAATCTATGCATATTCAGGTCTTGCTATCTTTTTTGGGCCCTAGAACAATATTTGCTACCCAATTAGGGTATTGCTCCTCACAGATGAAGCCTGAATTTATAAGATTCTTTATTTCGGCTTCTATTGCTTTCATCAACTCTGACTGGAAGTGCCTTTATTATTGTTATATTGCAGGTTTGGCATTTGGTTTGATATTGAGCTAGTGTATAGCAGCTTGTGGATCCAAGCCAGACATATCTTCATAATTCCAAGCAAAAATATCAATGTATTTTCTTATCAAAACTACAAGGTCTTCTTACTCATGAATCAAAATCTCGCTTATGAAAATATGTTTAGGGCTTTCTTCAATTCCAATATTGATTTTGGTTACTTTATCTTTGGTAGGTGGTTCTAATTGTTTGAACCTCATATCCCATTGGATGTCCATTTGTTGGACCAAAGAATCTTCTTGCAAAAGGGGTGGCTCACTATTTTTCCTATTGTGACTCACCGAAGTAATGTTGACGGCGAGGGCTTGGAATTCTGCGCCTATGTAAGCATGGAAATCCCAATCCATTGTGTTGCCATCATCTTTCAAACAAACCTGTTCCTCGAGTTTATTTTCGAGGATGTGTGGTTCGTGACTTAACCCAAACCCTTGCAGGCTCTGTGATTGTAGTTGGGATTCTTTCCTTTAGGTACAAAAGAACATAAGAGACTGTCGTCTCTTACCGAAATTTAACCCTTCCTTCAGAGTTAGATCATAGCCCATCTTCTGGATCATTCAATGTGAAGTTTGTTTGTAATGGCCAAACTAGAAAGACTCTTGATCATCACTTTATCATTTAGATTTTCATCAGGCTGTGACTCAACTCTTCCTATTATTATAGGATGTTGATCTAGCCTTAGAGCAGGTACTTCAAAAATAGTACCATCTCAATTGAATATTTCAAATTGTATAGTGAGGGATGACCATATCGGCAAGTGAAAAGTTTCTAGTATTTCTAACTCAGACAAACTATCTCTATGCTAGTGCAAGAAGACATGGAATTCGAAGCAACAACAGGCAAATAAACAAATCTTAAGTTTTTATTGATAAACCATTCGCCTGCCTCATCGGTAACATTAGTTACATCCAGTTTGCCAATGTCTATTACAAATGGATTTATTTCGTACTCAAAGTCATCGTCTCTGGCTGGCTTGGGTTCAGAGTCTGCTTCAATGCCACTGTCATAACATTCTCCAGTATGGTCTCTAGAAGTTTCATAGACGTATTCAAATAATATGGCATCAGTAAAATAGTTCTCCACCACTTTGAAGAGTTGCTTTTCTGCCACCAATATGCGAACTTCTCCATGTTATAAATCTACTGCAAGTGCATAGTATAATTATAGCATTTTATAGGTCGTTCCCATAGGAATCTAAAATATTTTGCAATCTCCGTAATTCTATTATTCTAGCAAGTTAGCTAACATGATCTAGATGGTTTTTTAGTTACTCTAAAAATAGTCTAGGACAACGAATCCTATCTTTTTATTATTAGCCGAGTACTCTTTTTATTATCTTCTTCCTATCTTTTTAACATAAACAATTACGTTTATATTAGAAAAAGTGATCTTTTTAATTTAACTTCTATTCAAATTACCCTAAGCATGAATTATCAAATGTCATGCAAGCATAACTTATCAAAGTTTGTGACTTTTATAAAAATTTAAATAAATCAATACATATTTCTATAAATAAAATAAAAATAATAATTCCAAAACCTAACTAAGTATAGGCTATCAAAAGTAAGCTTAAGTATAAACTAACAAAGTATTTAATTTATTTATTATTATCTTTTTGTTTCTACTGTGGTTGATCTATAATTTTATCTACATCTTAGAACTAAGAAAAATTAACCACTCATATTTTTATTAATCAAGTTCATATTTTATGCATTACAACTAATAATAATCTAAATTCTAGTTTTGTCTTTCTATACTTTTCTTCTCTCGTGCTTTTTTTCGGATTCAGTTTTTCTCGATCTTCTTGTAATTTCATGTCATATCCTTATAGTAATAGATTTTACTTGAAAAACACATTAAAAATATCCGAGTAGTATTATTTATATATAAAAAAAGATGAGTTGAGAGATATAAATATGCAATATATAGCACTTATCATAGCCCACACCCATCTCTTACTAGTTCTTGAGCAAAACTTAGACCTAAAAAGAAAAAAAAATCATAACTTATTTTCGTAGGAATTGTAGTTGCATTTATCTCATGCAATAAGCTATTAAACTCATAGGTTCCCCCTAGTGAATGAGTTGTTTCTCGTAAGGATTTGCAACAAATATACCTATAAAATTCGTAAAGAAGGGAGATTAAAAGATAAAGAAAATAAGGATAACCAAAATTTTATATACAAAAGAAAGGAAAAATATTTTGGTGTTTTCTGCAATTAATCTTAATAATATACAAATTCAAGAACACATTTAGATTATCAATTTTTCAAATCAAGTATTATATCAAATACACTTATCATTTTAATCAAACCAAATACTACCTTTTAATACACTAATAAATAATTCTTTGCCTCCTATACATCTACGTGTACATGTAATGGTTTATTTTGGTTTTGGACTCAAATTCTAACTAATGATTCATCTCTCTCTCTCTCTCTCTCTCTCTCTCTCTTTATGTGTGTGTGTGTGTGTGTCTATATATATATATTTACTTTTTACTTTTATGAATATTTCACCTTTCATGCGAATATTCAAACTTGCTTGGGTGTAAATACCCCATTACTTAAATCATATTCTATTTCTTAAAAATACCATTTGTGTGAACTTTCACGCTTGCTTAGATGCAAATATCCAGCTACTTAATAATTTTTAAGTTATTTATTTATAAAGGATAATTGTCTTACTACTAGACTGACCTCTTGATTCTTCTTTTTTCTTTTTTTACTATATTTATTTATTTATTTATAGAGAAAAGACTATTCAATTATTATTATTATTATTTTTATCCTTAACCTAATAAACCACTTTGAAGTGAATGACGTAAATGCATAATTACCTAAAAATTATCATTAGCGGCATTTATTTTTTAGATTTTAATTTTTTTTATAAAATTCTAAGTATATTATCCAGTTTACTTTTCTATCAAATCTCAAATCTAAATTTATTTTTATTTGTAATTAACTTGATTTATTGCAGAAAATAATTTTTTCAAATTTTTAATTTTTTTAAAAATACCCTCAAAACGATCCAGAGTGTAAAATAAAGAAGCCAAGAAATCTTTAAAAAGAAAAATAATAAAATAAAAATAAAAATCCTAGAAAGAAAATTCAAAATCTCCTAATCCTCCCTACATCTAAACTTTTGTATGCCCTCAAACACTAATCATTGGTGTCGTCCCCTTTGTCGTTGGCTAGAATCACCGGGTACACATCGTGCACGTGTACTCAAACTCTCGCCTCGATCCATATGTTTCAATCTCCACCAAATCTTTCCAAGACCTTGCTAGACAATATTCATTTGTTCATTGGGGTCTGCTGGCAAGTCTTGTTCAAAGAAGGTGTCATCTCCTCTTTTTGTATTAAATCGGTGACATATATATTTTTCTCTGTAGTGCTTTTATTCCAATCCTCTTGACAACAACATGATAAGTTACTGATATGTGCTCTATTACTATATTGACAAGAGAAGGTGCATAAGCATCAAACTTTGTATCAGACATGAATATGCGACACAATTGTGTAATCAAACACAGTAGAGACAAACGAGACCTTGACGGCATTTTGCATCTATGATCGTGTCAAGAAATTGTGTACACATGTAGAAGTTTGGGTCTTGTCTCATTATGCAATCAACTAAATGTAATGTGGACGTATAGAATGATGACATATGTGTGATCCACATTACATTTTTGTTGATTGAATGGCAAGTAGCATGTATATTTTGATATAGTGTTTTACTGTCGATTCCCCTATCTCGTGTCATTATGCAATTGGAGTGCATTTTTGTGAGATACTCCTCAATCGCAAACAGAATTCGATATCCGTTGTGGAGGAGTATACAAGTGGCAACAGAGATGGTCCCTATGTGCACGGTGATTATTTGACATTGCCATTATAATTTAAATTATTTGCAATCGTATGAAATATTGGACTTTACAAAACCATTATAAATTTCCTTGATGAGGTTAGGGACATAAAATGACGTGGCAATTTCTGTAGATGACATGAAATACATAGAAATATCCCTAAAACACTTTCAACTACAAACCTAGCCATCCGTTAAGATTTTAGATCCTAATTTTTAACAGAGGAGAGAGGTTTAAAATTGCGTACCTCTTTTGAAGTCTCAGGGGAAGACTCAAATGTTGCCACTATTTAGGGTGAATGTTGCTAAATGGCGGCAAAGAGGAGGATTCTAGGTCCCCGTTCATTACGCTTGAAAATTATTTTTAGTTTATTTTGTGCAAGTATAATCTAGTCTTGTTGATTAATATGAAAAAATAATGAAAAATTATTTTTATTAATCAAATTCCTTACTATGATGTTTTTATAGTGTTTTTCAATATTTTTATCGGGTTTATATGCAAGAAAATCGAAGTATCGAAACATATCTCAAATGTTAGCTCAGAACTGTGTATTTTCAAGAATAACTGTCGACAGCCATTGTAGATACCCAAAAAAAAAAAAAAAAAAAAAAAAAAATATATATATTTTTGCTAAGTGTGCACACCCGCGGTTGCACCCGCGGGATGCAACCCGCTGGTGCTCCCGCGGGGGCACCCGCGGGAAGCATCCCGCGGGAGCACCCGCGGGTTGCAACCCGCGGGAGCACCCGCGGGTTGCAACCCGCGGGAACCCCGCGGGAAGCAACCCGCGGGAGTTCTCCCGCGGGTTGCAACCCGCGGGAGCCCCCGCGGGTTGCCACCCGCGGGAGGTCTCCCGCGGGTTGCAACCCGCGGGAGGTCTCCCGCGGGTTGCAACCCGCGGGAGCCCCCGCGGGTTGCCACCCGCGGGAGGATTCCCGCGGGTGGCAACCCGCGGGGGCGATCCCGCGGGTTGCCACCCGCGGGTTGTTTTTCGTTGTCTTCCCGTTGTTTTATTTCCTATTTTATTTTCCTGATAATCCGTGATCCGCTTTTTCAGGAGAGAATTGAGCCGGATTTCGAGCTTCTTCGGTTTATAAAATACAGGAATTTAACGGGAGAGGGGACTTTTGATTTTTGGGGATTCTTGGACTTTGGGAAGATTTCGGGCGAGCTCGTGAAATCAAAGAAAAGAGCAGAGCCATCTTCTCCTGGTCGGACGGTCAACGGAGGCAGCAACGAGACTCCACCGCCACCCGAACCCACATAAAAAAGGGAATAAACTAATATTCCCGTTCTTGTAATTCTTCGGAATTTTTGTAATCTCAAATCTTCGTTGTAATCAAATAATTTTTGCAATGGAATCAAAGATGCAATTTTCGGGCGTACAAGAACTGGCGACCACAGTGGGAGCTCCTCTGTTTACCACAGAGAATTTGGTGGCGCAGTCCGACCGGGTGCCGATTGGCTCAATGGTTGAGATGCTGGTCATAGAAGTTGACCAGCAAAAATATGAGGAATTTCTTTCCTCCTCTGATTCGGAGCCTAGGCGTCATTGCCGGGTGACGATGAAAAAAGGTGAGGCGTCATCGCCCACTGGAAATCAAAAGGCGTCATCGCCTATGAAAATTTACGAGGCGTCATCGCCCGTTGAAATTTACGAGGCGTTATCGCCCGTTCCAAAGTCAAGCCAAAAGTCAAACCAGTCCCTGACCCGCTCTCAGAAGAGAAACCTGAGGCGTAAGGCACAGCGGGCCCGCCTCAACAGTGCCTCTGGAAAATTGCACTCAGAAAATCCAGATCAGGAAACATCGGAAAGAAAAAATTCCAAAAATAAAATTTCCAAAAATAAAAATCCGCAGGCAGAAGTGCGGGTTGCACCGCACGGGGGCAACCCCGAGGTTGCAACCGCGGGTGGAAACCCGCGGTTCCAACCGCGGGTTGCACCCCGCGGGGACAACCCCGCGGTTGCAACCGCGGGTGGAAACCCGCGGTTCCAACCGCGGGTTGCACCCCGCGGGTGCAACCCCGCGGTTGCAACGGCGGGTGGAAACCCGCGGTTTCAACCGCGGGTTGCAACCGCGGGTGGAAACCCGCGGTTCCAACCGCGGGTTGCACCCCGCGGGTGCAACCCCGCGGTTGCAACCACGGGTGCAAACCCGCGGTTCCAACCGCGGGTTGCACACCGCAAGTTGCAACCCGTGGGTTGCACTCCGCAGGAAAAATCAAGGGTTGGTTCTGGTGTCTATTCGGGCACACGCGCAGTGAGCACACAGCGCACATCTAACTTTTTGGTTACTCTCTCAGATGTACCATCCCGTTCCTCTACAAACAAATATAAGGATGTGCTCATGAACTCACCTGAGGATAGGTCTTCAAATTTCTTTTCGGATGAACATATTCATGATAGAATCCTCCAAATCCCGAAGAACAAGTCAGATACGTGCGAGGCCCGTACAACTGCGCAGGCCAGCACACACTCCAGAAGAATCCGCAGAAGGGTTGGAGAACAATCTGATTCGGGAAAAGAGCCCAGCCCTGAAATATTGCAAACTCTCAAGTATTATGAACCAAGTTTGCAACGCAAGCGGCGTCAGGTTGCAAATAGAGATAAAGAAGTATCTCAAGACTTGAGAGAATACCTCAATTGGAAGAAGAACTCTGCACAGAATACTCCTCAATGCCAATGCGAATAGTTAATCTCAACTGTTCTATCAAACTGCGAGTGCCATCCGAGACGGTCCGTTTTTGAGCGGATCACCGAATCCAAAAGAATACGGACGGTAAAGAGGGTGTGCTCTGAAACCGATCTACCTGCCGCCTCATCACATATGGTTAATAAATGCAAAAAGGTGGTCGGAAACAACCCTTCGGATAAGGAAATCACTCCAGGATCAAAAGGAGTTTCTATCGAACCAGAGGGTGCGCTTCTAGAAGAAGTCTCTGAAAGGTTTGAGAGACAAGAAAAACGTCTCGAACAGCTAGAGGAGACCATAGAAGAAATGAAATAATTTTTAATTGAGTTGCTAGCTCAAACTAGGAGGAACCAATCCTCGTCGTCCATTTCTGGTCGGCAGAAAGGAAAACGACCCTTCCAAATAAATGAAGACAGTAAGGACGAGGATGAAGAAGTGTCTCCTCATTCAAGAGAAGAAGAGGAAGTGAAGGTTATCATTAACCCTCACGTGAAAAAAATAGAGAAGATGGAGAATCAACTACAAGCTCTTCTTCATCGAAAGAAACTGCAAGAGGTGGGGGTAGTCCGTCCTTATCCCATAGAATGGGAGACCGTGCCTTACCCTACAAAATACAAACCGTTGAATCTTCAGTCATTCGACGGTAGAGGTTCGCCGCAACAGCATATCTTCTACTTCCTGTCGCAGACAGGACATCTCATGGGGAATGATACGACTATGACTAAGATATTTGCGAGCACTTTACGGGGGCCCGCATTTACTTGGTTCATGCAGCTACCCCAGGGAACAATTAAATCTTGGGCTGATGTAGAACGTGAGTTTCTAGCCCGATTCTTAGAAGATGATACAGAAGTCTCCATATTATCCTTGCTAGCGGCGAAGCAAGAAGAAGGCGAAACGGTCAAAACTTATGTCGAGCGATTCCGAGAGCTTTCCGTTCGATGCCCACATGGCATGACGCAGGACACGCTTGTGGAAACTTGCAGACACAACTTGTTGACCGATATCCTAGACAAGATGGGCTCGGTCGAATCCAAATCATGGAAAGATCTACTTAAACAGGGTGAACAGGCTGAAGAAATACTTCGACGCCTCGAAGAACAACAGTCTGCAACCGGAGGCAGTACAAATGAACCTCCATTCCAGTTTTCCCGTTCCAAAGGAAAAGACATAATGGCAATGGCGGTAGAAAGTACACCGAAGCAGAAAAGATGGCCAACTACAAGCAACACAGCAAAGTCGCCCAGACTTCAAAAGCAGTATTCGTTCAAGGATGAACATACTGCTACTATGTTCAACCTGTTCAGCAAACGCAAGATGCTCAACTTTCCGGAAAGCAAGAGGCCTGAAGAAATTGGGAAGACTAACGATCCGAATTACTGCCTATACTATCGGATTGTAGGTCATCCTACAAAGAATTGTTTTATCTTAAAAGATAAAATTCAAGCGTTGATTGACGCTGGAGCAGTTCAGCTCAAAGCTGAACAAAAAAGGAGTTAGAGCTAACTCCGACACATCTAATGTGTGTGGTCTAAAGGTACCACTTGGGCTCACAACAATTCCCAAAACGAGCTCAGGGCGGTTAATTTAAACCCTCATAATAAAAAAAAAAGTATATAAAAAAAAAAGAAGTATGAATTACCCAACGCCGATAAGGCTACAGGGAGAGAATAAATTTCTCGTCAACCCCATCATATGGGGGTAAAAAGTATGAATTGCCCAACGCCGCTAAAGCTAAGGGAAGAGAATAAATTTCTCGTCAACCCCACCATACTGGGGGTAATAAGTATGAATTGCCCGACGCCGCTAAAGCTACGGGAAGAGAATAAATTTCTCGTCAACCCCACCATACTGGGGGTAATAAGTATGAATTGCCCGACGCCGCTAAAGCTACGGGAAGAGAATAAATTTCTCGTCAACCCCACCATACTGGGGGTAAAAGTATGAATTGCCTAATGCCGCTAAGGCAAAGGGAAGAGGAAAAGTTTGGTATTTAAACCCAAACGAAACCCTCGACAACTCACTATGCTGAGGATAATAGCATGGCTAGCCCAACTCAAACGGTAGTTGGTAAAGGCAAAATCAAACCCGTTGATAGCTGGGGGTTTGCTAAAAATCCCACGACAAATCTGTCACAACAGTATTCTTACCCGAATATAAGAATACATCACTGCCCTAAGCTGCTAAGGCAAAGGGAAGAGGAAAAGTTTGGTATTTAAACCCAAACGAAATCCTTGACAACTCACCATGCTGAGGGGAATAGCATGGCTAGCCCAACTCAAACGGTAGTTGGTAAAGGCAAATCAAACCCGTTGATAGCTGGGGGTTTGCTAAAAATCCTAATCAGATAAATCTCCTGTCACGTTAAGATTTCACCTCTGACAGCAAAACTTTTCTTGTCATTTTGCTCCGACAGAGCAAGCGACACTCCAAAATATTAGTCAAGTTAAAATCATACCTCTGACATCATAATTCAAAATCAAAAGAGATAAAATCCTAATTAAATCGGTCCCCTGTCACGTTAAGATTTCACCTCTGACAGAAAAGAAAATTCATACTTCATCAAGTCCAACATTACAACCTCTGATGAACGTGCTTTAGATATCGTTAAGTTGAAAATCACCTCTGACGAAAATTATCTCCCTATCAAGTTAACAGTTACCTCTGATAGTCCGATTCCAAAACTAAATACGTTAACCGTCACCTCTGTTTAGTCAGCTTGTCCCTATCACGACCAGATCCTCTGAATAGGTTAAGCTCCAAGACACGTTTAATGTCACCTCTGTCTTTTCCTGATTCGTCATACTAGATGTCACTGAACGGTTAGGATTAAAATAAACACGTTAATATTATACCTCTGCTTGACCTAAAATAAGCATGTTAACATTATACCTCTGCTTGTCCTCTAATGAGTACGTTAAAATCATACCTCTGTTTGTTATGGAATAAATAAATATATTAACAGTTATCTCTATCGACCAAATCTTTTAAAAGGTCCATAATCAAAATTAAAAAATCCAAAGTATTTCGAAATTCAGTACGGTTCAATACAGAACTTCGAAAACTTTGGAGGGGGTTATGTAGATACCAAAAAAAAAAAAAAAAAAAAAAAAAAAAAAAAAAAAAAAAAAAATTGCTAAGTGGGCACACCCGCGGGTTGCACCCGCGGGATGCAACCCGCGGGTGCACCCGCGGGTTGCAACCCGCGGGGGCACCCGCGGGAAGCAACCCGCGGGAGCACCCGCGGGTTGCAACCCGCGGGAACCCCGCGGGAAGCAACCCGCGGGAGTTCTCCCGCGGGTTGCAACCCGCGGGAGCCCCCGCGGGTTGCCACCCGCGGGAGGATTCCCGCGGGTGGCAACCCGCGGGGGCGATCCCGCGGGTTGCCACCCGCGGGTTGTTTTTCGTTGTCTTCCCGTTGTTTTATTTCCTATTTTATTTTCCTGATAATCCGTGATCCGCTTTTTCAGGAGAGAATTGAGCCGGATTTCGAGCTTCTTCGGTTTATAAAATACAGGAATTTAACGGGAGAGGGGACTTTTGATTTTTGGGGATTCTTGGACTTTGGGAAGATTTCGGGTGAGCTCGTGAAATCAAAGAAAAGAGCAGAGCCATCTTCTCCTGGTCGGACGGTCAACGGAGGCAGCAACGAGACTCCACCGCCACCCGAACCCACATAAAAAAGGGAATAAACTAATATTCCCGTTCTTGTAATTCTTCGGAATTTTTGTAATCTCAAATCTTCGTTGTAATCAAATAATTTTTGCAATGGAATCAAAGATGCAATTTTCGGGCGTACAGCCATATGCGCTGCCGTCGATAGCCATTAACTAGGAATCATGCCCGAGAGTAGCCGTCGATAAGTCTGTCGAAGGGAGCAGCCACAAAGTTAATTTCTGGGGATTTTTAGAGAAATTAAGAGTTTCCTTATAAATAAAATTCCTATTAGGGTTTTGTAAGGGTATAATAACCAATGAATCTCAAGTTTTGTAATGTGAAGAAACGTTTGAGAGAGAATAATATAGAATTTTAGACTAAAGATTTAGTTTTTGTACTTATTCATAGAAATAAAAATTAAATTCTTTTTCTCTTTATTCATTGCTATGATGAGTAAAAGTGGCTAAATTTTTGAGTTTGATCAGATGAAATAACAAACCCTAGGAGATTTACTGGTATGTTTTCTTATATAGTTGTTGATTTTAATTATTTTACGGGGAATTGCTATCTTTGATTCTCTACAATTTTTGAAAGGATTAAATATGATTTTTATTTTTGATACTTTATAATTTGACGATATATTCGTTGTTTAGTTTTTAATATACCGTACTCTTTAGACACAGTGTATGCTTAGATTTTGAACGTTTATTTTTATAATTCATATTGCATGCTTAGATAACCTCGAGATTCATATGGGACTAACTAGGAGAAATTAGTCAAAGTATCAAAACTCACAACTTTATATATTTTGTGCTTAATTAGATTATTTTTGGGTTGTAGGAAGACCACGTGATCTATGCAACTTAAATAAAAAGTATGAATATATCTAGTAAATTATTTTAAGAGGGAGTTACATCAATCTGACCAATAATTTTAGTATAAGTAAATTTTCCATCTTTTAAGTTAAGTTTAGTTATAAAAATCCAAACTTTACTTTTATTTTAATACCATAATTTATTCTAGTGTCATACAATTAACAAACGATTCGCGAGAGAACGATCTTGGATTACTACCCTTGGACTACTTATCGATCTCTTATACTTGTGAGTGTACGATTTAAAGTATAGTCAAGTTTTTGGCACATTACTAGAGATCATACTATTGTGTTATATTTTCGCATAGATTATAGTTCCTACTTTATTAATTTTTGTGATTCTGAATTTGTATGACTAGTTGGAGAAGAACTTCAAACAATAGATTAATTCGATCATACTTAGATCCACAATCACTTCCAATCCATCAAACACTTCATGACATGAGCACTAATAATAATAATAATAACAACAGAATAACATTAATAATAATGACATATTTGGAGATACAAATGATAATTATAGCCATTTTGGAGGTATTTGGATGACTTTATGAGATTATTTACAATCTAATAGGACAACATAACTTTCATGCATTGCATTTCCATTGAATATGGGACACTTCGAGATAAAATCTGGAGTAGTTCAACTTTTACCAAAATTCTATGGGTTGGATTTTGAGTGCCATATTTGCACTTTTGAGAAATTGAAAAATTTTGCTCTATCATTATTCTTCAAAATATTATTGCAGAGTAATTTAAACTTAAACTCTTTCTACTCTCCCTAAAGAAAAAAGCAAAAATATAGCTACATTTTTTACGTCCGTGATGAGTGCCATATATTGCATATTTATAGCCTTCATATTACCTATTTTTGTATATAAATAATGCTATTCGGGTATTTTTAGTGTCTTTTTCAGGTAATCCAATTTATACAAGGAGATGGTATAAAATCAGAGTTGGAGTAGGAAATCAAAATCCGAAAAGTTTCTAAAGTGGGCAAGACTACGAGACCACGATGCTGCAGAGAGTCAAAATGCAATACAGTCATCAAAATAAACTCAAAAGGAGAAAATACTCAAGGGAAAGAAAATTCAGAATTTAATTCAATATTTAAGCTGCTAATTAGCGGTAATTGAGCTAAATGGCGGCCCAATGTGGGCCCCACAACCCAAGTTTTCTCCCGTGGCTTCGTTGTAGTCTTGTAATTTACCAATTGTATTAGAATTAGGTTTGGTTTTCCGAAGCCTATATATTGGCCATATCCTTATATTCTAGAGAGGTTCCAATATGTTTTGTACTCGTTGTAAATTAATAAAATTAGGGTTTTGCTGAAGAGGTGACGGCTACAATACCGTGCTCTAGAGGTAAGCTATTGCTTTTAATTCTTTATTTACTTTTTAGATAGAGTTAATTACTTTCTAGTATAGATTTATTCACTTTCTAGATTAAATTTTATTGTGTTCATGAATAAAAATAGGATTTTGCTTACTAGAATTATGAGTAGCTAATTTTCTTTAGCCCTAGAATATAGATAAAGTTAGTTTAATAGATCTAATATGGATTTATCTCATCTGCTTCCTAAAAAGAAATAAAGTTATGATTTTTCTATAAATAAATAAAAGATAGAGTTCACAAATCATAATTCTTTGATAGATTATACTTAATTAATATTTTGATAATCTATGCTTAGATGAAGTTTGGAATTCTTGTTCTTTGTTTATTTCTAGAATTATCAATAAAGATTTCTTATAAATAAATTAAATTGGATAAACTTGTAAATATTTAAGTTCGGTCTTTTGATAGCCTATGCTTAGATTAAGGTTTTAAGTTTATTTCTTTGCTTTTGTTTGTAAAATTTTCTACTTGATATGATTTGTTTTTAAGAAAAGTGTTATCTTTGATGGTCTATACTTGTACATCACTTGATAGGTCATACTTAGGGGCACTTGATTAAAATCAAATTAAAAAGATCACCTTTTTAATATGTTACTTAACCGTGCATAATTAAAAAGTTAGGAAGAAAGAGATAATTCATTATTAGGCTATTATTTTAATGGATTCGAGATTCTAGGCTAATCTCTAGGACTTAAAACTAATCTTCTCTCGATCTAAAAACTCATAATTAGTCCGTTAGACTAAGGAAAGAGTAAGGAGCGTACAAACACCTTAGATCTCCGTAGGACGACCTGTATAGCGTTACAACTGACACTGTGCGCTTGCAGTTAAATTATAACATCAAGTTTTTTGCGTCGCTGCCGGGGATCGACGGCTTTTCTTATTTTTTCTAAAGTTTTACGGGTTAACAGTGTGTATTGAGTGTTCAAGGAGTAGATATTGCAGATACAGGATTGTAAAAAGGATCAAAGAAGTCTCAGAACTGTGCAACAGAAAGTAGAGGGTCAAACACTCTGGTTTGACTGCTATTTAGCGGTAAAACCGGCCAATTGGCAGTTATTAAGGTACTTCCCGAGCCCAAATTGTTTCCAGTTCTGTAATTTTGTTCCATGGTTGTGTAAAAAATATAAAAAAAAACAAATTAGGAGTAGTTGGAATCACATTTTTATTTGATCATATCTATTCCACCGTTTTTATCTCCACCACACCCCACTTCTTGCATTAGTTTAGGGAATTCACGTATGCACTCACGGTCACTGGTTCATGCCACATCGGACCCGTGATCAATTTGATTGACTAGTGAGATCAGATTTGCTCATGGATGCCAAAATGGACCAACCGATCCCGATCCTTCAAGATCGATGTTACCCGTTGCACACATCACTTCCATCATGCATAAAACTTCTACCTGTAGCAGGTAATCAATATGAGTTGAAACCGCAGTACATTAGTATGCTTCCTAAATTCACTGGTTCTGATTCAGAAGATACATATCTCTTTATTAGTGAATTTCAAGAAGTATGCGTAATGATTAAACTGCAGCACTTATCGGAGTACGCAATTAAACTCCGCTTCATCCCATTTGCTCTAAAGGATAATGCCAACAAGTGGTTGTACAGTATGCCTACTGATTCAATCACTACTTGTGATGAATTCGTTACAGTGTTTCTCAAGAAGTATTATCCCACACACAAGACAGCAAGGATACGAAATCAAATCAATCAATTCCGTCAAGTGCCGGGAGAACCATTCTGGAAATACTGAGAACGGTTCAAAGACCTTTTAGCTCAGTGCCCCCACCATGCGATAGAAAAGTGGCGGCTGTGTCAAATCGTATATGAAAGACTCGATTACACATCCAAAACTCTTCTTGAGTTCATGTGTCAGGGGGAGTTCATGAGAAAGAACGAGGATGAAGCATGGGACTTTTTTGAGGACCTATCATGGAAGACTATGCAGTGAGAGAGCCCTACTGAGAAGCCCAGTACATCAAATTCTTCGCATAAGTGTGGGATCCATAGCCTCGACAGCTCTATAGCTGCCGAAACTAAGATTGCAGCCCTTATGAGGAGAATTGAGGCATTGGAGACTACTCGTGCTCCACGTCAAGTAAATCAAATACAAGTTTCCACATGCTTTAATTGTGGAACTCCGAATCATGTTATGGAGGAGCGTCTATTATTAACAAATCTCATGGGTCCCACACTTGAATAGGCTAACGCCTTGTATCAACAACCCATGAACAGTCCTTACGCTCCCACATACAATCCTTGCTGGAGGAACCATCCAAATCTATCATGGGGTCAAGGGCAATATCAGGGGGCCCCTAACCCTAACATACAGCCTGCAGCCATTGGTCAGTTCCCAAGACCAAATGTGCGTGCTTATCAACACCCAAACACTTCAAATTATGGGAATAACCATAATAGACTACCTGCACAAAGCCACTCACATCCACAACAGGGGCCTAATATTGATCAAGAAAAGTGACTCCAGTCACTTGATAAGAATGTTGAAAATCTTCTCATGTGTCATTCCAACCTTGACACACACATGCAAAATCTTATGAAAGTGTCAACTGACTTTATTCAAAGTACAAGTCAGCAACTGCTCGTGAACTCTCAATTTATAAAGAATATAGAGCAGCAGGTTGGACAATTAGCGAGTCAGATGAAGGAACGTGGCCAGGGTACTTTTCCAAGTCAACTCATAATGAACCCTAATGCCAGTTCCTCAACCTCCAATTAGTTGCATGTCTATCAATGCAATGCCATTCACACGCTCAGATCTGGCAAGCAAGTGGACAATAATGTAACCATGCCCCCTGATCCCACTCTTACTATCTCGCAGACTACACTATCTCTTCCACCCCCTTCGCTACGACCATCTCCATCACTCCATCATCGTCACATGATCATTTAGAAGAACCTTTTCCTAAGCCAAAAGCACCATATCCTAATCGGCTTAGGAAGCCTTCACCGCAGGTAGAAAAGATTCTTGAGACATTTCAGCAAGTGAAGGTTAATATTCCACTCCTTTACATTATATAACAGGTTCCTACATATGCTAAGTTGCTCAAGGATTTGTGTACTAAGAAACGAGCAAGAAACATTCCTGAAAAGGTTTTTCTTGCTGCAAATATATCGCAAATGCTCTTTAACTTCTTGCCTATCAAGTACAAAGATCCAGGTTCCCATACAATCTCATGTACTATTGGGAACACTACATTTGATAGGGCGTTGCTTGATTTAGGGGCAAGTGTCAACTTGCTTCCTTACACTGTTTATCAGCAACTGAGGTTAGAAAAACTTCAACCTACCAAGGTCACATTGCAGCTAGCTGATCGTTCGATCAAGAGACCGCTTGGTATGGTTGAAGATGTGCTCATTAAGGTCAGCGAGTTTATCTTTTCTGTAGACTTCATTATCTTAGAAAATGAGCCGATCTCCAATGCATAGAATCAAATTCCAGTTATTTTGGGTAGACCATTCCTTGCAACATCAAATGTATTAATTGATTGTAGAAGTGGTCTCATGAAGTTATCGTTTGGGAATATGACTGTGGCATTGAACATATTTAATTTAAATGAGCACGCAACGAGCGCCCTCATTGAGGTCAACATGATTCATAGTTTGCACTCTCATTCGACCTCTTGCACTGATGATGAATCCTCATTTGAGCAAATGTTCAAAGATGAGCTCATATTATTAGAAGAATTGGCATATACTGATTTTATGTATGATGATATTTGTGCAAGTGTGCCATTAATTCATGAGCAAAATTTTGAGAATTTATTTGCAGAGGAGCTCGCATTACTTCATGAGTTAGAAGAGCCACCACCACGTTCACTTGATCATATAACACTCTTCTCACCTCATGATATTTCTATATGTATGCTTGTTACTAACAATGATTGGCTGGTTTATAATGAAGAATTTTTTAACCCAATTATTAATGCTTATATGTGGATAAAGAAAAAGGGAGGACGACATAAGAAGCAGATAGGTAATTTCGTGACTTGTAGGAGGTTGATGAGATATAATAATGCACCCACTTTCCGTTTAAAATGCACACACTATGAAAGTGGGAAGCGATCAAGAGGTTATAACCGCTTTCCATGCGTTAATAGGATGATGATATTGAGATCGTAACTTTTACGACTCTTATTATTTGTATAGCATTTATTTTCATATTTATTTTACCACACTAGGTTTGTGTATGAGGGCATGCACAAGTTTAGATGTGGGGGAGTGAATTAGGAGATTTTTATTTTTTTAGGATTTTTAGGATTTTATTTTTATTTTTAGGATTTTTTTAGATTTTTGGGTTTCTTTATTTTACACTTAGGGTAGTTTTTTGGGTAACTAACTGAAAAAAAATAAAAAAACTAAAAACAAAACTAAAAAAAAAATAATAAAAAAATAAATTTAACAGCAAATTTATGTATTTTTATCAATAGATCAATCTAATTGCAGATAATGTAACAAATTTAGATTTGAAATTGGATAGGAGAGTAGATTGAATGATACACTTTGAATTTTATGAAAAAGATCAAAATCTGAAAAATAAATACCGCTAACAATAGTTTTGAGGCAAGTATATATCTATTTTTCACTTCACAATAGTTTATTAGGTTAAGGACAAATATGATAATAATTGAGTAAGTCTTCCCTCTCTAAAAAAAAGTAAGAATAAAATAATGTGGTGTGCTTGGTATTAAGGCAATAGCCTCGAGAGTGATAAAATAATGGGGTGCGCTTGGTATTAAGGCAATAGCCTCAAGAGTGAAAAAAAAGTATGATCCAAATAATCGAGTACTTTGCGCCTAAATAAGCATGAATATTCGCATGAAAGATGAAATATTCTAAAAAAATGAAAAAGAAAAGAGTATGAACCAAGTAATCGGGTACATTGCGCCTAAGCAAACATAAATATTCACATGAAAGGTGAAATATTCTTAAAAAAAAAGAGAGAAAACAAGAAAATTAAAAAAAGAAAAGAAAAAAAAGAAAAAAATTGTTATGAGAGAGGAGATGAATCATGAGTTAGAGTTAGAGTCCAAAATCGAAGTAGACTATCACACATGCACGTAGATGTATACAAGCCAATGGATTATCTATTAGTGGGTATTGAAAGATAGGATTTAAATTCTTAATTAAAATGATAAGTGTATTTGATATGACGCTCATTAAAAAAAGATTTTTCTTTCTTTTGTAAAAAAATATTTATTTTTCTAGATTTTCTGTTATTCTTATTTTTCTTTTCTTTATTGCTTAATCTATTTTCTTCATGAATTTTGTGGGTATATTCACTGTAAACCCTCACAAGACAACGCTCGTCCATTAGGATAACCTAGGGGTTTAAAGGCTCGTTGCACGTGCTAAGTACAATCGCGATTCCTGCGAAAGTGAGTTAGGATTTTTATTTTTCTTTCTTAGGTTTAGGTTTCGCTCGAGGACTAGCAAAAGATAGGTGTGGGGGTGTGATGAGTATCATATATTGCATATTTATAGTCTTCATATTATCTATTTTTGTATATAAATAATGCTACTCGGGTATTTTAGTGTCTTTTTCAGGTAATCCGATTTATACAAGGAGATGTCATAAAATTAGAGTTGGAGTAGGAAATTAAAATCCGAAAAGTTTCTAAAGTGGGCAAGACTATGAGATCACGATGCTGCAGAGAGTCAAAGTGCAATACAATCATCAAAATAAACTCAAAAGGAGAAAATACTTGAGGAAAAGAAAATTCAGAATTCAATTAAATATTTAAGCCGCTAATTAGCGGTAATTGCAGCTAAATGGCTGCCTAATGTGGGCCTCACAACCCGAGTTTTCTCCCATGGCTTCATAGTAGTCTTGTATATGATTTGTTTTCTACTTGATATGATTTGTTTTAAGAAAAGTATTATCTTTGATGGTTTATACTTGCACATCACTTGATAGGTCATACTTAAGGGCACTTGATTAAAATTAAATTAAAAAGATCACCTTTCTAATATAATACTTAACCGTGTATAATTAAAAAGTTAAGAAGAAAGAGATAATTCATTATTAGGCTATCATTCTAATGGATTCGAGATCTTAGGCTAACTTCTAGAACTTAAAACTAATTTTCTCTCAATCAAGAAGCTCTTAATTAGTCCGTTAGACTAAGGAAAGAGTAAGGAGCGCAGAAATACCTTAGATCTCTGTGGGACGACCTGTATAGCACTACAACTGACACTGTTCGCTTGCAGTTAAATTATAACATCAGTCCCAATTTAATAAGAAGATAAGATGAGATGCAAAGAGAGTTCTTAAAGAAATTCTTTCTTTACATCAAACAAATTTTATGCGAAAGCAAATTCTAAACTTTCGACAGAAAGAAGACGAACAATTGCTCGAGTTTTAGGATGGATTTAAAAATTTGCTTCTCTCGTGCTCACATCACGGTTTTGAAATATGAAGGATTGTAAATACCTTCTATTAAGAGTTGAATACTATAATCAGGCAATTCCTAAAGACTATGTGTAATGGTGAATTCTTAAATAAGGATGCTGAAGAGGCATGAGACTATCTTGATTCACTTACTGAAAATTTACAAGGCTGAGAAACTGAGGATATTTCAGATAGATACCAATTAAATGATAAATCTCATAATAGAGGCAGACTTCTTAAATTGGGAGTAATCGAAGATATAGATGCACGATTAACTTCTATCACTAAGAAATTTGAAAGGTTGTAAAGAAAATAGAAACAGTTAAGGCAATAGAATAAGTTTCAGAAGTTTGTGATATTTGCGAATTTTAAGAACACGTGACTCATGAATGTCCAACTCTTCTTGCTTTTAACGAAGTATTAAATAAATAAACTGATGCCTTTAACACTGCTCCTTAACTAGCAAATAGCCCATATTTACAAACATATAATTCTGATTTGAGGAATCACCCAAATCTTCAATGGAAGTAGAATCCTCAATAATTCAATAATCAAAATAAACCATCCACTAATCCACCTCAATAATGCGTCCAACCAACTAATTAACCTTCGGTGTACCAACCATCACCGAAGATAAATTCTAAAGATAATTTCTAGTACATACAGCAAAGAATGGATCAAATAATTCAAGCATAACATTAGTTTATTCAATCGCAACAAACGATCAATAGTCATAATGTGACAGGCTTCAACGATATTCGCTCACAAATAAGCCACCTCAATTTTGCATGCAAACAGAGGAAAAAGATAAGCTATCATCTAAACCGGAGGCCATTTCTTCAAGTAACGTCGAAAATATAAATGCTATTACATCTTCCATTAATAATGATATACCTGAGATAACTACTGCAATAAATTTGAAAAGTGGTAAAGTACTTGATGAGCCTATTTAAAAAGAAAATGCTAAGGAGAAACAGGGCAATGATTCAATACAACGATCTAAAGAAGATAATTCTAAAGAATATAAACCACTTGTACCATTTCTTCCAAGATTAAAATCTAAGAATATTAATACATCTTATTCTAATATTTTAGAAATTTTTAAATATGTACAGATCAATATATCTCTACTGGAAGCAATTAAGTAAGTACCATCATATGCAAAATTCTTAATGGACTTGTGTACCATAAAAAGACGTCACAACGTACAGAAGAAGATATTTCTCATAAAACAGATAAGTGCATTATTTCGATCTGAAATGTCTCTCAAATATAAGGATCCTGGATGTCTCACTATTTGTTATGTGATAGGATAATACAATATAGAGAAAACTTTACTAGATTTGGTGGCAAGCAAAAATCTTTAACTATTTTCGAATCACAAACACTTAGGTTTGGGAGAACTTAAATCTATATTTGTCACACTACAATTAGTTGATAGGTCAGAAAGGCTTCCTAAGGCCATTGTGGAAGATGTTATAGTGCAAATCGAAATTTTTTATTTCCATGTGGATTTTTTAGTTATCGATGCTGCTTATGTAAAGAATTCACATCTTAATATTTCAGTTATCCTTGGATATCCATATTTAACTACGGCTAATGCAGTTATAAATTGTAGAAATGGTATGGTGAAATTTTCATTTGGAAATATAACCCTTGAACTTAATTTTTTTTAATGTTTGCAAACGGCAAACAACCAAACATAGATAATAATGAATTACAAGATATTAATTACATTGAAATTCATGATGAAGAAGATAACGTATCATTGTGCATGTCTAATCCTTTGAGATGGCATTAATAGTAAACGATGACTTTTTTAAAAATTTTAAATCGAAATATATCACTGAAATAATAAAACACTTAACTGATACTCAATGTTAGAATATCATGGGACGGATTCCAATAAAGGAATTGTATGAAGATTTATCTCCAATCATGAAAACAATTGATACCATCTAACATCCAAGTACCGATACTTGAGCTAAAACCACTACCTGAAATCTCAAGTATGCATTTTTAGGACCTAAGGAAATTTTTTTGGTGGTCATCTTAATACATCTTGATGACAATCATAAAGAGCGGCTACTATCGATATTGCGAAAGTATAAAGAAGTTATTAGATGGAATATGGCGGATATCAAAGGAATGGATCTCCTTATTTGCACACACCATATCACTTTGGAAGATGGAACCAAGCCAATTAGGCAAATGCAATTAAGGCTTAACCTTGCCATAAAGAACTGGTATCATCTATCAAATCGCTGATAGTAAGTGGATAAATCCAACCCAAGTTGTTTCGAAAAAATTAGGATAACAGTAATTAAAAACGAGGATGGTGAGATGATACCCATTTGTACTACTACGAGTTAGCGTATGTGTATCGACTATCAAAAGTTAAACCAAGTAACATGCAAAGATCACTTTTTTATTACTATTTCTTAACTAAATACTTGAAAGAGTTGCTAGACATGAATTTTATTGTTTGCTTAATGATTACTCTAGTTATTATCAAATTGAAATTGTTTTAGAGGACCAAAAAAAGACAACTTTTACTTATTCTTTTGGCACTTTTGCTTTTAGAAGAATACCATTTGGATTATATAATGCACCTACAACATTTTAAAGATACATGATAAGGATTTTTAGGTATTTATGGGCAATTTCTCTGAATTTGAAAATAATTTTATATCTTGTTTGACTAATTTAGGATCTCTGCTTGAAAGATGTCAACAGAAAAATCTACTCCTAAATTGAGAAAAATACCATTTCATGGTTACAAAGGGTATTGTGTTGAGCCACATAGTTTCATCGAAAGGAATGATAGTAAATAAGGCTAAGATTGAGTCTACTTCTAAAATACTAAAACCTAAAACCGTGAAAGACATATGTTCATCTCTAGGATACGCAGGTTTCTATAGAAGGTTTATAAAAAATTTTAGTACTATTGTTAGACACCTTTCTCACTCTTGGGCAAGATGTGTTGTTTGAATATATGCAGGCATATCAGATAATTTTCAAAACCCTTAAGGAGATGCTCATCACTGTGTGAATAATACAACCTCCAAATTGGACACTTCCATTCAAAATCATGTGCGATGCAAGCGATTATGCAATTGGAGCTGTATTGGGATAGCAAAGAGATAAAAAGCCCTACATGATCTACTATGCTAGCAAGACTCTCAATGATACTCAGACAAATTATACTACCACATAGAAGGAGTTTTTAGCTGTAGTTTTTACTCTTGATAAATTTCATTCATATATTTTGAGCTCACATGCAGTTGTTTTTACAAACCATTCGGTGTTCAAATATCTTTTATCCAAGAAATATGCATAACCATGACTGAGTCGATGGATCTTATTTCTCAAAAAATTTGATCTTGAAATCGAAGATAAAAAGCAAGTAGAGAACGTAGTTGCATACCACCTTTCTAGACTAACTTTCTAGAACGATAAGCAACCAATTAGGGACTGATTCCTTGATGAGCAACTATTTTCTATCACAATAACTCTCTAGTATGCTAACATCATTAATTTCCTTATTGCAGGTAAAATGTCAAATCATTGGAGTGCACTTAATGTGAATAATCTACTACAAACATACAGTGTCGATTGTAGTGCTTTACATGCCATTCCCATGAAGATCTAAGGTATACCCAAGCATTTGTAGGAATATGTTTCACCTGAAAAATATATTAAAAATACTCGAGTAGCATTATTTATATACAAAAATAGATAATATAAAATCATAAATATGCAATGTATGGTACTCATCATATCCCACACCTATCTTTTGCTAGTTCTCGAGCAAAACCTAGAGCTAAAAAGAAAAAGAAAAAATTCCTAACTCACTTTCACAGGAATTGTGATTGCACTTAGTACGTGTAAAATCCCTACGTTATCTCAGTAGACGAGTTGTGTTTCGTGAGGATTTTCAGCGATGCTACCCACAAACATCGTTAAGAAGATAGTATAATGAATAAAAAAATAAGGATAACCAAAAGTTAAGAAAAATAAAATTTTTTACAAAAGAAAGAAATTTTTTTGGTATTTTCTACAATTAATCTCACTAATATACAAACTCAAGAACGCATTCAGATTATCAATTTTTAAATTAATCATCATTTCAAATATACTTATCATTTTAATAAAAAATTTAAATTCTATCTTTTAATACCCACTAATAAATAATTCATTGATTCCTATACATCTACATGCATGTGTGATAGTTTACTTTGATTTTGGACTCAAACTCTAACTCATGATTCATCTTTTCTCTCTAATTTTTTTTTTCACTTTTTTGTTTTTTTGTTTTTTCTTTTTTTGTGAGTATTTTACTTTTTATGCGAGTATTTATGGTTGCTTATGCATGAATACCCGATTACTTGGATCATACTTTATCTCTTAAAAACACCGTTCGTGTGAATATTTACGCTTATTTAGGCGCAAATACCCAACTACTTAGTAATTCTTAAGATTTTTTTTATTTCTAAAGGATCATAACCTTAAATAGTAGGCTCATCATTTTATTCCTTTTTCTTCTATTTTTTAATATTTTTTCCTATTTAGAGAGAAGATTTCTCAATTGTTATCATTTTTGTCCTTAACCTAATAAACTATTGTGAAGTGAAAAATACATATATGTTAAATCAAAATTACTATTAGCGCTATTTATTTTTTAGATTTTAATTTTTTGCATAAAATTCTAAGTGTATTATCCAATCTACTCTCCTATCAAATTTCAAATCTAAATTTATTCTTTTATTTGTAATTAGGTCGATTTATTGCAGAAAATAATTTTTCTTAACTTTTTATTATCATATTTGTTTTTTCCTTTTTTCTTCTTTTCTTTCTTTATACCCTAAAAATTACCCAAAGTATAAAAATAAAGAAATCTAAAAATATAAAAATAAAATAAAAATCTTAGGAAAACTAAAAATTCTAGAAAAACATAAAAATCTCCTAATCCACTTTCTATACCTAAACTCATGTATGCCCCCGTACATGAACCAAAGGTGGTAAAATAAAGATGAGAACTATTTAACAAATAATATATAACTAATGAGAGTTGTGAAAGATCACGATCTAAATTTGGTCACCCTATTAATGCATGGAAAGAGTTATGACCTCTCGATCGCTTCCTTCATAATGTGTGAATTTTAAATGTAAAATGAGTGCATTATTATGTCTTATCACCCTCCAGTAAGTCATGAAATTATTTGTCAGCTTCTTATGTCATCCTTACTTTTTCTTTTTTCTCATGTAAGCATTGATAATTTGGCTAAATAAATTTTCAACGTAAACCTGCCAATCATCATTAGTAACAACTACACATATATAAATATTGTGAGGTGGGAATAGTGCACCATGATCAAGTGAGTCATAAACTATGAAGTGTGGTGATCCTTCTAACTCATGAAGTAATGTGAGCTCCTCTGTAAACAAATCCTCAAAAGTTTGCTCATTAGTAAATTGCACACTTGCAAAAAAAAATTATCATATATAAAATCGATGTGTGCCAATTCATCTAATAACATGAGTTTATTTATGAAAAAAATTTCAAATGAGGGTTCATCATCAGCACAAGAGTAGAATGAGAGTAAAAACTGTGAACTATATTTACCTCAATGTGAGAGCTCGTTGTATACTCATCCATATTGAATATGTTCAATGCCACAGTTATTTCCCAAATGATAGATTCATGAGGCCACTCCTGTAATCAATTAATACATTTGAAGTTGTAAGGAATGGTCTACTTAAGATAATAGGAATTTAATTTCGTGGATTGAAAATTGGTTCAGTTTCTAAGACAATGAAGTGTATAGAAAAGAAAAACTCATCAACCTTAATGAGTATATCTTCAACCATACCAAGTGGTTTATTGATTGAACGATCAGCTAGGTGTAATGTGATTTTAGTAGGTTAAAGCTTTCATAACCTTAGTTCTTGATAAGTAGTGTAAGGAAGTTGATACTTGTCCTTGGATTAAACAATGCCCTGTCAAATATAGTGTTTTCAATAGTGTATGGGATTGTGGGGAGTCTAAATATTTGTATTTGACAGGCAAATAGTTAGAGAGAATTTATAATATATTGGCAGTAAGAAAAACTTTCTCAGAAATATTTCTTACTTATTTCTAAGTACACAAATCCTTGAGAACTTGGTATAAGTGGGAACCTGTTGTATACTATCAAGGAGTGGAATGTTAACTTTCATGAATCTTCTCTATTTATGGTGAAGGCTTCCTAAGCCAATTAGGATATGGTGCTTTCGGCGTAGGAACATGTTCTTCCAAATGAGCGTGTGATGACAATAGAGGTGATGGAGGTGGATGTAGAGAAAGAGATAGAAAAGATGGTGTAGTCTGTAAAATAGTAAGATTGAGATCAAAGAGCATGGTTACATTATTGTTCGCTTGCTTACCAGATTTAAGCATGTAAATGGCATTGCATTGGTGAATATGAGATAAAACAGACTGAGATGAGTTGGAGTTGGGATTTATTATTTGTTGGCTTAGAAAGGTACCCGGCCTCGACTCACATAGCTGTGTGGCTAATTGTCCAACATGCTACTCTATATTCTTGATTGACTAAAAACTTGTAAAAAGTCATTAGTCTATCCATTGTATAATGTCAGTAGACACTTTCATTAAATTTTGCATTTGCGTGTCTAAATTGGACGTTATCTTGAATTCTCCACATTTCTTTCAAGTGTCATTAGCCATCTTCATAATTATCGTTAGATTCCTACTGTGAATATGATTGATTATGTGCAAATAGTCTATTCTAGTTATTCTCATGATTTGTTGCATTTGGGTGTTGATATACACCCACATTAGATCTCGGAAACAGACCATTGGGTGGAGGCTACATGTTAGGGCTGAGGATCCCTGACATTACTCCTGACCCCATAAGAGATCTGGGTGGTTTCTCTAGCCGGGATTATTGTAGGAGCATAAGGATTATTCATGAGCCGTTGATACAATATGTTAGCCTACTCAAGTGCTAAACCTATATAATTCATTAATAATGGAACTATTCCATAACATGATTCAGAGTTCCACAGTTGAAATATGTGAGAACTTGTATTTGATTGACTTGACCCACTAATAGAGTGCTAAGAGTCTCCAATGCCTCAATTCTCCTTATAAGAACTATAATCTTAGCTTCGGCAGCTATACAGCTGTCGACGCTATGGGTCCCACCCTTACGTGCATAAGTTAATGCATTGGGTTTCTCAGCGGGACTCTCATACTATATAGTTTTCCATGATAGCTTCTCAGGAAATTTCCATGTCTTGTCTTCATTCTTTCTCAAGAACTTTCCCTAACACATGGACTCAACAAGAGTTTTGAATGTGTAAGCAAGTCCTTCATAGACAATTTGACACAACCTCCATTTTTCAATTATATGGTGGGAGCACTGAGCTAATAGGTTCTTGAAACATTCCAAGTACTTTCAGAAATGTTCTCCGGCACTTGACATGATTGATTAATAGCATTATATATTTTGGTTGTCTTATGCATAGGATAATACTTCTTTAGAAATACTGTAATGAATTTATCCCAAATAGTGATTAAATTAGTAGGCACACTGTACAACCATTTCTTGGCATTATATTTGAGAGTGAACGGGATAAAATGGAGCTTAATCGCATCCTCCGATAGATGCTGCAGTTTAATCATTACGCGTACTTCCTGAAATTCACTAATGAAAAGATAGACATCCTCATAATCAGATCCAGTAAATTTTAGAAGCATACTAATATACTATGGTTTTAGTTCATAGTTGTTATTCACTGCTGATGGGAGCTTTATGCATGATAGTAGTGAACTGCACAACAGATAATATCGATTCTGAAGGATTGGGATCGGTTGATCCATCTTGTCTCCCATAAACAAATTTGATCTTACAAATTGACCAAATTGATCACGGGTCCAATGTGACAAAAACCAATGATTGTAAGTGGATGCGTGTGCTTCTTAAGCTAATATGAAATGGTGGAAAAAATATGATCAAAGAAAAATGTGAGATCGTACTGTTTCTACTTTTTTAATTTTTTTAATTTTTAAGAACTCGAGACCCAAATTACAGCAGTGGAGAGAAATTAGGTGAAGAAATACCTGAGCAGCCGCTATTTGGTGGTTCCTGCTGTCAATTAGTGGTAGAAGCAGGGAGATTGTCCCCCTAGTTTCTACTACGCAACTCTGAAACTCTTCTGATCCCTTTTACCTTAATGTATTTGCACTTTCATGTCCCTGCACACTCAACACATACTATTATAAAATGTTAGAAAAATAAAAAAAAACACTATCGATCCCTGGTAACGGTGCCAAAAACTTGATGTGAATAATCTACTGTAAGTGTACAATATCGGTTGTAGTACTTTACAGATCGTTTCTACAAGGATCTAAGGTATCTTACTATCTTGCTAATTCTTGAATTCTATCCAGTTAATTATGAGAGTTTAGATTGGGAAGATTAGTTTTAAGTTCCTAAAATTAGCCTAGGATTTCAAATCCATAAAAATAATAGCCTAACAATGAATTATTTCTTTCTTCCTAACCTTTTAATTATGCACAATTAAGTAATACGTTTAAAAGATGATCTTTTTAATTCGATTTTAATTAAAAACCCTTAAGTATGACCTATCAAGTGTCTTGTAAGGATAGATCATATAAGATGCATCTTTCTTAAAAGTAAATTATATCAAGTTGAAAATTTTATAAATAAAAGCAAAAAAATAAATTTCGAACCCTAATCTAAGTATAGGTTATCAAAAAATCAAACTTAAATATAGCATATCAAAAATATTAGATCTACAAGTTTATTCTCTTTAATTAATTTATAAGAAAATCTTTTTAATAATTCTATAAATAAACAAAGATTATGAATTCTAAATCTCATCTAAGTATAGACTATCAAAATATGAATTAAGTATAATCTATCAAAGATATATGATTTATGAAGTCTTATCTTTATTTTATTCATAGAAAAAACACAACTTTATTTCATTTTAGAAAGAAAATAAGATACATCCATGTTAGATCTATTAAACAAATTTTATCTACATTCTAGGGCTAATACAAATTAGTTACTCATGCTACGAATTATCAAGATCATACTTTTATTATTATTAAGCATTAAAAATCCTATTTTTCTATGAAAATTTTGAAAGATCTATACTAAAAAATAATTAAATCTATCTAAAAAATAAATAAAAGATTTTCACTCACTAGAATGCAATGAAAAGTAATGGGATCACCTCTAGAGCTATTGTTGCCGTCACCACTTTGGTAAAACTCTAGTCTTTATTCAATAAAAAAGTGCCTCCTAAATTACATAAAGCCCTATAATATAAGGATAGGGCAATATATAGGTCTTGGAGTACCAAACCCTAATTATATTACAACTGAATAGCTAAACAATTACATCGAAGACCTGTAAAATTCTCAACACTTGTGGACTCCTTGCCACCAATTTGGCGGAAAACCAGTGAATGATGGGCTTCAACTTTCTTCTGTATGAAGCTCTGGTCTTGTTTCCTTAATTTGCAAAACTATATTACACTTTGGCTCTCTGTAGTTTCATGTTCTTGTAACTTTTTCCTCTTTTTAGGTTCTTAGACTTGATTTCCGAATCCATCTTTAAGTTTATACCATCTCCTTATAGAAATAGGTTTCACCTTAAAAACATACTAAAAATACCTGAGTAGTATTATTTATATACAAAAATAGACAATATGAGATTATAAATATGTAAAATATATCACTCATCAGTACAAGACAAACAAAGATTTTTATACGAGGTACGCCATTTCTTTTTCGCCGATCCTTACTTATTTTAATATTGCTCAGATCAAATCAGTAGGTATTGTTTATCCAATGACGAGGTTTAGAGTATCATTATTTTTTTGTCATACAGAAACATGTGGGAGTCATTTTTTATCTAAAAAACGGTAGCCAAAATACTCCAATGTGATTTTTATTGGCCTACCCTGTTTAGAGATGTATATTAATTCTGTAAAAGATGCAAGTCCTGTCAGAAATTAGGAGTATTAACCAGAAAGAATGATATATCTCTAACACCCATACTTACAATTGACATATTTGATTGTTAGGGTATTGACTTCATGGAACCATTTCGTATTTCTAACGGATATATTTATATACTCGTATCAGTAGATTATGTCTCTAAATGGGTTGAAGCTGCAGCTTGTAGAAATAATGACCAACAAGTTGTTATTAAATTTTTAAAGGAACACATATCGTCTAGATTTGGAGTTTCTAAAGCGATAGTAAGAGATGGGGCTCATATTTCTGTAACAAAGTCTTTGGAAATTTAATGAAGAAATATCATATCATGCATAAGATTTCTACACCATATCATCTATAGTCAAATGGAAAGGTTGAGCTACTTAATAGAAAAAGCAAGCAAATACTTGAGGAAACGGTTAATCCGTCTCGCAAAGATTAGTCGTTTCGATTGGTCGTTGCTTTATGGGCTTACCGTATAGCATACGAAATACCCTTAGGCATGTTTTCATATAGATTAGTGTATGGAAAATCTTGTCAATTTCCTGTATAGATAGAGCATAAAGTGTATTATGCAATTAAATCTGTGAATCTTGATCTCAATTTAGCTGGCCCACTATGAAAACTACAAATAAATGAATTGGAAGAGGTAAGACGTGATGAATACGACAATTAACACATTTCAAAGGAGAAAATGAAAACATGGCATGATCATTGCATCACACGCCGTATTTTTTATCCTTCTGACAAAGTGCTCCTATATGATTCATGCATTTATCTATTTTTGAAAAAATTGTGTTCACAGTGGATAGGAGCGTTCATAGTTAAACTGTGTATCCACACATCACAATTGATATTGATAATCCAAAGAATAGTCATATGTTCAAAGTAAATGAAAAACAATTGAACCACTACTTAGAATTATCATAACATTCAGAGAAATCTCTCGATTTAGTAGATCCTCCGACATCTCATTGATACGTGCTAAATGAAGACACTATGTATATTATTGTATATTATGACTAACATTTTTGTTTTACAGATTGTTACATCATGAGTACCATATTGAGATTATTTCTAAACTCTTCTCTCTTAAATTTCTACTTGTTCTTAATTAATTAAATGGATATATTGATTCATTGAGGACAATGTGCATTTTTATTTTGGAGTGGCTTATTAATATAACTTAGTTTCGATATTTATGATGATTTCAATGTTTTTCAAAATCTTTTGTTCTTTCAAAAAAATTCAAAAACAAACAAAAATCTTTAATTAATATTAACTTAGAGTTAGGAACTAATTTTTAGTTTAGAATTAGTTTTTGAATTAGGAACTAACAACTAGATATTAGGAATAACTTTAGTTTAGGAACTAACAATAACTAACTAAAAAAAAAATGGCTTGACAGTTCTTAGACAGAGAACCACCGTCGAAGCCGCTACTGATGGTGGCCACTGTAAAGACAAAAACAAATTTCTAGCTGAGAATGGTTGTCGAAGGCACCGTCAACGCGCTTGTCAATAACCGTTGGCAAAGAAGAACATTTATAAATAGATCTTGAAGTTCTTTTTCTCCACAAAGCAAAACCCTAGCTTCCTTTAACCGCACCAATGCCCAAAAACTTCTCCTTTCAACAGCCAAATCTCTTCCTACACAATTCTTGTCAAATTTTCATCAATCTACAAAAAAGTAAGTTCTCTCCTGTTTGATTTCTCTTTGATTTGCTCTTGGTAAAAAGTGGATTTTTGTCTCCAAACCTAGATATACAATTTATATGGACGAATTTGAGTGAGTCAAGGTTAGATCCTTATTTTGCAATAGATTTGGTAGAGTTTAGCGAAGATATGTGGATTTTTGATGAATTTTATGGATTTATTATCGTAATATGCTAAAATCAAGGGTAGAAAAAGTAAAAATCTTATCTTTTTAGCATTATGTTTTATGGGTTGCTTATAATCATATTAAATGAAATTTGATAATATTTTAAGAAGAAATTGAAAAAATATGAAATTATGTGGATAAAATTAATTCTAACATAATACTAAAAAAATAATAATAAGATAAAAAAGAAAAAATGAGAAAGAAATTAACCAAAAGAAAAAATAATAATAAATAGAATAGTTATGAGATAAAATCATGAATAAATTTTTGAAGTAATAATTATTCTAAGTTATACATTCTTGGTTAATCTTTACAGAATGACACAAAAGAAGCAGACGATTTCTAGGAGGCCAAGAGTAGAATCTTCTGGCCTGTCTTCTCCACAAAAAACTAGAGTTGCAAAGGCAAACAAAAAGATCTTGGAGAAGTACAATGATTTCAAGTTTTGGCCAGAACGTGCAGTAGATTTTTCAAAATCGAATAAAAATTTGGCCTTCAGAGTACAAAATGGTCGTCTCAGAATTGGAAGCATACACAAAATATCAACATGCACTAGCATACAATGAGATTGTCTGTGAGTTTTATGCCAACTTGTAACCAACAATGGGAGATCAATATGGATACTCTATTGTCAAGAATAGGGATATATCATTCACGAGGAAAGAAATCGTAAGGAAAATGCATATACCCGATGTGCTTGAGAAGCACGCTTCTTTTGTAAATATTGTGAATGAAAGCTTTTTGAAGGTTGGATATGTCAGACATGAATACGTCTTGGTAAGTGTTTACAGTAAATATAACATGCTACCCTCCTCCTCAACAATAAAACTATAGAGGGATGTAGTATTGTTAAACTTGATTTTTGAAAGGCACGCATTCGATGTCACATCCATCATGTACTTCATGATAGTTCAATGCATGAGTCAAGTCCATGAGTTTATCTAGCATCTAAGAATAGCAAAGCCTCACTTAGTTTTGCCTTCTCTGATTACAAAAATTGCATGAAAAATGGAGTTCATCCATCACAAGGTGATATGTTTAAACCTCCTAGGCAACCTTTTATAGATACTATAGTGCGAAGAAGGATGAGTGCCTGACATGCCTGACAGGACTAGAGGAGCAACATGACTAACAACAAGTTACTGCGCAACCTACCGGTCACAGAGAACAAGATCAGGAATATGTCAAATAAAGGCAAGAGCAACGAGATGCGACGACCCCACCAGATGAAGTAACATTCCATACTATAAATGAGTTGATAATAAAAATGATGAACGCCTTCACTACAAGAATAAGCATACTTGAACACAGATCAGCCTAAACCAAGCATCATCAGCAATATCATCATCGGCTATTCACCGGAGTATTTAGACAAATGGCTGGTGAAAATGCTCCTTTTTCTAAAGATGAGGATGAAAGGACAAGCTAGGGTACTATTTGGTTCCGGGTATCAAAAACGCAAGTGACAAGAAAGTCTTCATCATAAATGTCCTTGATATCGACTACAAAAGGGAGTGAATTTTTTTAGAACCAATAAAACAAGGCATATTCTAATCTTAATCTCTTACATTATTTCTTATTGTATTACTTTCATAGTTATATTTTTTTGATGCACTGAGGACATTGTATAATTTAAATTGGGGGTGTGATAGATACATATTATTTTACTATATCATAGTTAACTAATAGTAAAAAATTTAGAATTTTTCAAGAAAATTCATTTCTTTGAAGTAAAAAGTAAGATTAGAAGTACTTTACATTGCATATTTATGAGATAAATATTTTAATTTTGATACCTATATGATAATAGTTTTTATGGACTTTTATTATAGTTACGAGCTATGTAACTGAGCATTTATGCCCTGGTAAGTATGAATGTTCACATGAAAGGTAAGTGTCCATAAAAAAATATGCATATGTATGAAAAGGGTCCCTATATGTTTGATTGGAGTTTGAGACTTGAGAAGGCTTATTTACATGCTCATAAGAGTGCATAGGAGAGGATAATTAAATGTAAAATATATCTAAAATACGATTTAAATGATCAAGATAAATACATAAGAGTATTAGATTATAAGCGATCTTTCAATCTAATACTCTTATGTAAAAATATATCTATGATACATTCTTATGAGTATCTATATATGTATCTCTAATTGAGTTTGATAATAAAAAGAAGTGAAAACAAAACAAAAAAAATATTAGTAGTAACAGTATATATAGTTAATATTATACTAACATTTTTCATTTTTTTTATTTTACACTTACCCTTATTTTTCTTCTTATTTATTTCTTAATTTCAAATATTTTTGGATGTTTGTGAGTAACTGATGTGATAAATTACTGCAAGCGCACAGTGTCGGTGTAGCGATGTACAGGTCGTCCCACAGAGATCTATGGTGTTTTTGCATTCCTTACTCTTTTCTTAATCTAACGGACTAACCAAAGATTCTAGTTTGAAGTTGAGTTAATCTAAATAGTTTAGAATCTAGAATCCACTAAGTTCCAACCATGTTCTTACTTCTATTATCTTTTTCTATCATAAAAATTTGATCGTTTTGGTTTAATCTTTATTTAAAGTGCCTTAAGTATGAGCAATCAAGTGGTGTGCAAGTATAACTCATCAAAAATACTACTTTTATAAAAACAAACTAAATTTTTAGATAATTCAATGAAAAAAATAAAATCAACAACCTCAAACCCTAACTAAGTATAGGCTATCAAGAAAACTAATTCAAGTATAACCTATCAAAGTCTTAATCTTCGAGTTCTTATATTTTAATCTTTTTATAGAAAAATTATGTCTTTATTATTTTATTTAAGAAGAAAATAGTAGAGAGCAATTACATGGTGAATTCTAATTTCATCTATATCCTAGAACTAAACTAATTAGCTACTCATGATTCTAGAAAGCAATTAAATCTAATCTAGAAAGCAAATAAATTTATACTAGAAAATAATTAATTCTATCTAAAAAATGAATAAAGAATTCAAAGCAATGGCTTACCTCTAGAGCACTGTATTGTGGTCGTCACACCTTCAGTAAAACCCTAATTTTATTAATAAAAATTAATCTACAATTACACCTAAAAACCTCTCCCCAGTTTACAAGAATTCATGGGGTATTTATAACTCAAATACAATCCTACTCCTACTCAAACTCAATATAAAAGATATAATCATAATCCAATACAAACTAATCTCAAGATATATAATCTTAATTCAATCCATAGGTATTAGAAACCAATGGTTGAGATTAGATAGCATAAAATACTAATTTTCGGGTCCAAAATCCGAAATTAAGTTCAGCACACCCATAGCCCGTTGGATCAAATTTTTCACTCTACAATGCTTCAGTAAAATAACCATAAGTTTTGCATACGAACTCGGATTGATCTGTTCTTAGACTTGTTTCAAAGATAATTCCGAGCTCTATAAATTTTCCATATATGAAATTTGCCAGTTCAAGCTTTATATTCGCTGAAAATACTCTTGAAGTTGTTGCTGCTGCACTTGAGTGTCGGTTTTCGCCTTAGTTAACTTTCTTTACTCATATTCTTGATAAATTTGCATCTTCCACTTCTTTTCTTTGCTAAACCTTTATTACCTATAAAAACACACTAAATATACTCGAGTAACAATTATTTATATACAAAAATAGATAAAATATGGGAGGAAAAATATAATATATGATACTTATCACACCCCCACACCTATCTTTTGCTAGTTCTCGAGCAAAATCTAACCCTAAAAAGAAAAAGAAAAATCCTATCTCACTTTTGCAGGAATCGCAATTGCACTTAGTAAGTATAACAAGTTTTTAAACCCCTAAATTAAGCTAGTGAACGAGTTGTGTCTCGTAAGGGTTTGCAGTGAATATACCCATAAAATTCATGAAGAAAATAGATTAAGGAATAAAGTAAAGAAAAATAAGAAAAACTGAAAATCAAGAAAAATTAAAATTTGTACAAAATAAAGAAAAATCTTTTTTTATGATATTTTCATCAATTAATCTCACTAATATAAAAACTCAAGAACACATTTAGATTATCAATTTTCAAATCGAGCATCATATCAAATACACTTGTCATTTTAATTAAAAATTTAAATCCTATCTTTCAATACCCACTAATAGATAATCTATTGGCTCCTATACATCTACGTGCACGTGTGATAGTTTACTTTGGCTTTGGACTCCAACTCAACTCATGATTCTTCTCTTCTCTCATAACAATTTTTTTCTTTTTTTAATTTTTTCTTTTCTTTTTTTAAGAATATTTCACCTTTCATGCGAATATTCAAACTTGCTTAGGCGCAACATACCCGATTACTCGGCTCATACTCTTTTCTTTTTCTTTTTCTTTTTTTAGAATATTTCACCTTTTATGCGAATATTTACGCTTACTTAGGCGCAAAGTACCCGATTACTCAGATTATACTCATTTTTTTCACTCTTGAGGCTATTGCCTTAATACCAGGCGCACCCCATTATTATATTCTCACTTTTTTTTTCTTTTTTTTGTTTAGAGAGAGAAAACTTACTCAATCGTTATCATCTTTGTTCTTAATCTAATAAACTATTGTGAAGTGAAAAATAGATGTATACTTGCCTCAAAAATACTGTTGGCGGTATTTATTTTTTGGATTTTAATCTTTATCATAAAATTCAAAGTGTACCGTCCAATCTACTCTCCTATCCAATTTCAAATCTAAATTTGTTCATTTATCTGTAATTAGGTTATTTATTGATAAAAATACATAAATTTGTTGTTAATTTTTTTTCTATTATTTTTTTCATTTTTTTCAGTTTTTTTAAATTTTTTTTCAGTTAGTTACCCTAAAAACTACCCAAAGTGTAAAATAAAGAAACTCAAAAATCATCTAAAAATAAAATAAAAACTCCAAAAAACTAAAATTACAAATATATATATATATATATATATATATATATATATATATATATATATATATATATATATATATATATATATATATCCTAACCCACTCCCCCACACCTAAACTCGTATATGCCCTTATAAACAAACCAAGTGTGGTAAAATAAATAAAAAAACTATGATATACATATTATACATTTACAAGAAAATTCAAACCGGTTACGACCTCTTGATCGCTTTCCACTCTCATAATGTGTCCTTTTATGTGTTGATATGGATGAATTTAGCCTTTTTGTCAGTTTTGCATTTAATCTCGCCATCTTGTTTTTGATTTTTCTCAATTTATTTCTACCTTTCTTTTTTTTATTCAATAATAAAATTTTGAAGTTAGAAATCGTACCGTTATTGTCGATATTTGATCTACGAGCATCTTTCATAGCAGTAAGTATTTTGGTTTTATCAACTTGTGAAATAACATACTCATTTTGATGTTGCGAAATCATGAGCTCGATTTTGGATCGTCCTTCTAAATCATTAGGTACCATAATCTCTTCCTTTTGTAGTTCCTTCCAATCTTCAAGTATTATAGGCTTGTCATGCAAATTTTCTTCAATCCTGTCATCAAAATTCTCAAAAAAAAATGCTATACTAGTGGACTCATCATTAGTCAAGTTATTATGAAGGGATAAATTTTTTTTCACAAATTTCTTCATAATTTCCATCAAAAGAATCAAATGATAATGTGTCACTAGCAAGCTCATCATGAGACAAATCACCATGCAATTTTTTTTTATTACCAATTTCTTCATAATTATTTTCACAAGGGTCTAAAATAGGTTGATCACAATGTTGAATTATAGACTCATCATGCACAAAATTATTTAATTCATTTTGAATCATATCTACTTTAAAAGATGACTGAAGTAGTTGCGCATTGGAGTTAGATATGTTCAAACTATTAGATGGTTGATCTCTAAAAAGTTTAGTTTGAGAAATTGCTTTAGAAGATCTTCTATACAAGCTGCAGTTTTAGAGGATTTTTCTTTATTTTCTTCAAATAATTGCATATCGAGATCATGAGTGAAATTTGAAGTTGAATATGATGGATCCGTATATATATTTGATGACATATATGAAGTGGTTGTAGGTAAATTCTCATGACATACATATTTTGCTTCTAATCTTTTTAATTTTTCATCTAACATGTTCAATTGAATATCTTGTTCATGATTAAATGTAGAACATGAAGATGAATAGCCCATAAAGAAAGGATCAGATGGAGAACTCTCTTGGTATGGCTCTTGATTATATGCAAAATTAGAATTATTCATCCATTAATAATTGTAATTTTGTGTATAAGAAACGCTCGTAGATTCATTATATATATTGTGAATTTGATTATGACCTAGTCCTAGCGAACTTCCTATCCATAGACACTGATAATAATTATGATGCGAATCACAACAATGATAGCAACCAGTTTGATTTTGAAACATTTTTTTAAAATTTTTTTTGAAAAAGGTGGAGAGGGAGAGAGATGGAAAAGAAATAAAAATAAAAGATTAATTTTTTTTGTATTTTTTTACTGAACTAGAGACACGAAATACAGATATCAGGAAATTTTTGTGGCGTTTCGTACCTTAAGTACCGCCAAATAGCGGTATATGCCGCTAATTAGCATTCCAGGGAAAGAATTTGGTTCTCAACTTTTTGTCATGCACTCAACACGCTTACTCGTCCGGATTCTTTTCCTGTATCTGTACTTTCTAATCCCTGCACACTCAACACATATTGTTAATCCCATAAAACGTTAAAAAAAGCAAGAAAAACACCATTGATCCCCGGCAGCGGCGCCAAAAACATGATATGATAAATTACTGCAAATGCACAGTGTCGGTGTAGCACTGTACAGGTCGTCCTACAGGGATCTAAGGTGTTTTTGTATTCCTTACTCTTTCCTTAGTCTAACGGTCTAACCAAAGATTCTAGTTTGAAGTTGAGCTAATCTAAATAGCCTAGGATCTAGAATCCACTAATTTCCAAGTATATTCTTACTTCTATTATCTTCTTCTATCATAAAAATTTGATCTTTTTAGTTTAATTTTTATTTGAAGTGCCCTAAATATGAGCTATCAAGTGGTGTGCAAGTATAACTCATTAAAGATACTACTTTTCATTAAAAAAAACTAAATCTTTAGATAATTCAATGAAAAAGATAAAATCAACAACCCTAAACCCTAACTAAGCATAGGCTATCAAGAAAGCTAATTCAAGTATAACCTATCAAAGTCTTAATCTTCGAGTTCTTGTATTTTAATCTTTTTATAGAAAAATTATGTCTTTATTATTTTGTTTAAGAAGAAAATAGTATAGAGCAATTACATGGTGGATTCTAGTTTCATCTACATCCTAGAGCTAAACTAATTGGCTACTCATCATTCTAGAAAGCAATTAAATCTAATCTAGAAAGTAAATAAATTTATATTAGAAAACAATTAACTCTATCTAAAAAGCGAATAAAGAATTAAAAGCAATGGCTTACCTCTGGAGCACGGTATTGTGGCCGTCACTCCTTCAGCAAAACCTTAATTTTATTAATAAAAATTAATCTACAATTACACCTAAAAAGCTCTCCCCAATTTACAAGAATTCATTGGGTATTTAAAACTCAAAGACAATCCTACTCCTACTCAAACTCAATACAAAAAATATAATTATAATCCAAACAAACTAATCTGAAGATATATAATCTTAATCTAATCCATAGGTATTATAAACCAATGGTTAAGATTTGATGGCATAAAATACTATTTTTCGTGTCCAAAATCCAAAATTAAGTTCAGCACACCCGTAGCCGGTTGGATCAGATTTTTCACTCTGCAGCGCTTTAGTAAAATTGCCATAACTTTTGCATACAAACTCAGATTGATCTGTTCTTAGACTCGTTTCGAAGATAATTCCAAGCTCTATAAATTTTATGTATATGAAATTTGCCAGTTCAAGATTTTTCTTCACCAAAAATACTCTTGAAGTTGCTGCTGTTGCACTTGAGTGTCGGTTTTTGCGTTAGTTAACTTTCTTTGCTCATATTCATGATAAATTTGCATCTTCCTCTTCTTTTCATTGCGAAACCTTTGTTACCTATAAAAACACACTAAATATACTCGATTAGCAATTCTTTATATATAAAAATAGATAAAATATGGGAGGAAAAATACAATATATGATACTTATCACTAACATCACCGAAAATCCTCACGAGATAATACTCGTCTACTAGGGTAACATCGGAGTTTAACAGTTTGTTACACGTGCTAAGTACAATCGTGATTCCTATAAAAGTGAGTTAGGATTTACTTTTTTAGGTCTTTTGTTTATTTTTATTAATTTATAGATTTTCTAGGGACTAGCAATACTCAAGTTGAGGGCATGATTATGCTTGAAAAGTGTAATATTTTAAGTTTATTTTGTGCAAGCGTAATCCAATTTTGTTGATTAATACAAGAAATTAATAAAAAAATATTTGTATTAATCAAATTCCTCACTATGATGTTTTTCCAGTGCTTTCCAATATTTTTTTAGGGCTTTATATACAAGGAAATTGAAGTATCGAAGCATATCTCAAATATCAGTTCAGAACTGTGCATTTTTAGGAATAGCCGTTGACAGCCATAAGTGCTGTCGTCGACAATCATCCACTGGGAATCATGCTCAAGAGCAGTCGTCAATAGGTCTGTCGAAGGGACCAGCCGCAGAGTAAATTTTTGGGGATTTTGAGAGAAATTAAGAGTTTCTTTGTAAATAGAATTCCTATTATGTTTTGTATGGCTATAAATAGCTAATAAATCTCAGGTTTTGTAATGCAAAGCACCATTCAAGAGGGAATAATATAGAGTTTTAGATTCAAGATTTAGTTTTCGTACTCATTTGTCGAAATCAATAAAACAAATCTTTTTCGCTTTTTCATGTCTATAATGTGTATGAGTGGCTAAATTTTTGAGTTGGATCAGATGAAATAACAAACTCTGGGTGATTTATAGGTATGCATTTCTTGACTTGGAAAATTCTCTTCAACCCCTCACTGAACTTACCTTTGTGCTGTAGACCTTAAGATTTTCGTTTTGATCCATGCAGCTTATTAAAAATTCATTTTATATACAAATTATACAGCAATCTTTATTGTTTAAATAATCTATAAATAGAGTTATAAAAGATCATGTTTTCAAAGTGATCACCCTATTAATGTACAGAAAGCGGTTACAAACTTTTGATCGCTTCCCACTTTCATAAGGTGTGTGTTTCAAATATGACGTGGGCGGATTATTGTATCTCATCATCCTCCTCCAAGTCAAAAAATTATATTTCCGTTTCTTATGTCATCCTTTCTTCCTCTTTTTCTCATGTAAGTATTTAATGATTGGGTTAAATAAATTGTCAGTATAAACCTTCCAACTATCATTAGTATCAAGCATACATGTAAGAATATCATAGATATAAAGAGTACATTATGATCAAGTGAGTCATGAACTGTGAAATATGGTAGCCTTTCTAACTCATGAAGTAATGCGAGCTCCTCTGCGAACAAATCATTAAAGCTTAGCTCATTAGCAAATTGCACACTTACATAAGTATTATCATACATAAAGTCAGTATATGCCAATTTATTTAATAATATGAGCTCTTCCCTGAAAATTTGCTCAAATGTATATTCAACATTAGCACAAGAGATAGAATAAGTGTGTATGCTGTGAACCATTGATGTGATAAACTGCAAGTGCACAGTGTCAGTTGTAGCACTTAACAGGTCATCCCATAGGGATCTAAAGTATTTTTGTGTTCCTTACTCTTTCCTTAGTCTAACGTACTAACTATGAGTTTCTAAATTGAGAGAAGATAAGTTTTAAATTCTAGAGATTAGCATAGAATTTCGAATCCATTAGAATAATAGACTAACAATAAATTATCTCTTTCTTCCTATCTTTTTAATTATGAACGGTTAAGTAACATATTAAAAAGTTGATCTTTTAATTTGATTTTAATCAAGTGCCCATAAGTATGACCTATCAAGTGATGTGCAAGTATAAACCATCAAAGATAACACCTTTCTCAAAAACAAATCATATCAAGCAGAAAATCTCATAAACAAAAGAAAAGAAGTAAACTTCAAACCCTAATCTAAGCATAGGTTATCGAAAGACCGAACTTAAGTATAACCTATCAAAAAAAATTGATTTACAAGTTTATCCAATACGATTTATTTACAGGAAATCTTTATTTATAATTCTAAAAATAAACAAAGAACAAGAATTCCAAACTTCATCTAAGTATAGATTATTAAAAATTAATTAAGCATAATCTATCAAAAAATTATGATTTGTGAACTATATCTTTTATTTATAGAGAAATTATAGCTTTATTTCTTTTTAGGAAGAAGATGAGATAAATCTATATTAGATCTATTAAACTAATTTCATCTACGTCCTAAGGCTAAAGAAAATTAGTTACACATAATTCTAGTAAGCAAAATCTTATTTTTATTCATGAAAGCAAATAAATCTACTCTAGAAAGTAATAAAACCTAAACTAGAAATTAATTAACTCTATCTAAAAAAAAGCAAGTAAAGAATTAAAAGCAATGGCTTACCTCTGGAGTACGGTGTTGTGGCCACCACCCTTTTAGCAAAACCCTAATTTTATTAATGAAAAATGAGTACAAAACTTATAGGATTCTCTTAGAATACAAGGATACGGCCAATATATAAGCTTCGGAAAATCAAACCCAATTCTAATACAATTGTGAAACTACAAGATTAAAACGAAGCCACGGGAGAAAACTCGGGTTGTGGGGCCCACTTTGGGCCGCTAGTTAGCGGCAATTACCGCTAGTTAGTAGTAAAAATAGGTAGTTAATTTATGAATATTTTTTTCCTCGAGTATTTTCTCCTTTTGAGTTTATTTTGATGACTGTATTGCATTTTGACTCTCTGCAACATCGTGGTCTCGTAGTTTTGCCCACTTTAGAAACTTTTCGGACTTTGATTTCCTACTCCAACTCTGATTTTATGCCATCTCCTTGTATGAATCGGATTACCTTAAAAACACACTAAAAATACCCGAGTAAAATTATTTATATACAAAAATAGGTAATTTAAAGGCTATAAATATACAATATATGGCACTAATCATACCCTCACACCTATCTTTTGCTAGTCCTCGAGCAAAATCTAAACCTAAAAAAAAAAAATCCTAACTCACTTTCACAGGAATAGCGATTGCATTTAACACATGCAACAAGCCTTTAAACCCCTAGGTTACCCTAGTGGACGAGTATTGTCTCGTAAGGGTTTGCAGTGAATATACCCACAAAATTCATGAAGAAAATAGATTAAGAAATAAAGAAAAAAATAAGGATAACCATAAATCAAGAAAAATAGAAATTTTATACAAAAGAAAGAAAAATCTTTTTTATAATATTATTCCTTTCCAAATCAATATTGCAAAGAGTTCCTTGACATCATACAATGAATGGAAATGAAGTACAAATCATTGAGTCAAGAGAACATTAAAATTTTTCGTAAACATATATTATCCCTAATAGGATGGCTTTATTAGTAGAGACAAAAGCTTACTTTTGTAGCCTCCTCCTGTCGATGGTTGAAGACTTCTAAGTTTATTTGCTAAGTTATGATCAATATTGTTAGTGACTTGATTAGTTCAAAGGTAGGTGTACCAAATGCATGTTCCCAAGTATATAACTTGCGGAACTGCAGAAATTGGTGCTTGCCGACAACCATTTACCATCCTTACTTTAAAGGATGCTAGGCAGAAAATAAACAATGCCACACATCCAAAAATTTTTATCTCATGAAAAGTACATGAGATCTTCTGGTTCTCCAAAAATATTGAAAAATTTTGAGAACCAGACGGGTGTGGGTCATTATTAAGGAAAATTACTACGGTTATATTCTGTAACAGATTCAAAATCTCGTTAAGAAACATAAAAGAAAATACTTAATTTATGTTTATAATGAGAAAACTTACCGTAATTAAGGAAAATGATTACAGTTATAAGGATCTTTTCAATGGGATACTCCTTTTCCAACAAACTTGGTAGTAGACTAGGCACAAAAAGGTTGACATCATCTGGAGACCTTGTGACATGCCAACCCCAGTTCGTTGCCTTGATTACGGAAAAGGAAGAAAAACATAACTCCATGATAAAATTTGCTTTGGGGAGGAAATTTAGTAAAGAAAAGAAGAATTCTTAAGTCATGATAGTCTTTTGGGAGAAAGGCTGGGCGCTTTTTATAGAAGATTTCATGATCAAAAATCTTCAGCTAAGAGATTTTATAGGCAAAATTTTCGGTTAAGATCTATGACTCGAATCTCAATAAGATTTGTTATTATTGCATGGGACACTTCGGTATCTGCCCAAAGGAAATGAGGTTTTTGACTGAGATTTTTGATTAAAATCCTATCATTAATGGATGCATGCAGCGCTTAGTTCGTTGCACCAAAAAGTCAATCAAATTGATGAAAAGTTATTCCTTATATGTAAACCCGCAGATTTTAACGTAGGTTTATACTTATATGTAAACCTGCAGATTTTAATGCAGGGTTACACTTATATGTAAACCCGCATATTTTAACACAGGGTTACACTTATATGTAAACTCGCAAAGTTACACTTATATGCGAACTTGCGATTCAAATGTAGATTCACATTTCTGAGCACAAAGTAATGTGCCAATTTGTCAAAATCAAGATAAGATTTACATAGAGTTGGGCTCAAATTTTCAATGAGATAACAAATAAAGATTATTCCAAGTTTATATTAGACAAATTAGAAAGAACGATTACATCCATGAGGTTAATCTGAGTTTGCATTAAAAAAACAGAAAGATTACAAGAGCTCCTTGAAAAATTTTACAATTCAGTGATTCATGAGAGCCTTGATTTTCTCTTTTACATCACTTATCTCTAGCTGAATAGCTTCATAAGTTTGAACAGTAGCTTGTCTGTGTAGCTCCTCTTCATTGCTAGTTATATTGTTTACTGGTTCATATTCCAATGCCTCTAATTCAGTTTGAGCAGTTAAGAGGACTTTGTTCACATTATCAAGTTGCATAGACAAATCAACAAGATTCTTCTCTAAATCTTCTCGCTCCTTAGAAATCTTTTTAAGGAAAGCCTGAGTTTTAGCAATGGTTTCCCGAGTTCTCACAATAGCTTGATCATGGCCTTAAATAATTGAAGTAACATTCTCTATTTGAATACATAGAGATTGTTTGTCTGATTGATTCTTTTCAACACAGGCCTTACAAACATCAATTTTTTCCTTGATTTCTTTCTAGAGCTTGACTTGTTTCTCCATCAACTTCTAAAAAGTGGTCTCTACCATTTCTGACTTATCAAGGCTGTGAATCTTCAATAAAGAGTCAGCATAGTTCTGGAGTTGGGCAACCATAAATCTATAAGGATTGGGTTTTTCTTCTCCACCAACACTTACTATGCCAGCTAAATAGATGTTGAGAACACTGGCAACTGAGGAAAAAGAATTCCCTTTCAGAATCTTATTGATACAGCAATCTAGAAAATCGAAGATGACTCTAATAGTATGCTGGAACAGGTCATCTTCCAATGCATCAATTTCTGCACAATTTGCTAATGGTAGTGAAGAAGAAGTAGTTGCGGTGGAGACAATCCCTGGGGTAGATATGACATGTACTACGTTCTGGGATAAAGAGACAATAGCCTCAGAAGTTCCAACTTCAGTAACTCCAACAGCAGTGACATCAACAGGAGCAGTAGTCTCAGTAATTTTATTAGTTCTGACTTCAGTTATTGAAGTAATTCCAACTAAGACAATAGCTTCAACAGCATCAGTTGTCACAGCTTCAACTTCAATAGTCGCAGCAGATTTAACAGACTCAACTTCAGTAACCTTAGCGACTTCAATAGAATCAGTAATTACAACAGTTTTAGATGTAATTTCTGGTTGAACTTCAATATCAACAAATAAAGTATTGCCTTCAGGTACATATTTTGAAGTTGGAGTAGAATGAAACATTTCTAAAGAAAAAGAGATAAATGATTAAATGATATAAAAGAAATGAAAATGATATAAATGAGTCAAGTTTAGAATAGACCTTGAGGTTGGGAACTAAATTCTCCAAGACCATACACCTCGGCTCTCTCTTCTGCTGTTAGAAATGCATACTTACCATGGTCTGGTGGAGGAGTAGAAGGGAAAATGACATCACTATCATCATTACCATCATCATCACTCATAACTTAAATTACTGGGGGAATAGAGGCAACAAATTCCTTTTGCACTAATTGAAGTGGTCTCTCGGAAGAAGACACAGCAATAGGAAGAAGCCCAATTGCTGGTGCAATAGAAGGAACATCTGTGGTAGGATTGCTAGGAAAAATAGGTCCTTGACTTCTATAATTTTTAGATGAGCGAAGAATCAAATTCGCATCATCATCATCTTCTTGTTCTTCCTTAGTAGTTTCGAAGGCTGCACAAAGCATTGTAGCACTAGCCGCAGCTAATGCATCTTGTGAAATGATGGACAGGTCACTGAGACGCCTTAACCTCTTCCTTTTGTAAGAAATCTTCTTAGGAGAAGATTTTGATTGAGGAGAGGTTGGAATGGTGGGAGACACAGGTCGATCCTCCCACAGGTCGATCTATTGAGGCAATGGCAATACTGTTTTCATCCCTTGATAAGACTTCTTCAATGTCAAATTCTTCTATTTCAGATACTTTAGTGCTACCTGCTTCTTTCTTCTGAGCATATCATGCTCTAATGTCTCTCAAACAAGTAAAACTTGCACCGAAGTTATGAGGCATGGAATGAACAACAGAATACCATTTGGAGTTTTGAGTGGAAGATTGAACTTGGCTTTTGTGCCACTAGAGATGAAATGAAACCAAGCTCTGGCCCCCTCAAAAAGATTCCCAGTAAAACTCATATTTGTATTTGGGTTTCCAATATACAACTAATCATACCCAAACTATTGAGAAAAGTGACTTGGGTAATAAGGTTCAATGTAACAACGGTTCCCTAAGTGGAGAACCAAGTGCTCTGATCGGATATTTATTAACCACCAGAAGCACCCAGGAGACAGAGTTGTGAATTTATCAGCACCAGCTATATCCGTGAATTCTTCTCCATAACCAACATTTGGAAAATAAGAAAAACACCTGAATAATTCATAATTAGCATGGTATCAAAGTGTTTTGCGGACCGTATCCATATAACATCCTTTCTAGTGTGATTTCTCATAATGCTGAACCTTTGGAGAGTTCAAATCTACTTGAGCATCAATTGGACTCATCAATAAAGGGCAGTGCAGAACTATCTAAGCAATCAAATAAGTATATGGAAGTTTCACACGTGAATTTGGAGTCTTGACAATCAGTTTTCCTTTATTATCATGGTCCTTCTTGACATTGCAGAATCTGGTAATTAATTTTCTTAATTCACTTTGGATTCCACAAACTATTGCTGGCAATAAACTGAGTGGACAGTCTAATGCTAACAAGATTGCTGGATATACCACTCCAATTGGTAGGATTTCTTATGAGGGAATTTTTTCAACCATAACATCTGGAAACCCTCCAATAAAGCAGGGTCTGATATGGGTTGTAAAGCCTAATAATGAAAACACTCAAAAAATGTCCCGGCCTTGAAAACATCCTCATCTGATTCAGCAACATAAGTATCTATTCCACATTGGACAATCCTCTCTTCAACCTCCTCAGAAATTGGAGAAATACGTGTTAGGTCAGGATTGTTCTTTGAAAATTTTGGAAAGAGATACTACAATCATTTCTTTTGTTTCACATTTCGAGTGTTAGAAATGTGAGCACATATATGATTATGGCAGAGCAATTCCTAGTAAATGTCATAAATTATGGGATCCCGAGTTTTCAATAAATGGAGTTCATCTCTTGCGGGGACGTATTCTTCATAAGGAATGTCTCCTATGAGCAGTCCTGAAATCTCATACATTTCATGAAGGGCAAGGCTTAATTCACCTCGGGGTGTAAAGAAAGTGCAAGTATCAGGCTTGTACAATTCCAACAAGGAAAATAAATAAAATCTGCCAGGAGGAATTCTATGCTGACCTGCCCTGATGGCGCGATAAAGATTCGCATACTTCAATTGATCCTCAAAAACTTTTAAGAAGAAATTTACCAAGATCGCACATTCTCCCATAGGAGAACAATGGATCCATCCAACAGGGCGAAAGTCTTAAACTGGGAATTCTCCTTGTGCATCAACAAAGCGATGTAAGAAAATTTGGACAATCACTAGAGTTTTACTCACAAGGAGGTCTTACTTGAAAGATCCTAGAAATAATCTGCAAAAATATTTTCCAGTCGAACGAGAAAATACACCTTGTGCACTAAATCCACCAAGCAAAACACCATCTTGCAGTTTATTTAAATGTCAATCCATAATTCTGGGAATAGAAAGGGACTGGAAGTACAAGAATGGATAAGATATCTCCATGTCAGGAAGAAACATGTTACGACCGTTAACCTAACGAAACCACTTGTAGACCTCATCATTTAAACAATCATCGGGGATTGAGACATGATCACCGAACAAAAAAGAAAGCTTGTTCAGTAAATTTCTATTTTTTTTCCTTCAAAACAGGCAGTAATCATAAATTTCCACAATGTAGGGTGAGTAGGGTTCAAGATTCTACTCTTCCTTTATCAGCCATCAGATACTGCACAGACTGGAAAGACGCGACTGAGCCTAAATTGTTTCTTACCATCATATACTCCAGTATGACCAAAGTAATGATCTTTTGGCTAAGGGTTTAAGGCAAAATTCACTATATAAAGAGACGAAAGAAGTTAAAACAAAATAGTGAAAAGGAAGATACTCTTGTGGGGTTAGAGTATAAATTCCAAATATAATACAAAGTAAGAGAATCACCTCCAATCAGATGCTCCTGCGGAACCACTATGGCGCTAGAAGTCGCTCAAGGATTTTGTGAACTACTGCCGGATAGACCAAAGGATGAAGCCTTCTTCGTCATCTTCTTAAAAATTTCTTAAGAAACTTAAAGATAAGAGGAGTTTGAAGACGAAGGGTTTTGAAAGTTAAAAAAAAAAAGTTTGAAGTTCAAAATTTTCAGAAAGTGTTAAAAGATATTTTAAATGATAAGTTTCAGATTTTATAGCAGATGATTTGACGGACAAGATTTCTGGCTCGAATCTCGTGAGGATTTCCTCATTAATGAAGCTTAGAAAATGCCTTGATCTCAATGCCAGAAAAGTAGTAACTTTCCGGATATACCGCAAAAGACGCGAGATCTGCGGCTCTAATATAGATTCGAGCTCTATGCAAAGATGCGAGATCCGCGGCTCCAATGCAGCGTCAGGCATTTTCCAAAAGCATGAAATTCGCAATTCTGATACGAGGTCGTATTTTCTCTCAAAATGCGAAGATTGTATTTCGGCCAAAATTATCCAAAGTATTTCAAAACACTTCTAAAACCATGGAGTTTTGAAAACTTTAGAGGGAGTTTTGCTGGTGAAAATTTTCTTTTATTGAGGATCATTTTTCATAAAGAGGAATCCGCATATATAAACTATATAAAACATAAGACGTGGCCTTCACTGAGCTGTGCTTTATTTTCAATGAAAGATGAGATACAATTTTTAATTCACGAATGAACCTGAAGTATGAATCTCTTTCTCTAAATTCACAGACTTAATAAAAATTGGGCCCTACAGGGTCTCATTATCGCGCCCATGCATATTATGCAAGAAGCGAACATGCCATTACACCAAAACTGCAAATCTAAAGTCTGAGATTCACATTTCAGTTACTGTCGAAGCTATGAATCTAAACTTCGAGATCCGCGTTCTAGCTATAATTCTACCAAAGTTGCGAATCTAAAGTTTGAGATTCGCATCCCAATAGCAGTCTGAAAGAACTGTGAATCTAAAGTCTAAAATTCACGTTCCAGTTACAGTCTGAAAGAGCTGCGAATCTAAAATTCGAGATCCGCGCTCCAGCTGTAATTCTACCAAAACCGTGAATCTAAAATTTGAGATTCATATCCCAGTAGTAGTTTTAAAGAACTGTGAATCTAAAATTTGAGATTTGCATTCTAATTGCAGTTTAAAGAAAATGCTAATCTAAAGATTGAGATTTGCATTTTGCTTTTCAATTACATCGGTTGCAAATTCTAGAGATTTAATACAAATCCTCGACACCAAAAAAAAAGCAGAAAATTAATTCTCGGATCGTGGAGACAATCAGTTACATCAACTCAAAAGCCTACAAAGAGCCATTTCAGTTGTAATCTAAAAGAGCTGTCCGCTGTTGACAGTGAAAATTTCTAAGTAAAAAGGATTTTCCACGACAGAACGCGGAGATAATCTATAACTCCACGTCTGGCTAATTTTAGCCCCGCGTTTGAGTAAAACGCGGAGATGATCAGTAGCTCCGCGTTAGCTCCGCGTTTTTGGTTATTTAGCTCCGCGTTAGCTCCGCGTGAGCAGATAACCAGAATCTCAAATTGATTGAGATTATGATTTAGGCTTATCTAAAATACCTAAATCAAGTCCAATCAGAGTTCTAAATCAAGAGATTTAAATCAAAATTAAGATATTTTGATTGAAATCCTTGATGAGAGCAAATTCTATTCAAATAGAAACTCTCTCAAATCTTCCCGGGGTTATAAATACCTTCCTGGTGAAACCCTAGGGGTCTTTTCTTTCGGCTGTAGTCCTTTCTCTTATCGACATTCGAGATCTTCTTCCTGATCCCCTTGGCAATTCAAGTACGCGAGAGAGCCTTGAAGCCTTTTTGGTGTGATCATCTTCCTCTTAGAGAATTCAAGTTACGCACAGAGTCTTGGATTCGTGAAGAGCAGAGATCAAGAAGATCATCTATAATCGGCCGATTTCTTTAAGAGAGAAGAAGTTCGACGTACCGATCGTCAACAGGAACTATTATAGATCCCATCGCCACTGATCCCACGATTATTGTAAAAGAGAGAGATTGAACTATAAAATCCTCTCGTTTGTTCCTTTCTTTTCAATTATTCTCTTGTTCACTTCTATTGTAATCTAAGTTGTATTCAATGGAAGGAAGCAAAGCAAATTCTGCTGCGAACAAACTGGCGACCACAGTGGGAGCCATCTCTTTCACTGATGAAGAGATTGTGGTGCAATCGGACGTCGACATGATCGGATCTGAAGTGGACACGCTGGTTGTAGAAATCGACCAGCAGAAGTACGGGGAGTTCCTCTCCTCCGGATCAGGTGCCTTGGATGAGACACGGCACTATCGCCGTATGTACTCCAATGATCGAGTGACGGGTGGAAAGGTATCCACCGAGAGACGGGGATCCTTGGAGACTACGGTTATAGCGCCGAAGTTCACACGAGAAATCCTAGCCGAGGATGAGCTTCCCACTGCCGAAGAAGACCTGGGGACTGGACTGACCAGGACCCAACTCCGGAACAGGAACCGGAGAGCGAGGCGTAAAGCCCTCAAAGCCCGCCTTGGACGCGGAGCTAACACCAGAGGACGCGAGGCTATGGTCCCTCGCAAACAGGCTCGCGCTACCCGCGAGACCAGTCTCTACCGCGTTAAACGCGAAATACAACTTGCCTTAAAAGCAAGAAAAAGCCAGCGTGTGATTTTCCACGCGAGGCTATTACTGAGCCTAGCGAGAGACGCGACGCCAGTAGGGGCTGCGCTAGTCGCAGAATACCCAACACTCGCGAGTTACGCAAGTATAAAAATTCTTGAAAGCCAGCGTGTGATTTTCCACGCAAGGCTATTACTGAGCCTAGCGAGAGACGTGAAGCCAGCAAGGGTTGCGCTAGTCGCAGAATACCCAACACTCGCGAGTTACGCGAGTATAAAAATTCTTTAAAGCCAGCGTGTGACTCTCCATGCGAGACTGATACTGAGCCAAGCGAGAGATGCGAGGCTAGTACTGGTTGCGAGAAACGCAAGACTTATGACACTCGCGAGAGACGCGAGGACGATTGGCAAATAGTTGTCAGTCGTAAAAATCGTGCTAGACCCGAAGCTATGATATGCGTTAAACACAAAGATAAGCCAGCGTGCGAGAACTTCTCTTCACGCGAGGCAATTATCCCATAAGCTAAACTTCTGAAGACTCACCAAGCCAGCGAGAGACGCGAGGCTAGTATGGATAAGCGCGGAGCTATTCTCCAGGCCCGCAATGTGAAACGCGAGGCTATTCCTAAACCCCGCGAGGATCGGTCCGACCCCAGAGTCAGGGTTGATCAGTCAAAGAAACTTCAATGGGTTCCCAGACCTTCTCAAGAGTTGAATGGACCTCCTGACTCCACGGCTAAAGGCGCTGATCTCAGGGAGTACCTCTCCAAGAAGAGAGGCATAGACCAACTTCAAGTTGAACCTGTCTGTCATTGCCAGCAACTTGTGACGGCAGTATCTGCCATGATGGACAACTACGGCTGCAGCAAGAGCAGGGTATCAGTGTTTGACCGGTTATCTGAGACGGACAACAACCCTACCAAGAAAACAAGAACCACTTCCCTAAAACGCTGGAGAGCTGTAACCTCCAACATGGTGGGGAAAGGAAAGAAAATTGTAAAGATGGATGATGATTCAGAATCGAGCAATGAAGAATCTCATCGTGTTACTCGACTAAGATCAGGAGCCGTTCTGCCTCGAAATTATAAGAGGCTCGCAGGGGGTTTTTATGATGAGGACAGTGATAATTTAGCTATAGCCTCACCTCGTTCCTCTGCATTGTCTCGACTACAGAAGTCAGTATCTCACATGGCAGATAAATCTGATGATATCAATCAGAGATTTGAAGCTCAAGAAAGAATGATTCGAGAGCAGCAAAAGATGATTGGAGGTCTTAAAGTCATGCTATCGAGATTTGTTGAAGATAATGCCAAAAGGGCAAGGAAAATCCAAATGAAGAAGAACAGGAGGAGAAAGCCCACTCGATGCATGAGGAAGAGGATAGATTTTCTTTTCATAATCCACATGAAGAAAAGCTTGAAAAATTACAGAATCAACTCGAAGCTTTGATGCGTAAGAAGGAGTTGAAAGAGGCAGGGGTTTCAAGACCGTATCCTCCTGAATGGGATACGATACCATACCCACAGAAGTATAAGCCGCTCAAATTAGAGCCATATGACGGGAAAGGATCGCCCAGTCAGCACATCTATTACTTCTTGTCCCAAGCAGGACATTTGATGGGTAATGACCCCATCATGACTAAAGTATTCGCAAGTACTTTGCGAGGGCCTGCCTTTACTTGGTTTATGCAGTTGCCCCCAGGTACTATTAATACCTGGTTAGATGTAGAGAAATTATTTCTCTCATGTTTCTTCAAGGATGATACCGAGATTACGGTTCATTCCTTCCTTGCAACTAGACAAGGGGAACAGGAAACGGTAAAAGAATTTATAGAAAGGTTCCGGGAGAAGTCCGTGTATTGCAAACACGGAATGGTTCAGGAAACTCTTGTCGATACTTGTCGACACAATCTTAAGACCAACGTGCTCCTAAAAATGGGAGCCGTAGAGTCTAAGACATGGAGGGATCTGCTCAAACAGGGAGAGCAAGCTGAGGATTTGATTCGTCGAGTTGAAGAATCTCGTGGATCAAGAAGTGCTGGGGGTAGTAAGTCATATACCCAGAATAGAAGCAATAAGAATAAAGAAAAAGCAGTGATGGCATCAGAAGCTGCTCCTCAGAGATCCAGCCCTCCACCGAAGCCGAAGCCCCAAAGTCAGCAGAGCTCAAGGCAAAATAGACCGCAGCAAGAAAGGAATTACACTTTCAAGGCGGAACAGACGCCTATTCTCTTTCACTTGCTCCAAAAGAAAGGAATGTTGAAGCTTCCGAAAAATAAGAAGCCAGAAGACGCTGGCAAAGCTAAAGATCCTAACTATTATCTCTATCACCGGAATGTGGGGCATCCTACTAGAGATTGTTTTCCATTTAAGAACAGAATCCAAGCACTAATACAAGCTAGAGTTCTGACGCTTAAGGAAGAGCAGAAGAAGGTCACTGCCAATATGGCAACCATAGTGGTTGGAACCCATGAGTTCCCCGCAGGAGTAACCCCAATCCCTAAAGGTAAGATGGTTCGGAAGAATCTCGACCCTCACAACAAAGCCCAAGAAGGACTTATTCCTGTGACGACCCAAAAGGGGAAGTCATGTGGGTTCATCCCGATTTGATAGAGGATGAGCAATGGACTACTACAGGAAGTCAAAAGAAGAAGCGGGCTGTTAATGCCATCTCTGCGGATATAAATGAAGAATATATAGCTTCGGGAACCGTCACAAGTTCTGAAGAGGAGCCCGAAACTATGGCCACTCATCAAGATGGGGCAGGCCCTTCCGGTACCCTATCCGGGAAGACATATCTTAAGGACTACACTAGAGTAGATCCGAAAGATATCTATGCGGAGCTTGTGAAACCCGCAAATCAGAAAGGGCTTCGTTTCCAGAGGAGGCCTGTCAGAGATGAAGGAGATAGAGAGTCTACCTTCAAGTTCGATATAATTACTTAGCTGGCCAACATCCCAGCACGAGTAACGCTTTATGAATTGTTGAGACTATCAAAATCAACACATGAAGCGTTACGAGAGGCCTTGGCAGACTCTGAGTCATTCTTAGCTCAGATAGTCGAGCCGGCTAATGAAGAACAGGATCCCTGCCTCCATTGTCATCAAGTGAGGAGGCAGGTCCCATAGATTATCTTTTCTCCAGAAGACATGCAGGTGAGGAATATAAAGCACAACAGGTCTTTATATTTCACCGGATATGTCGGATCCACAAAGGTGGACCGAATTCAGATTGATCCGGGTTCTGCATTAAGTGTCGTGCCCAGAAGGTTGATGCAGCTGTTAGGGATTTCCCTCCATTGTCTGACGCCAACCAACACAACGATATACAGGTTCAACGCCAACAATAACCGGCCCCTCAGAAAAATCTGACTCCGATGTCAAATCGGGGATTTGAGGACGGAGGCTACATGCTACGTCATTGATACAGATACCTCATACAATATTTTGTTGGGACGGCCGTAGATCCACGCTCACATGATAGTTCCGTCAGCCCTCCACCAATGCATGAAATATTGCGATGAGGAAGGAGAGGTACGGACACTAATTGCTGACAGGCAACCATTTAAAGGACTGGAGAATTACTTCACAAATGCTGCACTCTATAAACCAGCCCATGAAGCCTCCAATGACGATCCTGGCGAATATCCAAAGCCCGATGATAGTGGCAATGAAGCCGATATTGAGAATGAGCTTCCTGGAGAAGATGACGAGGGTGATTATGAAATCAACCCTCACCTAGATTTTAGTTTAGGCCTGAATAATATAGTGGATGTAAAAGAAAGTGAGTGGGTTATTAATGAAGACATAAAGTTAGTCTACGAGCATACTGTAGCTAGTGAGTCTGAACCCTCTTGTATTTCCACTGAAGTGGATGGCCTATCCGAACTTGAAGTTCTGGCGGCATATCATTTGCATTCTCTCTCAGTCTAAAATAGCTGAGGAAAAAGGTCACTACTTTGAAGTGCCTCCTCGAAGAGGATCCCAAAGGTCGATTATGTTCGGCAAGGTAATTACATCACCCCGGCGAAAGCAAAGCAGCGAAAGTGATGAACAAATATCACCATAATTTCATCTGTATGAACAGAAATCCCGGCAGATAATGGAGAAGATGGGTTATAATTTTACCCAGAAGCCGGGATTGAACTTCGGGAAGGGGCGACGCAATCTTATACCCTCATTCAGACCGAGAGGAAAGAGCCCCGATTATTATCAAAAGACCCGCAGGGCGTTGGGCTATGTGTCTATTCCACCCTCATCGCCATCCAAGAATGAAGAGAGTTCTTCGGCCAAGGAGGATACATCTTCACCCGACCCTGATTCAGATATAAGCACTGGTGCTTGGTTTCAATCATTGACAGCCAATATGGTTTCAGTCGCCCTAGAAAGCGACGAGGAACTAATTGATGTTCAAGACGACTCCTGGGCTAAGCATATGGACACTCTCTGGGACGTCCGCTTTGAACAGCGTGATCCGCCCACTGAAGACAAATTGGTACAAGTCAACATGGGAACGGAAGAAAATCCGAAACCCATCTTCATAAGCGACACGCTAACTCCCTTAGAAAAGGAGGGACTTGTATCTCTTATCAAAGAGTATATAGACGTGTTTGCTTGGAATTATGAAGACATGCCTGGGCTTGACCCTCAAATTGCCACACACCGGTTAAATGTAAAAGAAGATGCCAAACCTATTAAACAACAACAGAGACGTTTTCGGCCGGAATTGATGGAGGCAATAGTTGCTGAGGTCAACAAACTTATAAAATTCGGATTCATCCGTGAAGAACAGCATCCGGATTGGGTTGCCAACATAGTGCCAGTTTGTAAAAAGAACGGCAAAATCCGGATATGCATCGACTTTCGGGATCTCAACGCTGCATGTCCCAAGGATGAGTTTCCACTTCCCATCACCGACGTGATGATAGACAATACTTGTGGCTACGAGAGATGTCCTTAATGGATGGCTTCTCAGGATATAACCAGATCAAAATGCACGCAGATGATGAAAAGCATACAGCCTTCAGAATGCCGCTGGGGGTACTGTTATACGGTGATGCCATTTGGGCTGAAGAATGCCGGTGCCACTTATCAAAGTGCGATGAGCACTATATTCAAAGAACATCTGCGCAAGACAGTAGAGTGCTACGTGGATGACCTGGCGGTCAAAAGTAAAAATAAAGAGGACCACCTTCAGGACTTAAAAACGGTCTTCGATCTCATGAGGAAACATCATTTGAAGATGAATCCCACTAAGTCATTCATGGGGGTGTCGGGTGGGAAGTTCCTTGGATTTATAATAACTTCAAAAGAAATTTTTCTCGACCCTGAAAAGGTAAAAGCAATCAGCGAGATGCCACCTCCCCGCAATCTTAAATAGTTGAGGGGGTTACAAGGAAAGCTCGCTTATATTCGACGCTTCATTTCCAACCTATCGGGACGTTGCCAGCCATTTTCTCGACTTATAAAGAAGGGGGTTTCTTTTGTATGGGATGAGGCATGTCAACGGGCCTTTGATGACCTTAAAGAATACCTCACCAAACCTCCCGTTCTTATGGCGCCAGTCCCTGGATAGCCTTTCCTTATATATGTAAGGGCCATGGATAACGCCTTAGGAGCATTACTTGCTCAATATAATGAGCACGGCCATGAACATGCCCTCTATTATCTAAGCATGATTGGGGCCGAACAATGGTATACCCCGATTGAAAAGGAATATTTAGCCCTAGTGTTCGCTGTTCAGAAAATGCGACACTATCTTTCTGGGCAAACGATTCATGTCATATCACGGGTTAATCCCCTAAAAATTCTGATGACGAAACTAGGATCCTTAAATGGCCGGTTGGCGAAATGGGCATTATTGCTATCGCCATACGATATGCATTTCGTCCCTCAAAAAGCCACAAAGGGGCAGGCGATCGCCGATTTTCTTGCAGACCATCCAATCGGGTCTAGTTCCAAACAGACGTCAGAGGTCAACACAGTTAGCAAGGAACAAACATGGCAAATGTTCTTTGATGGTGCTGCCAGACGATCTGCTGCTGGAGTGGGGGTTGTGCTAATTTCCCCACATAAACATATATTGCCTAACGGTTACTCACTGACAGAACCGTGCACGAATAATGTGGCGGAATATAACGCACTCATTATCGGCCTGAAGATGGCTTTACAACTGGGGGTGAACTATCTAGAGGCATATAGAGACTCTAAACTCATCGTCAATCAGATGACAGGCGAGTATGAAGTCAGACATGAAGCCCTCATCCCCTATTATCAGCTAGCCATTGAACTAGCTGGATACTTTGAGCAATTTTACATCTCTCATATATCTCGGAATGAGAATGTATATGCAGATGCTCTTGCCGCATTAGCTGCAACATTGGTGATCCCGCCAGGTGAGGTTAAAAGCATCACCATTGAAAGCAGAGAGCTCCTTCATCCCGATACTCTTCTTCAAAATAAAGAAGTGTGCCAAGTGGGCCTAACTTTGGAACCCCGTGATTGGCGATTTCCATTTGTGGATTATGCTTTACATGGGATATTACCAGCAAATCCTAAGGAAGCCACCTCTATAAAGAGGAAGGCCCAAAGATTTTATTATGACCATAAGCTTCAGACTTTATATAGAAAGTCAAGAGATGGTCTGCTACTATGCTGTATATCAAAAGCAGAAGCAGAAGAAGTGCTGAGAGAAACACACGATAGAGTATGTGGAGCTCATCAGCCTGGTCCAAAACTCGGAGACCGTATAAGAAGACTGGGATACTACTGGCCGAATCTGATCTCGGAAGCAATGGCATACGCTAAACGATGCCATGCATGCCAGATACATGCTAATTTTATTCATCAACCCCAAGAATACTTGCACAATACCGTTGCAAGTTGGCCATTTGAGGCATGGGGAATGGATATTGTGGGGCCTATAACTCCCCCGTCATCCAGAGGACATCGGTTTATTCTTGCAATAACCGATTATTTTTCAAAGTGGGCCGAAGCTGTGCCCATGAAAGAGGTGAAGACGGCAGATGTAATCAAGTTTGTCAAGCATCACGTCATTTACCGCTTCGGTATACCCCGACAGATTATTCATGACAATGGTCCGCAATTCATCAGTCAGGGATTCTTCAGATTTTGCAATAAGTTCAGAATCAAAGACATTGCTTCAACGTCATATAACCCTACAGCTAATGGGTTGGCCGAAGCCTTCAACAAGACGATTATTAAACTCCTTCGGAAGTTCATCTCTTCTAATAAACAAGATTGGGATGAGAAGCTAGGAGAATGCCTGTGGGCTTATCGCACCACTATTCGCACCCCTACAAAAACTACTCCATTCTCTTTGGTCTATGGAAGCGAGGCCGTCTTGCCTCTCGAAGTCCAGTTTCCTTCATTAAGAGTGGCTTTAACCACAAAGATGACGACAGAAGAGCACCATCAGCAAAGATTGCAAGAATTAGAGGCGTTGAATGAAAAGCGTCTCAGGGCTCAACAACAAATTGAGTTGTATCAGGCCCGAATTTCTCAAACGTTCAATAAGAACGTTAAACCAAGGATCTTTAAATAAGGAGACTTGGTTCTGGCTGTTAAAAGGCCAATGGTACTGACTCACAAGACCAAGGGTAAATTTGAACCCAAGTGGGAAGGACCGTTTGTTGTGGAGATAGTATATTCCAGTGGAGCCTATCGCTTAATGAATCAAAATGGCGACAGGATGATGATGCCGATCAATGGCAAATTTCTGAAAAAGTACTATTCTTAAATATCCCTGGAGGTACGAGTCAATCTTTTATTAGGCTGCGCAGTTTGGCGCCTCTGACCTAAACCTGGGTGTGTTTGGTTCTCAAGTTTGAACCACCTCCAGTCCTTTTTTAGGCATGCGCAATTTGAAGCCTTTGACCTAAACCTGGTGTGTTTGGTTCTCAAGTTTGAACCACCTCTAGTCTTTTTCTTAGGCATGCACGGTTTGGCGCCTCTGACCTAAACCTGGTATGTTTGGTTCTCAAGTTTGAACCACCTCCAGTCTTTTTCTTAGGCATGCGCAGTTTGGCGCCTCTGACCTAAACCTGGTGTGTTTGGTTCTCAAGTTTGAACCACCTCCAGTCTTTTTCTTAGGCATGCGCAGTTTGGCGCCTCTGACCTAAACCTGGTGTGTTTGGTTCTCAAGTTTGAACCACCTCCAGTCGTTTTCTTAGGCATGCGCAGTTTAGCGCCTCTGACCTAAACCTGGTGTGTTTGGTTCTCAAGTTTGAACCACCTCCAGTCTTTTCTTAGGCATGCGCAGTTTGGCGCCTCTGACCTAAACCTGGTGTGTTTGTTGTGCCCAGATCAAGTTACGCGAGAGAGCCTTGAACCGCCTCCAGTTTGGTTCTAAAGTTTGAACCACCATCAGTATTTTCTTGGGCATGCGCAGTTTGGCGCCTCTGACCCAAAGCTGGTGTGCTTAGTTCTCAAGTTTGAACGGCTTCCAGTCTTTCTTTTTAGACATGCGCAGTTGGCGCCTCTGACCTAAAAAGGTATAAAATTACCCGGCGCCAACTAGGCAATGGGGAGAGAACCAGTTTCTCGCCAACCCCTTCATACCGGGGGTAAAAAGTATGAATTACCTAATACCGATAAGGTAAAGGGAAGAGGAAGAGTTTGGTATTTAAGTCCAAACGAAATTCTCGACAAACTCACCATGTTGAGGGGAATAACATGGCTAGCCCAACTCAAACGGTAGTTGGTAAAGGCTAATCAAATCCGTTGATAGTTGGGGGTTTGCTAAAAATCCCATAAATCCTGTCATGTTAAATTCTTACCTCTGACAGTATGGTTCTGAAAATTGTGCATAAACGATACCGAGAGATAAATTATTTTGACAACAAGTTATTTGTTGGGCAAGCAAATCTGTTTTGAAGCCGGAAAATAAAAGAGTCAAAAGAATCATCTTTGTTAAAAAGGTGAAGATGCAAAAACAATTTCAAAGAACCATCGAAGGTTATCTCTCTCCTGTTTACGGAGTTCTTATTACAAGAAAAATAAAAGCGTAAAGAGAGGAAACTATTGATCTCCCAGGAGCTTCAATTTATTTATCGTCTCATCCAAATTTCGACGATGAGATGACTCCACGGTATGTTGAGCCTGTCTACGCAACTCATCGTCATTTATTGCAAGTTGCTGCGACGAGACTCTTCAATGACACGATTCCTGTTTGTCTCCTCCTGCTTGACATGTTCCTGTTGGAGAAGTAACATCTCCCGCTTCTTGACAGACTCCCCTAATCGGAGTTCATTTTCTATCAAGATGGCCCGAGCTCTGGCAATCATCTCCTGGGCTCTAGAGATGGCAGCCTGACTCTCCCCAATCTCAGAGTCCACCCTCCTCAGATCTCCGAGAATGGATTCCCGGCTGGCTTCGAGCTTTGTCAGCTCCTGAGACCATCTCTCTTCCTGCTGCCTTAAAGCATTTCTACGTGATGTTGATTCTGCCCAAAGCTGCGCCAGTTCTATTTCATTGATCGCCTCCACATCCGCCTGGCGGAGAGTGTGTAGAGTGGTTATCTGCTCTTCTAAGACTGCAAGGCGAGCTCGATAAGAAGTTGCTCGATCTCGTCCCCCAACTTCTTCAATATTTTCCAGATAGCGAGATAACAGTGGACGTGCGAAATTGAAGAAATCGTGGCCTGCCAAGACCATCTCGATACATCTCCTTAGCAAACGCATAAAATCAATGACACTGAGGTTGAAAAGCTCTTCAAGAGGACTTGCAGTGTCAGCAGGCAACACAGGCAATGCCGAGAAAGATGTCACGGGCAGGGGAGCAGTGGCTACTGGAATCGAAGAAGAAGCCCGTCCCTGTACCAAGTTCAGAATGTGGGGAACCAGTAAAGCCAATGCAGATCTGAAAGAACTGGGAACCTGAAGGGAAGTGGTGCTAGTACAGATCACCTGGGCAGCGCCACCTACAGGAGAAGATGAGGGAGTATTTCCACCAGAAGCCCCCACTTGCGGAAGTGACTTCAAACGAGAACTTCAAATTATCCTCCTCCCCTACTGGAAGACTTGGAGCTGCAAGAGTTGCAGGCGTCTCAGCAGCCACGATAATAGATGATGTTAAAATCGCTGACTGAGAAACGGAAGGAATACCAACTACCGTTGGAAAAGTCTCCCCGGAGCAAGCTGGTGGTGTTGGAGACGGTATACTTGGAGACGGTGTGGCCTCTCTTGCTGCAGCCGCAATAATAACTTCTATTCTTTCATCACTCCCTAATTCATCAATGGGAGGAATTGATGAGGAAATTGGACATGTGGTCGGCGTGAAATAGTCATCATCAAATTCATTTGCCGAACCACCCACTGAGCCAGTAGCACCCGAATGGTCCACCCTGTCATCAGACTCCCCCGGAGTAGTAGAATGCCTCGGCGAGAGGAGTTGACCACTTGCATCTCAGAAAACAAGAAAAGTGATGTTACAGTAAACTAATAGCGGACAAAAAAAAATAATAAAATGCTAAGAGCCATATGAGCGATACAAGTCCAGTTGTCGGACTTGAAGGGGGAGACATTGTCGTTTCCAATAATGTACCCGTCTCGCTACCCGTTGGTTGCGCCACAGGTTCTGCAACAGGCTCTATGGCCGAAGGAGCCGAAACCTCAACGACACTTGGAGCTTTAGCAGGTTCATCTTCCCTTGCTGAAACTGGGGATAGAGCTGAAGCCAACAAGTCTGAAGCAAGTTTGACAGCCACTTCTTGGGGGGCTATCAAAGTTTCCTGAGCCAACTTCTGCTTCTTACCGGGCCTTTTCTTTAAGGTACCGCGGCGTTTGAGAGTTGGACTCCAGGGACGAATGGCGACAGGCTGGGGAGCTCTTCCAGCACCAGTATTGTCATCGTCATCACCGGCGTCATCGTCGTCAGACTCACTGGCGTCTGAAGGCTCAGCCGCGGCGCCAAGGAATTCTTCCATCCCTTTTATTCTCACCCTCGAAGCACCTTGGCGGCTAATATAGAGAGCTTCAATCTCTTTGCAGCAACTGCGATTAAGAGAGAAGCCAGGAACATCAGCATTTGAAATGCTGAACCAGTTGCAAAAGCAGAGTGTTGTGGCCAATTCTGGCGTTTTCTGGGGAAGGGAGAATTCAGCTTCAGTTCCACCAGTTGCAAAGTTAAACCATCCGCGGGCTCCCTCATACAAATTCCCCTCATAGGCAAGATTTTTATTTGGATTACCCACATAAAGTTGGGAATATCTAAACTGGCGAGCAAAGCGACTTGGAGTGTACGGCTCAATCAGACACCTGACATCCCACCGATATACCAGGTGCCCAGGTCGGATGTTGAGGAGCCACCAGAACGCTCCCGCAGATAAAGCAGTAGAATTATCTGCTCCTGCAGCATCCTTTAGTCTCAATCCATATCCTCCACCGGGAAAGTCAGGGAAACACCGGAAGATCTCGTAATTCTGAAAACTACGAAGGGTCTTTCGAGTCTGGGACATATAATTGTGCGTCCATGAAGAGCGTTCATATAGCTCCACAAAGAAGCACTTTTCGCCCGAACGACGCTCTGGTGCACTCATTAAAGATGGACATTGCAAGATGAGCCACGCCATTAAATAGGTGTAGGGCAGCTCCACCCTAGGGTTTGGAGTTTTCGGCTGGGCAGTCTCTTTCGACTTGCCCTTTCCTTTCCTCTTGACCTTAATAGTGGGAGAAAATCACGACAGAGCACCCTCAGTCCATACTGTAAATTGCATACCATGGCGGGAAGAAGTCCAAGGGATCGGCCATATGCGAGAAGAACCGCTGGATATACCACGGTCACTGCAATTGCTTCTTTGGGCAACAACGGCACGACACATCTCTTCAGTCACAGCATCAGAAACCCGGTAATGAGACCTCTGTTGGAGATCGGGAACTGGGCTTGATAATGGTAGCTCTTGAATGAAGTGCCGGGATCATATCCTTTCTCATTGGAATCTATAGTATAATACAGACGGTAATGGCCCCTAGCTATGCGCTGGTCGATCTCTGAGATGAGGATAGGAGGGTGACCATAGATGGTTGCCGAGCTATCCTTAGAATTTAAGTTGGCAAAGAGGTACTCGGCCCATTTTTTGTGGCCGATACCATGATTACGCGCACCTGTCAAGTCAGCGCAAATATGATAAAGGCACATCATCTCCCAGTATGTGGCATAGATGCGCTCATCCTTAGCCATCAACATGTTTAACTCCTCGGTGGAAGGGATGTATTCTTCGTAAGGGACTTCACCCATGGAAAGCCCGGAAACCTCGAACATCTCGTGGAGAGCGAACCCTAGCTCACCCACTGGTGTAAAGAGAGTGCAAGTCTCAGGGTTATACATCTCCAAGAGGTAGTAAAAGTGGTAAGCACTCTGAGAGAACCCGAATTGGACATTTCTGATGGCTTTATATAAGCCAATATCCTTTAAGATGGGCTCGTGGGAATTCAACATGTATTGAACGAGGCGGGCCCACCACATATTGTTAGAGGAGTAGACCCAGTCAGGCATTCTGAAATCACTAGCCGGGTATTGACCATCTCTTGCCAAGAACTCGGTCAAGAAAGTTCGGGCACGAGAGGGGACTTCTCCTACTGGAAGCTCTTTGCCAAATCGGTCTGTAAGCAAACCAGTAATGCATCTGGGGGCACCATCCTGATAGGGGCCTTGTGCACCAAATTTGCCTGTTGGGATGCCGTCTTGCTCTTGAGTCAAGCCCCACTTTAATTCTCGAGGCATCGCCAGCCTCTGAAGATAAACCAGAGGATAGCCACGACTCATTCTGGGCAGAAACATTAAAGCTTCGCCCGAGTTATAGAACCACTCGCACTCCTCTTCAAAGACGATCTCATCTGATTGATCCATTTGGTCTCCGAAGAGGAATGCGGGCTTCTCCATCGCCTTTCTATTCACATCTTCGAAAGCCGCATCAGTTATGATCTCCCTCGCAGTGGTAGGGTGATACTTGATCAACTTCTCCTTGCTATCCTTCGGGTCTGGCTTGTACGAGGGCAGGATGGTAGTGAAACGGAATTGGCCTGAAGGATCAGAGCCTTCAGCGAAGCCAAAGTAGTTCCTCTGAGCGAAGGGCTCCATCGAATACCCTAATGTACAAAGAAACACTAGAGTTAGAGAAGTTTCTCTAAGGTAGAAAATTTCTCTAAGTATGGACGCGCGAAGCTAAAAATTAGAATGCACGAAACTAAAAATATCGCCGCGTGAAGCTAAAGATTAGACCGTGCAGAAGTTAAAATAGCCTCGCGTTTCTACGCGATTGCTGCTTAAAATAGCCTCGCGTTTCTACGCGATTGCTGCTTAAAATAGCCTCGCGTTTCTACGTGATTGCTGCTTAAAATAGCCTCGCGTTTCTACGCGACTGCGACTTAAAATAGCCTCGCGCCTCGGCGCGATTGCTGTTCCGAATAGCCCCTCGCTTCAAAACGCGAGGATGACACGATAACTTCGCGTGAGAAGAAAGCCAGAGGCTTTTCTTCTTCTCCAAGCCTTACGGCCGGAGTACGGCGATCTCGCCGATGAAAGAGATGATTAACCGGTTAAAATCAAACCAAATCACTCAAAAATGTTCCAAAGAGTCTCGAGAGAGAGATCCTTACCCCCAATGGGCGAAATGTGGGCCGGCGCGTCGCCGCCATGGCCGCTGCCACCACTGCTCGCGCCAACCGCCGATGACGGAGCCGCGCGGGAAGTAGCACGAGTCTTGGGCGCCATTTCTCAGAAAAATCGAGGAGAATCGACGGGAAATTAGGAGAAAATCGGTCGGAGAATGCTCGGGTCGCTTGAGCTCTGATCGTCTGAATCTCTAGGGTTTCTAAAAAATTCTCGAGTGAAGTGAGAAGAAAAGGAATAGAGATTTCATTTAAATGAGGAAAACCGCCTCTTGGAATTCGGTGCGGATTTCGGAGAAAATGACTGGTCAGTTACTCTCCAAAACGCGGAGCTATTAGCCTCGCGTAATAAAGAAAAAGGTGAAGATATTAACTCCGCGCTACTCTGCGCAACTCCGCGAAACACGAGGATAACTTGGTATTTTAGCTTCGCATTCTCATGAAGAACTTGGATTTTTGGCCAAGTTAAGACGATCCTTACCCGATCACTTCAGGTATTAACGATCTAAGTTACGCAAAAGAGCCTTAGATTATTTTACCAAAATTATTGACCATCTGTTTGTTGTGCAAACAAAATCATTGAAGCCAACAGATAGAGAGGAAAATAATTTGCCTTTATTCATAAAAGAAAAGATTACAAAGAGGGAATTATAGCTCTCCCAAAATCATCTACACGATCATCGACTCATCAATAACTCAACGTGAGATCTCTACGGGGTGTTGAAGCTCAGTTCGCTGGTTCACATGAAAAAGATGGATCTGTCATCTGAAATGAAGCACGAGAGGAAAGAGAAGTGCTGCAAGCCCATACTTGAGCTTGCAACTCCTTCAAAAGTTTACCTCTAGGAACCAGAGCTTGAAACCTGCAACTATGTTGTAAAGCATATGCTTCTGACTTCCTTAGAGTTACTTTTGCTGATAAAGATCGATGGACCCACATGCACTCCTCTTCAAAAAGGATTGTAGTTACTGCAAAAGGAACAGAGTTTCCAAAAGTGTGAAAATGCGGAGCTAAACTAACTCTGCGTGCAGTTGAAGAAATAGCCTCGCGCTTCAAACGCAGAGGATGACGCGATAACTTCGCGTAAAGGAGGGACAGAGTTTTTCTATGTTGTTTCCTTCTCTTTCTAAAGCGACTGCTAATCAAAGATAGCCTCGCAGATTCATCGCGACTGCTAATCAAAGATAGCCTCGCAGATTCATCGCGACTGCTAATCAAAAATAGCCTCGCGGATTCATCGCGACTGCTAGTCAGAAATAGCCCCGCGTTTCAAGCGCCGGGATGACGCGATAACTTCGCGTAGAGAAAGAACAGAGTTCCTCTCTGCCTTCTCCTTCTTCTTCAAGCCTTACGGCAGGAGAACGGCGGTCTCGCCGACAAAATAAACAATTGGCTAGATTAAACCGAGTCAAAATAGCTCAGAATGGTTCTTAGAAGACAAAGAGTTGAGGTTTTTACTTTCGGAAGAAGCTGCATTGACTGGTTCGCCACTGCGTTTACTGCCATGGCCACAGCCATTAACGTCGGCCGCTGTGCACAAAGCCGTACTCTTCTGGAGCGACATCTTAATGATGAAAATCTATGGAGGGTTAAAGGAAGATCAATTGAAGATCGCTCATTGGCATCGCTCACTCGAACCAGAGTTGCCCGAGCTCTGAGTTTTTCAGAAATTCCTCAGAAACTTTTGCGGGTGAAGTGAAGAGGAAGATGACCCGGGAGCTCTATTTAAATGAGATTTCCGTCGTTTGGTATTCGGCACAGAAGTTTAGAGTAATTAATGAAGCAATTACTCATTTCACTGAAGACGAAGTGAAGCTGATTAGCTCCGCGTAGGCGGGCTAAACCGGAGATAGACTTGGCATTCTAACTCCGCGTCTCGGCTTAAGTATCCAAAGTATTTCAAATTTTGCTAAGTTCTAAGCAATTTTGAAAACTTTGGAGGGGGTTCTATTGGCAGTGAAAATTTCTAAGTAAAAAGGATTTTCCACGACAGAACGCGGAGATAATCTATAACTCCGCGTCTGGCTAATTTTAGCCCCGCGTTTGAGTAAAACGCGGAGATGATCAGTAGCTCCGCGTTAACTCTGCATTTTTGGTTATTTAGCTCCGCGTTAGCTCCACGTTAGCTCCGCGTGAACAGATAACCAGAATCTCAAATTGATTGAGATTATGATTTAGGCTTATCTAAGATACCTAAATCAAGTCCAATCAGAATTCTAAATCAAGAGATTTAAATCAAAATTAAGATATTTTGATTGAAATCCTTGATGAGAGCAAATTCTATTCAAATAGAAACTCTCTCAAATCTTCCCGGGGCTATAAATACCTTCCTGGTGAAACTCTAGGGGTCTTTTTTTCGGCTTTAGTCCTTTCTCTTATCGGCATCCTAGATCTTCTTCCTGATCCCCTTGGCAATTCAAGTACGCGAGAGAGCCTTGAAGCCTTTTTGGTGTGATCATCTTCCTCTTAGAGAATTCAAGTTACGCACAGAGCCTTAGATTCGTGAAAAGCAGAGATCAAGAAGATCGTCTATAATCGGCCGATTTCTTTAAGAGAGAAGAAGTTCGACGTACCGATCGTCAACAGGAACTATTATAGATCCCATCGCCACTGATCCCACGATTATTGTAAAAGAGAGAGATTGAACTATAAAATCCTCTCGTTTGTTCCTTTCTTTTCAATTATTCTCTTGTTCACTTCTATTGTAATCTAAGTTGTATTCAATGGAAGGAAGCAAAGGAAATTCTGCTGCGAACATCCGCGAATCTAAAGTATGAGATCCACGTTCCGGATGTAATCTAAAAGAGCCGTCCATGAATATAAAGTTTGAGATCCGCGTTCCGATTGTGATTTACAGGAAAAGCGAATCTAAAGCTTAAGATTCACCTTCCGCATTTCAGTTAAGATCTAGAGGATTAAATACGTTGGTTGCAAATTTTGGAGATTGAATACAAATCCACTATATCAAAGGACGAGAAATTAATTCTCAGATCGTGAAGGCCAATGGTTGAATGGTTACATCAACTCAAAAGTCTCTAAATCTCTATAAATATCATAAGCTTAATCAGAAAAGGGAACCCGGAGATTAATATTATAGAGAGAGCCATTTCCATCTAATTGCTGGTGTTATCAGTGATCCAAAACTTTTGCCAATTAGAATCTTATACAAAGTGTCAACGGAGAGCAAGATCATACTCCACAACTACTCTAGAGCCCAATTTTAAATAAAGAGCAAATTAAATTTTTCTCATCTTCTATAAATGGAAAACCGTTGAAATTGTAATCCTTTATTGAAAATGTTCAATAGAGAATCATTTACAATTTTATGGCTTACAACCACAATAGCTTCTGGTGCAACTTCTAGTTGAATTTCAGCATAAGCAAATGAAGTACTACCTTCAGGTATATACTCTGAAGTTGGAGTAAAGAGAAACATTTCTAAAGAAAAAGAATGAAATGATTAAATGATGATAAAAGAAGTGAAAGATGATGTAAATGAGTAAAAGTTCAGAATAGATCTTGAGGTTAGGAACTAGATTCTCCAAGCCAGTACACCTCAGCCCTCTCTTTTGTCGTTAGAAATGTATATTTACCATGGTCTGATGGAGGAGAAGAGGAGCAAATGACATCACTATCAACATCATCATCATCATCATTACTCATAATTTGAACTATTGGAGGAGTAGGGGCAGTAAATTCCTCCTGCACCAATTGGATTTGTCTCTCTGAAGAAGACACAGCAACAGGTAAAAACTCAATTGATGGTATAGTAGAAGGAACCTCTGTAATAGGGTCGCTAGGAAAAATAGGTCCTTGACTCCGATGCTTTTTAGATGAGTGAGGAATCAAATTCGCATCATCATCATCATCTTCTTGTTCCTCTTCAGCAATTTCAAAAGCTGAATTAAGTATTGCTGCACCTACTTCAGCCAATACAGCTTGTGGAATGATCGGCAAGTTAATAAGATACCTCAACCTCTTTTGTTTGTAAGAGATCGTCTTAGGAGAAGATTTTGATTGAGGAGAAATTAGAATAGTGGGAGATGCAGGTCAATCTATTGGGACTATTGCAGTGCTCCTTTCATCTCTTGATTCGAATCCTTCAAAGTCATACTCTACCCTCAAAGTCCTCTATTTCAACTACTTTAGTGCTGCCAGCCTCTCTCTGTTGAGCATACCATGCTCTGATGTCTCTCAAATAATTGAGGCTCAAGTTAAAGTTATGAGGTATGGAATGGACAGCTGAATACCATTTGCAAAAGCTAAAACTCATAGATAAATTTTGAGTCTTGAGTGGAAGATTGAACTTGACCTTTGTACCACCAGAGATGAAATGAAACCAAACTCTGGCTCTCTCGAATAAGTTCCCAGTAAAGCTCATCTCTGTCTTGGAATTTCCTACATACAATTGATCATACCCAAATTGTCGAGAAAAATGGCTTGGGTAGTAGGGTTCAATATAACAATGGTTCCCTAAGTGGAAAACTAAGTGTCCTGAATGGATGCTTATTAGCCACCAGAAATACCTAGGAGCAGAGTTATGAAATTATCAGCACTGGCTACATCTGTGAATTCATCCCCATAACCAGCATTTGGAAAGTAAGGAAAACATTTGTATAACTTATAATTAGCATGATATCGAAGTGTTCTGCAGATAGTAGCCGTATAACCTCCTTTCCTAGAATTTCTCATAATGGTGAACTTTAGGAGAACTCTAGTCTATTTAAGTATCAATTGGACTCATCAACGAAGAACAGTGCAGAACTATCCAAGTTATTAAATAAGTATATAGAAGTTCCACCCGTGGATTTGGAGTCTTGACAATCAATTTGCCCTCATTATCATGCTCCTTCTTAATATTACAGAATTCATCAACTAATTTTCTCAATCCACTTTGGATTCCACAAACTATTGTTGGCAACAAACTGAGTGGATAGCCGAATGCTAACAAAACTGCTGGATATACCATTCTAATTGATAGAGTTTCCTACGATGGAACCACGCATTTCTTCAACCATAACGTCAAGAAACCTGCCAACAACACAGGATCTGATAAAGGTTATAAATCCTGATAATGAAAACTTTCAAAAGATGTCTCAACCTTGAAGTCATCCTCATTTGATTCAGCGATGTATGCATCGGTCCACAGTGGACAATCCTTTCTTCAACCTCATTCTCAGAAATTGGCAAAAGATGAGTTAAATCAGGATTGTTCCTCATAAACTTAGGGAAAACATACTGTAACCACTTTTTTTACTTCACATTGCGAGCATTAGATATGTGAGTACAAATATATTAGTGGCAAAGTCATTCCCAGTAAGCATCATAAATCATGGGATCTCAAACCTTCAATAAATGGAGTTCTTCTCCTATGGGGACATATTCTTCATAAGGAATATCTCAAATAGGTAACCTTGAAATCTCATGCATCTCATGGAGGGCAAGCTTTAGTTCACCATGAGGCGTAAAGAAAGTACAATTATCAGGGTTATACATTTCCAGCAAAAAAAATAAATAGAATCGACTAGGAGGAATTTCATGTTGAGTTGCCCTTATAGCACGATAAATATTTATATGTTTCAGTTGGTCCGCAAAAGTTCTTAAGAAAAATTTGATTAAGATAGCCCATTCTTCCTTAGGAGAAGAACGAACCCATCTAGCAGGACGAAAATCTTGGACTAAAAATTCTCCTTGTGCATCAACAAAACGGTGTAAGAAAGTTTGGGCGACCATTGGAGTTTCATCCAAAGAGAGGTCTTGCTTAAAAAATCCTAGAAATAATGCACAAAAATGTTTTTCAGTAGAACAAGAAAATGCACCTTGTGCATTGAATCCACCCAACAAAACACCTTCTTGCGGTTTGTTTAAATGCCAATCTCTTGGTTCGAGATCAGACTCAAGAGCATATACTTCATATGCTTCTTATTTCTTTTCTGAATTTAACTCCACTTCAAGTTCATTCTTTGGACAAAATAATTCTTTACTTTTCACTGTTATACGTTTGCCAGAGTCTTTAGGCAATGCTAAAGTAGTAGCCAAAAAAGCTAAAGAATCTATATAACTGTTCTGATGGCTCAGTACATGACTGATATAGAAACCATTAAAGCTATTAGTCATTTTTGTGACTGCTTGGTAATATGGCAAGAGGTCTTCATTTTTGACTTCATATTCTCCTCTGACTTGATTAATGGCGAGTTGTAAATCTCCAAATGTTTCTAATTATTTTACCCCCCCAACTGTTTGGCTATCTTTAGATCAATCATTAGGGCATTGTATTCAGCAATATTATTAGAACATGAGTCCGTCAATGAATATGCTCAAGGGATAACGTAGTTATAGGGAGAAACAAAAACAACCCCCACTCTTTCTACTATTTTTCCTTTGAGTCCCATTCTAGAGGAACCATCAAAAAAAAGCTGGCAAACTTCTTCTCTAGTGGCATTTGCTTCAGCGATTTCTTGTGCAGTATTTTCCTCTGGAATTGTATTTCCTCCACCTACTTCACCAGGGATATCTTCATATAATTTTAAAGATACTGAAATCGAGTGTTTAGCTAGAAAATCAGCTATAGCTTGCCCCTTAATTGACTTTTGTGGGATAAAATTCATATCATATTGTAATAGTAAAATAGCCCAATTGAATAATCTTAAATTTAATGGCCCTAGTTTGGTCATTAATATTCTTAAAAGATTAACTCTCAATATAACATGAATTGTTTACCCCACCAAATAGTGTCGCATTTTCTATATTGCTAACGCCGAAGCTGGGCATTCTTTTTCCACTAGATTATATCGATATTCGGCCCCAATCATTATTCTACTAAAATAATAAATTGCTTGTTCATGTCCAAATTCATTATTTTGGGCTAACAAAGCTCCCAAAGAATGGTCCATAACTCTTACATATAACAGGAAAGATATTCCTGAAACTGGTGCTACAAGACAGGTAGTTTTGTAAGATATTCCTTGATCTCTTCGAAAGCTTTCTGACAAGCTTCATCCCATACGAACAATACTCCTTTCTTCATTAATCACGTGAATGGTTGACACCTCCCTGACAAGTTTGATATGAACCTCCGAATATATGCCAACCTCCCCTGTAATCATCTTAATTCTTTAAAATTTCTAGGTGGTGGCATATCTTGGATTGCTTTGATTTTATCTGGGTCAAGGTGGATCGCTCGAGAAGTGACTACAAAGCCAAGAAACTTTCCACTAGAGACTCCCAGAAAAGACTTGTTGGATTCATCTTAAGTTGATATTTCCGCATAAGATCGAACACAATTCTCAAATCATGAAGATGATCACCTTTGCTTTTGCTTTTGATGGCCAAATCATCCACATAACATTCTATCGTCTTTCAAAGTTTCTCTTAGAATATAGTATTCATGGCACATTCATATGTAGCACCAGCATTATTCAGACCTAAGGGCATGACCGTATAACAACCCCAATGGTGTTCTAAAAGACGTATCTTCTCATCATCGAGGTACATTTTAATTTGGTTGTATCCTGAAAATCCATCCATGAAATACATTCGTTCGTAGCCATAAGTATTATCGATCATATCTGTGATGGCCAAAGAAAATCCGTCCTTTAGGCATGCTTCGTTCAAGTCTCTGAAGTCAATACAGACCCTAATTTTTTCATTCTTCATGGTCACGGGAACTATATTCACGACTCATTCTGGATGTTGTTCTTTGCAAATGAAGCTTGATTCAATTAACTTTATTATTTTAACTTTAATGGCTTCCATAATTTCAGGATGGAACGTTTGTTATTGTTGTTCTATTGGTTTCGCATCCGGCCAGATTTGTATACAGCGACTTCTTCATAGTTCCAGGCAAAAACATCAATATATTCTCGAATGAGAGAAATCATTCTTTCTTTTTCTTCTAAAGATACAATTTCACTTATAAATATGGGCCTAGGGTTAGTTTTGTCATCCATATTTATTTGGATTACTTTATTTTCGATTGGAGGTTCTCATTGGTCAAGCTGAACCTCCTACTTCATGTTGAGGTGCTTCCCCCAGGGATCATCCTTGATCGATGATAATTCTTCAACATCATATTCTTCTTGGTCTGCGGAGACCATGTTGATAGAGACTTCCCAAAAAATGGCACCAACTCTTACATCTGAATCATAGCATAATGATTCTGATGAATGAGTTTGTAGTAACTCTTTGAAATTTATTTCTGAAATTTTCAGGAGTGGTAACATATCTCAATCCCCTGCTAGTCTTATCATAGTAATCTGGCATCTTTCCTTTCATAACAAAAGGTCAAAGTATAGCTTTTCTTTCTTTTCCAAAATTTAACCTCCTAATTTGGCTATGTTATATCCTATCTTTTCATCATTTTATGGAGATTTTCATCATAATGGAAGAACTCAAGATTTCCCTATTCTTCCTCAGAATCTAAGCATTTTTTTTATTTTTATTGTTTATTTTTCCGAATATTATAGATTTTTGATCTTTATGTTTAGGAGAAACTTCAAAGATCGCTTATTTGTATCTCTATCGTCATCGCTTTGTATGCAAAAGAATGATCGAATAGGTGCTTGAAATGATGCTAAGGAATATATTTTATCTAGTTGATCACTGACTACGTCAGTACTAGTACTTGAGGGTTTAGAGTCAACACCAAACGAATAAGAAAACTCTATATGTTTATTTATCCACTCGCTATCAGAATTGGCAGTGTCATTTACATCATTGCCTTCAAGGCTTATTACAATGGGTTCTATATCCCAAGCTTCATCATAGGATTTTGAATTTTCGGATCATGATTTAGTATCAGCCTCATTGCCGCTATCAGATTCTTCTGGAATAGGTTGTTCAGCTACTTCAATTATGTCTTGATATAGCAATGCATCTGTAAAGTAGTTTTCAACTCCTTTAAAGGATTGCTTTTCTGCTACCAGGGTCTTCACATTTTCATTATTATCTACATATTTCATACACTGGTGAAGTGTAGAAGGGACAATGAGGTTGAGATGAATCCATGGCCTTCTAGGTAGAACGTTGTAAGACGTGTTAGTATCTATTATATAGCATGTGACCTCCATATTTAGATCACTGATCTGGCACTTCAACTTCACCTTGCCCAAGGGTTGAAGTTGCCCAAGGGTTTACTACCATTAGCGTTGAATCCAAAAATAGTGGTATTTGTTGATGCCAGTCTATTCATAGGAACTCTGAGATATCGCAATCCCCATCTTGGCATTATGCTTAGAGCAGATCCAGAATCAATCTGGATCTGGTCAATCTCTATTGACCCTATGTAACCCTTATAATATAAACGTCAGTGAGACTTGTTATTCTTTACTTGCATATCTTTTGGAGAGAAAGTTATGCAATGATTTTTCTTAAAAGTCTTATGGCATATTGCACAGACTTTTTCTTCTTCCTCTATTATTTCTGGAATTTGAGCCAGAAATACTTTAGAATCTTGCAGAAATTCTCTTAAAACTTCTCTAGTTTGCTTAGAAAGGTTTAGGAGCTCATACAAAGTAATTCTTGCAGGAATTTGACCAATTGTGCCAATACATCAAATTGGGAAGGCTTCTTGGAATTTCCTGTTGGTTCCTTATCCTTATTTTTAAGAGTTTTGTCTAACTTAAACTTTTTTTGCTTGCACTTCTTTGGAGACTGAGGTTTCATCATAATTTTTCAAGTAGTCTTTTCCTAAACGAGTCCCAGAAGACTTATGTTGGTCTTCATTGACTGTCAAAAAGTCCTTGATCTCTTCTTCTAAGTCTGAGAGAGGATGAACTCCTGCATCATTTTCGGAAATTGCAGTAACAACATCATAAGTAAAAGCTTTTCATTTTGACTTCTTCTTAGGTGAACTTGAAGTCCATTGCTTATCTTTAAGGTCTGGATATATCCACATTATCTCTCCTTTAGAAGTTTCAAAAGAAAATAATCCTTTTTTTGTTGCTGATGAGGGTCATAGTTTTTTACTCTCATTGTGCCTTTAGGAATAGGTTGAACTCCATCCTGAACAATTGATTCTATCCAGCCTGGAGCTTTTTCGAATTTAAAAGTTACCATATTTGCTGTTACTTTCTTCTGATCTTCTCATAACTTGATGACCTTAGTGTCCACCAAAACTTGGATCTTATCCTTTAGGATATAATAATTTTTGGTAGGATGGTTAATAATCCTATGATACAAGCATTAATTGGGATCATTAATAGTTCCTACTTCTTCAGGTCGCTTTGATTCTGACAGCTTCAATATATTCTTCGTCATGAGTAGATTAAAGATGGTAGCATTGTGCTCATCTTTGAAAGAATATTGTTTTTGTGGAATCCGCAATGGAGGAGTCCTTGGAGAAGGTTTTGCGGGATTTGGAGCATCGGTCGCCATCGTCTCTTTCCTTTTTGGTCGAGACAACTGAGGTGTTCTAGAATTATTTCGTCTTTGTCTCCCTCCTTCCACAGTTTCAAGTCTTTGTATAATTTTTTCGACTTCTCAGCTTATAATGAAAGATCTTTCGTAGTAGAGGACTTCACAATCCTCATTCTGGTGAGAACTTTGGTAGAGAGATTGTGTCTATAAATTTCTACTAATGTTTTCTCGAGCATCCCATGCGGATATCTAAGAGAACCTTTTCTAAATCTCTTGATGAAATCTCGAGCTGACTCTCTATTTTTTTTTTGCTTTGTGGCAAGGAGTGCTGGTATTGAGATTTTCATATCATTTTCGTAAAACCTTGTTAAAAAAGGCTTTCTCTGTCGTTCCACGAATTGATGGTTCCCTGTTCCAATCTCTGGAACCACTCAAATGCTAGACCTGTCAAGGTGCTAACAAAAACTCGCGTAATGATCGAGTCATTTCTAGTCAAATGATCCCATTGAAATTTGAAGTAGTAAAGGTGCTAGTTCGGCGACCTTTTACCATCGAATGACTTAAACTTCAAAAGCTTGTAGTTCTCCGGGAATGATACATTCTTCCACTCCATCGGATATGGCCTTATAACTCCTAGCTCTTGCAAGTTGTTTCTATGCATAAGAGCATTGCGTTGATTCTGAAAGCTCTCCATCAAAACAGCATTTGGATTATCTTCGTATTCTAGATTCCTTAATTGATGGTAGAAATGTTCAGAACGATTATCTTCTTTTTCGTGATGATCCTTATTGTTATCATCATTGTTCTCAGGAGGAATATGAGGTTCAACTTCTTTTCTTTTCCCCTTGTCTTTCTTCATATCGTGGGAATCTTTAGAGGAAGATTCTCCTTTGTCCTTCTTTCTTTCTTCGATCAGGAGATGAAGCATATCTCTAATCTCATTGATGGTACCTTACTGTTGTTGGATGATTTTGTCTTGCTCATCTATCCTTTTCATGAATTCTTTTGGAGTTCCTTGTACCATATGTGCAGATGCAAAATCTTCAGCGAATGAGTCTGACGTCTAGAACTCGACTACAGCGGAGTTTACCATATCTTCTTCATCAGATAAGACTCTGGCCATTTTCCTGTAGTCCAATAGCACTGTTACTCCTTTCTTAAGTCTGGTGTTTTGAAAGACACCCCGTATCTCGCTGAACACACTCTTCAAGTCAGATTCAGAGACTGAAGAGTCTGTTATAGAAAAGCACTTTGTTTTCTTATTCTTCTTTTCCCCGTATTTTAACATATTAGATGATATTTCGGGATATTCTGGTTCACAAAATTCTTGTTTGTTGCGTCGTCTTCTTTTTTATGGTTGGGCTGAAGATGGCACGAGTCGGCTAAAGACAGACTGTTTGGCAGGAATCGCAATGCAATGATAATGAGATAACACTGTATTGATCAACTACTCGCAATGTCAATGAGACATTCAGGATTTTTCTTTTTTCTTATTGAGAAATTCCCTAAGCTCCCTTATATTGGAACTCATTATTTTGTTAGTGGAGACAACATTGCCTTCAAATGATATCTTTGGGATAGGAGTTTCTACCCCCATGAAAATTTCAAAAGCAAATTTAACCTTAGTCATTGTGGCTGGAGAATAAGTTTCTAACGAAATCGGGACTGAAAGTCCTCGAGCCTTAGAGGCTAATTCTTCTTTGATAACGTGGATCTAAAGGCCACGCTTTTATGTTGGAATGCGGATTTGAGATCTACATTTGTTTTCAGGAATGCAATTTTGAGGTTCGCATTTTGTTGTTTCTAGGACGTGAGTGTGGGACCCGTGTCTTGTTTGTGAAACGCAGATGTAAACTCCGCGTTTGATGTCATAAATGTATTTGGTGGGCAAACGACGTTTCTTTTAGGAAACACGAAAGAACCCCTCTGTATCTTGATCCATTTTTTTATTTTGGACCACAACTTCACTTTTTGGTTTCCATACTTCAACTGGACCCCGCGCAGTTGTGGTTCAACAATAGTTCTTTATTTCATGGCTTTGCGGGAAGCACGAGCCTTACTTCTTCTAAGCTTCTTTCTCATGGTGTGGGTGAGAGGAATCTTGTTTTCTGAATCATCTACTTGAAAATCAGAGAATGGTCATTTTTTCTTATTATTATGGGGATTCTGGTCCATCCTCTTAAGATCAACATGGGTCTTGTGTGGAGCAGACCCTGAGTCTTGTGCTGTTGAAGGAGATAACTCTCCTTTGAAACCAGATTGGTCTAGGGAGTCCTTTGACTGGATTGTCATCATTGAAACCTCCTTGGAGGCGATATTGTTGGAGACCTTACAGTATTTCTGTAAGAATTTTGGGCTCATAGAGCCAGAGGAAAGAAATTCCTCATACTTCTCCTGGTCGAATTCAATAGTGAGTGATTCGACCACAGTGCGAACTAGTATTTTATTGGATTAGGCTACGACCGTATCATCGGAGATGATAGATTTCCCCAGCGGAGTCGCCAATTTTTTATTTGCCATGAAAATTGTAAATTTCTTTATTTAAATCTTCTCAATTAAAGGATTACAATTAGAACATTTTTCCGTTTATAGAAAATAAGAAAATTTTAATTTTCTCTTTATTTAAACTAGGTTCTATGGTAGCTGTGGAGAACGATCTTACTCTCCGTGGACACTCCGAATAAATTTCTTTAGTTGGTAGGATTTTTTAAACCTCTTGATAACACCAGCACTCAAGTAGAAAATATTCCTCTTTTTTTTAGTGATCTCCAGATACCTTTTTTAGCCTTAACTTCCGCTATTTATAGGTGTATGGAGACTTTTTAGTTGATGTAACTATCCAACTGAAGGTCTCTATGATTTGAGAATTAATTTTCCGTCTTTTGATCAGGAGAATTTGTATTAAATCTCCAAAATTTGTAACCGACTATTTAATTCTCTGAATTTTAACCTAAATACAGATCTCAACCTTTATATTTGCGTTTTAGCGTTTGGTGGCCTGCATGGTATGCTGGTGACTTGTATAGTATGCTCGTGGCTTGAATGGTACGCTTGTGGCTTGCATGGTATGCTTGGACCCATATTTGAGTGTTGCTGGAGATGGTTTTTACTCCTTAAAATTCTGAAGTAGAAATGTGACTCTCTGAGGTTCGCATGTTGATTGTGTTTAGAAAAGAACAAATTAAACGCGGATCTCTCTATAGTAGATGATTCGCATTTTGACCGAACTCTTGAATTTTATGGGCTTTTTGTGGGCCCTAACAAGATCTTGTGTTCGAGTTTAATTTTAAGTAAAACGCGATTTTGCAGGAGTCCGTTTTTGTTAGTTTAATCTGCAGATCTCTATAGATTGAAATCTGCATCTTAGTCCTATTTACGGATTTATATGTACGGAGGTCTGCATTTTGGCTATTATGATAAATGAAATGCGACTCTATGAGAGTCGCGTTTTAGCTCTTTTTAGCTTATATTCGTGGATCTCTTTTATGAAAGATGATCCACATACTTGATATTATTAAATTTACTCTTTTTCTTCTTTTCTTTTCTCTAAAAAATTTACCAACAATTTAGAATATGTGAAAGTTAGTTATATAGAAGTGTATAAACAGAAAGTTCCATTAAATTTTAGTTAAATCGATACTTTAGTACTGCAAGAAGGCTCATGGGTGTTACGCATTCGAATTATTTAGCTGTAAGGATCTAAACGAAAAATTGCAAGAAAATAATTATTAACTGTTAGTTTAATTTCAGTTATTTTCTCCACATTCCACACATAGGAGTCTTCTAACACGACAAAGTTTTTGGTATTTACCCACATTTACAATTTTCCAATGAAATGCATCACTTCATTAGTTTTCTCATATCAATATATTATCTAAATATATTTAGATTATCACTAGTGAAAAATCTGCGCAATACTTAGAATTATTTATAGATTTTATATGCAAAGTGTAAAGGTTTTGATATTTAAAATATGTGAAAGTTAATTATATGGAAGTGTATAAATAAGAAGTTCCATTGAATTTTAGTTAAATCAATACTTGGTGCTGCAAGAAGGCTCATGTGGATGATGTCGCTCTCCGCATGCGAGTTATTTAGCTTTAATGATCTAAATGAAAATTGCATGGAAATAATTATGAACTAGTAGTTAATTTAAGATATTTTCCCCTAAAACACACCACACACGTAGGAGTTGGACATGTTGGATCATTATCCAATATTGGCCCATATGTGAAATAATCATGTATTGTAAACTGTCTAATATGGTTGGACCCAATTAAAAGTGATCTAATTAAGTTGGGCTTTAATGTATCTAATAAGGTATGGGCTTTTTATGTGAAGAAACATAATGGGTAATTTCTGATTTTATGCTGGGCTAAATTAGAAATACCAATAGACATGATTTGTCTATAAAAAGGTGTTATTATTGATTATTATTGACAAATTTATTGTTATTTTACTGGAGACTTTATTTTGTCGGTGCCTGTTATACATACGCATATATCGTATATCGAAAGCAAAGCATGACAGATATTTTAGTGGCATCAAAGGCTAGGTTTCTCAATTCAGTCCATATGCATTGAATTAATTTAGATCCTTATATAATATTTTGCCACACTTGTATAATAATGCTATTTGAAAATTTTTAATTCCATTTATTTAACTCTTTCACATCTCTTATATTATTCCTAATTAGTAACCCATTTATTTTGATCTATATCTAATTCCTTAGTGGCTGAAAATTTTCTTCCTAAGTAAGAATTAAATATTATTTTTGGATGTCTATTCTTATTTTAAAATTACATTTTCTATAACCCTTCATTAGTTCCAATTCTCTTTTTTTCGTTAAAAAGATAATTTGTCTATTCCGTATATCAAACTCAAACTCAATTAACGTGACTCACGAGAAGCTATCCAAAAAAAGTCAACTAATCGTAACTAAGACGGAACTTTAACCGTAAATCCAAAGCAAATAGAAAGTATTTCCTTACTTTGTCTTATTTAAATTTTGAAAATATAATTTATTGTAATAGGGTAGAATGTAATGCTCCGCAACTGTATAATATATTTCTTTATAATATAAAATTGTTTTAATATTGTGATAATATTATTTTATTTTGAATAACTTAATTCTTAAAAGAGAAAATAAAATATAAATTATTTAAAAATGATCTTTTATCTAAAACTAAATTTATATTAATTTTATTTAAAACCCAAACTCATTTTAGTGACTCAAAACTTAAATAAAAAATAAATAGAAATATGACTTTGGAGGACTTGATTCCTTAACCTCACACTCATGCATCTAATTAAGTTAGAAGTCCAAACCACTTGGCTATATTACTAAGTTGTTAAATTAATCCTCAACTTTCTTTTAAATGTAATTTTAACTGTTCATTTTCTTTAACTTCCAAACTCCGAGCTCTTCATTTTTCCTCATTATAATCTATCATTATAACCATTTTAAACTTATTCTTAAAAACTAAAAATTAAAACTCTATTATCCTCTTTAATTCTCTCAAACCCTTCTCCTTTTTTTTAACTTCCAAATCCAATATTATATAAATCAAATATTTTTTTCTGAATTCAATCTCATATACCCAAACTCTTTAAAAATTATCTTCCTCCTCCCTTATTATGTTGATTGTCTCACGAGAGTGCCACTCGCAATACGTCATTCGTCGGAACTTCCCACCATCAACACTATCTAACTTTTCTTGTTATTGAGCTTAATTGAGGTAGATGCCCTTATCTCCCTTTCTTTCTTATTAATTTAAGCTTATTTGATCCTCAGTTAGCTCATCCATCGTCTAATAATCGTAATGATTTAAAAATAATAGCCACCATTTTATAAATCTAACAAGATAGATCCAGACCTTTTTCTTAATTTAAGACCTGTTAAAACTAAATAATTTTGAAATCAATTTTGAGTACGTTATAGATATTGAAAAATCTCTAAAACTCATCTAAATTCATATTAACATAATTTTAATATTCTTAGAATATTTTTTATATATAATTGTTTCATTGTGATTGATAATTAATCGATATTAGAAAATGAATGTAGGTGAGTTCATTTTTGCACCCATTAATCATGCTATTCTATAAAATTACTGTTTAATTACATTATTTATTTTATATAAATTGATTTGTTATCATAGGCTAGTTATTATTTATCATTCATCAGCTACTTATTATTGTTACTGTTATTAAAAATATGTTATCTTTGTTATACACTTGTTACTAAATTTGTTAAGTCATTTTGTATTATAGGATTTTAGAATAATCAATATATACAATATTTGCTAAATTACATAAAAAATTATAATCATAGAAAAATACTATTTGCTATATTATCTTGTGTCAGTATTAAGAAAAGTTTTCTTGTATGCTAGTTACATAATTAAAAAACATGCATAGTATAGAAAACCTTCTAGCATTCATATATTTACCTAGCCGATATATCTCTATGATGTTTAAAATCAGAGCTAAATTGTGATATATTCTATAAAGTATAAATCGAACGAACTCGTTGAATCATATTGTTAGCAAATTAATAAAACCGAACTAGAGTACTGCACATAAAATAATTTGTATACAAACTATAAAAAGTAGAACTGGACCTGACACAAACTTTACTTAAATAACACTGGGTTGAGAGAGAAACTAAATACTGAAAATATACTATATTTCGAATGTAAACTTGTTAAGTTGTATAACTGAATATTTCGCACACTATAGGTGTATGGTAATTTGCTAGATTACACCTGATTATTATTTTTTTTGCTAGATGACAGATCTAACTAAGTACCGGACAATTCATGTGACTATTTTCCAATTACATGTGGGTCTGTACATGAGAAAATCGAAACAGTGTTATCCCATTAGTTAACTTTTCCAATTATATGATATTCTAAGTAAATATATTTTTGTTATGAATCTGACAACACTAGAGTATATTAGATTTAACCTATAACTATTAATGTTGTTATAGATTAACATTATGTTTTTATATTTTTCAACTATTTTTATGTATAATATGTTAATCGTGATGTGATAAATCTACTACAAGTGTACAATGTCGGTTGTAGCACTTTGTAGGTCGTTCCCATGGGGATCTAGAGTGTTTTGCTATTTTGCTAATCCTATTATTCTAATGAACTAACTATGGGTTCTAGGTTTAGGTTGATGTTTTGTTATGCTAATTAGTCTATGACATGAAATCCAGTAGTTCACAACCAAATCTTATCTATTTCATCTTATTTATTTCATAAAAATTTGATCTTTTATTTAATTTCTACTTAAAACATCCCAAATATAGACTATCAAGTTATGGGTAAGTATAATCCATCAAAAAAATATTTTTCATAGAAATAAGCCAAATCATTAGACTAATTCAACAAAACAAATAAAAACCAACAACTCTAAACCCTAACTAAATATAGGCTATCAAAATATTTAAATTAAGTATAACCTATCAAAGTTTTAATCTACGAGTTCTTATATTTTTATTATTTCATAGAAAAATCATATTTTTTATTTTTAGTTTAGAAAGAACACAAATAGATTAATATAAAATTGATTCCTACTTTCATCACATGCTAAGAGTAAGCTAATTAATTACTCATACTCCTATTTACTACGATTCTATTTTTATTTATGAAAGCCATAAAAATAATTCTATTTTCGTAGAAAGTAAGAGAAATTTATACTACAAAGAAAATAAATGTATACTAGAAAATAATGGAATTATCTCTAAAGCTCGGTTGGTGGCCGCCACCTCTTCCGCAAAATCCTAATCTTTATTAATCAAAAGTGCATCTAAAATGCATTTCCAATTTACAAGGATTTATAGAGTATTTATAACTCAAAAATAATCCTACTCCTACTCAAACTCAGTATAAAAGATATAATCCTAATTGAGCACAAACTAATATCAAGATATATAACTCTAATTCAATCCAGAGGTATTAGAAACCAATGGTTGAGATTGGATGGCTCAAAATACTATTTTTCAAGGCCAAAACCCGAAATTAGTTTCAGCATACCCATAGCCCGTCGGTTCATATTTTATTCTGTAACACTTCAGTAAAACGACCATAATTTTTGAAGAAGAACTTGGATTGAACTGTTCTTAGGCTTGTTTCGAAGATAATTCTGAACTCTACAAATTTTTCCAGTTCAAACTTTATCTTTTTTGAAAATGCTTTTGAAATTGTTACTGTTGCACATGAGTTTCTATCTTCACCTTAATTGATTTTCTTTACACATATTCTTGACAAATTTGCTTCGTCTTCTCTCTTCCTTACAAATCCCTTGTTACCTATAAAAATACACTAAATATACCCGAGCAACAATTATTCATATATAAGAATAGATAAAATATGGGAAGAAATATGTAAAATATAACACTCATCACACCCCCCCACACCAATCTTTTACTAATTTTCGCACAAAACCTAGACCTAAAAGAAAACGAAACATCCTAACTCACTTTTATAGGAATCGCAATTGTACTTAGTATGTGTAATAAACTGTTAAACCCCTTAGTTACACTAGTAGACGAGTTGTGTCTCATGAGGGTTTGCAGTGAATATACCCACAAAATTCGTAAAGAAGGTAGATTAAGGAATAAAGAAAAAAAATAAGGATAACTAAAATCAAGAAAATTAATAATTTTATACAAAAAAAGAAAAATCTTTTTTATATTTTCTACAATTAATCTCACTAATATACAAACTCAAGAACACATTTAGATTATCAATTTTTAAGTCAAGTATCATATCAAATACACTTATCATTTTAATCAAACATTTAAATCGTATCTTTCAATACACACTATTAAATAATTCATCGACTCCTATACATCTACGTGCATGTGTGAGAGTCTATTTTCGTTTTGGACTCAAACTCTAATTCATGATTCATCTTTTCTCTTAACTTTTTCTTCTTTTTTTCTTTTTTGTGAATATTTTACCTTTCATGCGAATAGTTACGCTTTCTTAGGTGAAAATACCCGATTACTTAGAACATACTCTATCTCTCAGAAACACTGTTCGTGTGAATATTCACGCTTACTTAGGTACAAATACCCAACTACTTAGTAATTCTCAAGAATTTTTTTTTCATTTCTAAATGATCATTGCCTTAAATATCAGGCGCACCTCTTTATTCTTTTTTTCTTTTTTAGAGAGAAATGACCACTCAATTGTTATCGTCTATGTTCTTAACCTAATAAACTATTGTAAAGTGAAAAATAGATATATACTTACCTTAAAACTACTATTAGTGGTATTGATTTTTTGATTTTTTATTTTTTTCATAAAATTCTAAGTGTATTATCTAATTTACTCTCACATCAAATTTCAAATCTAAATTTATCTTTTATTTATAATTAGGTTGATTTATTGAAGAAAATATTATTTTTATTTTCAGATTTTTTTCTCTTCTTTCAAAAAAATTGTATACCCTAAAAACTACCCAAAGTATAAAATAAAGAAACTCAAAAAAAAAAAAAATCCTAGAAATAACTAAAAATTCTAAAAAAACACAAAAATCTCATAACCCACTCCCCCACACCTAACTTGTGTATGCCCTCATACACGAACCAAGGATGGTAAAATAAATAAGAAAATTATTATACAAATATTATACACTTACTAGAAAATTTAGAATGGTTACGATTCTCTTGATCACTTCCCACTTTCATAGTGTGTCATTTTATATTTTGATATGGATGAACTTAGTTTTTTTGTCAATTTTGTATTTAATCTCTCAATTTTATTTTTTGTTTTTCCTGATTTATACATTCCCTTCTTTCTTTTATTCAATAGTAAAATTTTGAACTTGAAAATCATACCATTATCATCATCCATATTCCACCCAAGAGCATCTTTAATATCGGTAAGTATTTTGGTCTTGTCAATATGTGAAATAACATACTCACTTTAGTGTGGTAGAATCATGAGCTTGATTTTCAATCGCTCTTTCCAATCATCAAGTATTATGAGCTCTTCCTACTATTCTTCTAATGTTTTGAACTCGTAATGCAAATTTTCTTCGATCCTGTCATCAAAAATCTCAAAAGAAAATGTCATATTAGTGGACTTATCATTAGTCAAGTTATTATATAGAAATAAAAAAAATTCTTATCAAAGTTCTTTACAATTTTTATCAAAAAAATCAAAAGATAATATGTCACTAGCAAACTCATCATGAGGCAAATCACCAAGCAAAATTTTCTCTTTATTACTAGTTTTTTCATAATTATTTTCACAATGGTCTAAAGTAGATTGATCACAATATTAAACTATAAACTTATCATGCACAAAATTATGTAACTCAATTTGTTTCATATCAACTTCAGTAGATGGCTGAAGTGGTTACTCGTTGGAATTAAATATGTTCAAACAATTAGATGGTTGATTTTTAAAAAGTTAGTATGAGAAATTTTTTGAGAAAATCTTCCATATAAGATGCAGTTTGAGAGAATAATTTTAGAAAAGTTTCCATACATTCCTCTATTTTATGTGCTCATTCCTCAGTCTCATGATTGTAAACTTCCTTATTTTTCTCGAATGATTGCATCTCACAATAATGAGTAAAATTTTATATTGGATATGATGGATCTAAGTATGTATTTGATGACATTTGTGAAGTGGTTAAAGGTAAATTTGCATGACATGCATATATCGCTTCTAATCTTTTTAACTTTTTATCTAACATGTTCAATTGAATATCTTGTTCATGATTAAATTTAGAACATGAAGATGAATAATCTATAAAGAAAGAATCAGTTGGAGGACTCTCTTGATACGACTCTTGATTAGAATAATTCATCCATTCACAATTGTAATTTTGTGCATAGGAAGCACTCGTAGGTTCATGATATGTGGTATGAATTTAATCTTGACCTAATCTTAACGAACTTCCTATCCATGGACACTAATGATAATTATGATATGGATCACGACAATGATGTCATCCAGATACGGAAAATTGATTTTGAAATATTTTTCTTTTGGATTTTTTTGGAAAGGTGGAGAGGGAAAGAGATGGAAAATAAAAAGAAAAAAGTAAAGAAGTTTTTTATATTTTTTATATTTTTTCTGAATCAGGGATCAAAAACACAAAAAAATGGGTCAGATTTTCAAATTTTTGCCGCTAAATAGCAGTTATTGCTGCTATTTAGTGGCAAAATCAAAAATTTTGACTCCTTAGTTTTGGCAGTTAGCAGATATTCCTCTGGTCCCTTTTAGTTTTATGTATTTGTAGTTTCAGGCCCCTGCACACTCAATACATATTATTATCCCGTAAAGTGTTAGAAAAGCAAGAAAACACTGTAGATTCCCGGGAACGGTGCCAAAAACTTAATGTGATAAATCTACTGCAAGTGCACAGTGTCGGTTGTAGTATTTTGCTATCTTGCTTTCTGACGAGCTAACTATGTGTTCTACATTGATATTTTTTATTCTAATTAGTCTAGAACATGAAATCTATTAGTTCACAATCAAATATTATCTATTTCATCTTCTTTCTTTCATAAAAAATTGATCTTTTAGTTTAATTTCTACTTAAAACATCATAAGTATGGACTATCAAATTATGGACAAGTATAATCTATCAAAGAAAGTACTTTTCATAGAAATAAACCAAATCATTAGACTAATTCAACAAAACAAATAAAAACCAACAACTCCAAACCTTAACTAAGTATAGGCTATCAAAATATTTAAATTAAGTATAACCTATTAAAGTTTTAATTTTCGAGTTCTTGTATTTTTATTGTTTCATAGAAAAATCATATCTTTTTTCTGTTTTAGAAAGAACACAAATAGATTAATATAAGGTTGATTCTTAGTTTCATCTACATCCTAAAACTAAACTAATTAGTTACTCATACTCCTATTTAATAAGATCCTATTTTTATTTATGAAAACCGTAAAAAATTCTACTTTCCTAGAAAGCAAGAGAATCTATACTACAATGCAAATAAATCTATAATAGAAAATAATAGAATTATTTCTGGAGCTCGGTATGGTGGCCGTCACCCGTTTAGCAAAACCTTAATCTTTATTAATCAAAAGTGCATCTAAAAAGCCTTTCCAATTTACAAGAATTCATAGAGTATTTATAGCCCAAACACAATGCTACTCCTACTCAAACTCAGTACAAAAGATATAATCCTAATCTAACACAAACTAATCTCAAGATATATAATTCTAATTCAATCCATAGTTATTAGAAACCAATGGTTGAGATTGGATGGCTTAAAATACTATTATGGTCAAAATCTAAAATTAGTTTCAGCACACCCGTAACCTTCTGGATCAAAAATTCCATTCTGCAGCACTTCAGTAAAACGGCCATAATTTTTTAATACGAACTCAGATTGAAATGTTCTTAGGATCATTTCAAATAATTCCGAACTCTACAAATTTATCCTAAACAAATTTTTCCAGTTGAAACTTTATCTTGGCTAAAAAATCTTTTGAAATTGTTACCCTTACACATGAGTTTCTGTTTTCACCTTAATTGACTTTCTTTACTCATATTCTTGACAAATTTTCTTCATCTTTTTCTCTTCTTTACAAATCCTTTATTACCTATAAAAACACACTAAATATATCTGAATAACAATTATTTATATATAAGAATAGATAAAATATAGGAAGAAATATGCAAAATATAACACTCATCAGGTCGCTATCTGATATCCTAGATATGCATGTACAGATTTGGAGGTATATTTGATATAGCAGATTGATGATCTGAAGTCAAGAAGCATGGAGAAGCCCAATAAAGGATTAGCTCCTAATATTGATGAACTGAAACTGAATTTTTATGGGGGAGTTAGCTCGAGTTTGGTAGATATAAGTTTCTTATCCTGACAACAAGCTGGGTGGTGATTATAGTTGAGTCCTTTCTGTTCAGTCACTGAACATCATATAGGCCGAGGTATAATGGCTACGAGAAGGGGGTAGAGTGGCTATAGAGGAGCTTCTGACATTGCAACTATGGATCAAAGAAGAAAGAGATTCCTAGTTATAGGACACCTCTTAACATCCATTATTGCCAAACATTCTTTTAAAGATGAAATAGCTTAGTTGAACCAAGGAACGAGGCAGAGAGCTTCTTACATCTATAAGGAAGGTAACAAATTTATAGAATAGCTTTTATGTCAGACAATGGATTCCTCACAGAGAATTCTTTGGTTTACAGGCTATCCTATTGAAACCCTTAGATTTGTGTAAGCCTCCTTTGTTAATGATAGGAAATAATAAATGACCCAATTGGTTGGATTAACAAAAAAAAAATAACAGAGAGAATGGTAAATCAAGATTATATGTTTATTTTTATGGTTTTATATAAGAAGAGAATTTAGATTAGATCATTTAAGTTTTACATAACTAAATAACTGATGCTAATATCCAAATATAAGTACTCAATTTAAGGTTTTAATTTCTTAATAACTCACAGTTGGTTGAATATCAAAAAAATTAAAATCGTATTATAGGGAGTTTGAGATAACTAGTCATTACTTCTATAAATCACAAGAACATTGACTTTGAATGTAAAAAAAATCATATAAATTGCAATGAGTTTTGGTTGTATGTATGAAAATTAGTATGTTTAAAAATAATTCTTCAAAGAATGGATATAGTTATAAATTTTTGTAATTTGGATATCTAAATTTATATGTGATTTTCTTCTATATATTTATATCTATATTTGTATCTGACTCCAAAAATAATATTCATATTCATATTTTTATTCAAATCCCTCTGGATATTGGATTTTATCGCTATGCCTACGTATAAGTTTAGATGCATCCACAATGGCTTCTATAGGGAGTACTTAAAGACCTCTCCTTCATATGGTTTGCAAGAAGAATCTTAGTCCTCTTGAAGCTTCAAGTTAATCTCTAAATCGCAATGTTTGATGATGAATCTAATTCTACCTACTTTGATCTCTAATCTGGATACAAGTTGCATTTGAAATCAAATAAGAATCCTAAATCAAGTTTTTTTTTAGTTTTTTCTAGGCGTTGATCCCCTGCAAAAACTTTGTTGGGAATTTGGTCCATTCCCATGAGATTGATGCATCATCTTCGAGTTTCATGCTCTCTTAAAGTTCTCAATGCATGATTCATGACATTGGCATTGAGATTTGTTGCATTTCTATATCATTCTCTTAGACATGTTCATAATCTCTTTATTTCTCAATGAGCATTTATGGAGAAGTTTCTATGTCATTCTCCTATACCTATAAAAGGGAGATGGGTTCAAGGGTAGAGCATTATCCAAGTGAGCTACCATCTAGTGAATCTTCATAAAAAGATTGTTATCCAAGACTATTGTTCTCTTTGAATATATCCTCTACTGAGTTCTAGATAGAGAGCTTTGTAATACTATATTATTATAATGCTAGTTATTTGGAGTTTGCCCCATGATTTTTCCTTTCATATTGAAAGGTCTTCCACGTAAATCTTTTATCTCTTTTTCATCTTCTTTTTTTCATTCTTGGGTAATTATTTTCTTTTTTCTCTCACTCAACACATTACACAAATTGGATTTCTATTCCCAACAAATGGTATTAGAATGAAGTTCATTGTTATTCTTGTATTGAGATTGAGACATCCACCACCGGAGTTCGAATGATTAAATTGAATAGTAACAACTGGATAATTTGAAAGGCAAAGATAGGAGAGTTTCGTTACTACAATGATCTCTATGTATTAGTAGATAATGATACTGTCAAACTAGAGATCACGTCTACTGATGAGTAGAAGAAGCTCAATCACAAGACTATCAGTATCATTTGATAGTAGGTGGATGATTTTTCACCGTGTGTCAAATGAGAATTCAACAAGTACTTTCTGGAAGAAGTTAGAAGGTCTCTATAAGAGGAAGATAACAGGCAACAAAAAATTTTTAATTAGAAAGATTAACAACTTAAAGTTGAATGGAGGCTGTATCAATTATTACACAGACGAGACTCAGAGAATCATGAGCTAGGGGCTTCCTTGAAAATTATATTAGAGAATGAGCTTAAAGCTTTATTGTTGCTTCGCTCGTTGCCAGATAGTTGGAAGACTCTGGCTATTTCTCTTAGCATCCGTTCTTGATGAGGTCATATCCATGTGAGAAGTTACAAGTAGTCTTTTGAATGAAGAAATCAAACTAAAGTTGTTTGATTCTTCTCATTCTCATGCTCTTACTAATGAGAACCTATGGAGAAGTAAAAACCAACATCTTCAAAATAGGGATAAATCGTGAAGAAGAACAAAGGTAAGAGGAAAGATGTCACCTGCTACCATTCTAGCAAAATTAAACATATAAAGCAAGCATATTGCAAGCTCAAGCAAGAGCAGAAAGAAAAATCTGAATAGAAACTAGAAGGCAAAGAGAGTACAACTGTCGCTACCAACAATGAAATCTTACTTTTCTCCTCATGCAAAGAAGAGTGCATTAACCTTACCTATCAAAACTCAGAATGGGTAATCGACCGGTGCCTCCTACTATGCGACTCTCTCGAAGAACTTCTCCACTTCACTGCAAGTAGGGTAATCTTGGTTATGTTAGTAGACAATAAGGATTTTTCTCAAATTCTTGAGATATTTGAAATCTAAATCATTACAGTTTTTGGAGTAAAAATGATTCTCAAACATGTGAGACTTGTTCCTAACATAGGCCTCTATATGTTCGTTTAGTGACAAGTTAGACGAATATGAATATATAAGTAGTTTTGGTAAAGAATTTAGAAGCTTACCAAATAATCACTTGTAGCATCAAAAATAAAAAAGTTGCACTCTAAGAGTCCCAATTGCTCTTAAAGAAAGATGGAATCAACACAGTAGAGAAGAATTCTATAAACTTCTGGCATAAGCACTTGGGCACATGAATGAGAAAAAATTATAAATGTTCATGTAATAGGAATTGCTCCAACTTGAAAGGTACTGCCCTATCCTGCTGTGATCATTGTTTAATTAGAAAGCAACCTAGAATAACTTTTGTTAGAAATATTAATAAAAGAAAAGGTAATATTTTAGATTTGGTTTATTCAGATGTGTATGGGGCTATAAATGTGAAAATCATTGGTGGAGTTTCTTATTTCATGACTTCCAAAGGTGATGCATTTATAAAGGTCTACGTGCTAAGATCCTAAAATCAATCTTTATTTTTTAAAAGGTTTTTCAAGTCAAAATTTAAAAAAATTGGAAAACTTTTGAAGTGTATTCACATAGAATGTGGGGGATGAGTATATTTCAAAGATATATGATAATTATTGCTCTAAATACGGAATTAAACATCAAAAGTCTATCACACGTGCACTAAAATACAATGAAGTTGAAAAATGGATGAACTACACAACTGATAAACCACAAAAACCTTAGTTAAGATGGTCAGAAAGTATTTGACATCCTTCAACCAGATATCATACTACCAAATACTTTAGATTACTTATATAGGTGAACCAGAAAATTTTCATGCCAGATTCATGAATGCAAAGACAAGTGGAAGAAAGGGATGCAAGATGAGATTGAATCCTTGCATAAGAACAAAATATATGATTTTGTGGAATTACTAAAGGATTGATGTGAATTATCTAACTATAAGTACACAGTATAGTTGTAGCACTTAACATGTTATTTTCACAAGGATCTATAGTATTTTGCGATCTCACTTTCTCTATTATTCTAACAAGCTAACTAACAAGTTTTAAATGAATTTTTAGTTTATTCTAAAGTGAGTCTAAGATGTCAAATCCATTAGACTAAAAACTTAACAATCAATTTTCTTTCTTCTTCCTATCTTTTTAATATGTGCAATTAAGAACATTTCAAAAACTTGATCTTTTTAATCTGATTTTTAATTAAGAGTTTTTAAGTATGATCTATCAAGTGGTGTGCAATTATAAACTATCAAATATGACTACTTTATTAAAAACAAATTATATCAATAAATAATTCTATGAACAAAAGTAAAGAATAAACCTCAAACCCTAATCTAAGCATAGATTATCATAAGACTAAACTTAAGTATAATCTATTAAAGATCTTGGATCTATAAGTTTATTCTCTTTAATTTATTTATAAAAAAATCCTATTTTTAATTATTTTTTTAGGAAGATGATAAGAAAAATTCATGTTAAAAGTGTTACCTAACTTCATCTACATCTTAGGATCGATGCGATTAGCTATACATGATCCGAGATAACAAAATCCTATTTTTATTCATGATAAGCAATACAAATGTAATTTTTCCTAGAAAACAAGTAAAATCCTAAATTATAAAACAATAAAAATTAATCTAAAAAATAATTAAACTACTTTACCTATGAAGAACACAATGAACACAAAGAACTACATTTGGAGCTTCAATATAGTGGCCGTCGCACCTAAGATTTAGTCTTCTAATTTTATTAATCTTAATCAAAATTCAATCTCCCTAATTTACAAGGATACGATCAATAAATAAGCCTCAGTTTACAATTACAAAAGAAAAACTACCAAATTATAACAAAATCCTCATAAAATTTCAGTTACAGACTCAATTCTTTTGCCGCCAAATAGCAGCATTGATCGCTAAATAATAGTGCTCAATTTTGATCATTAGAGTCCTATTCCACGTATGAGTCAGTAGGAGAAATATGGAGGCAAGGGGGCTGATGGAGATCTGATTTGATTCTATAGATTAGATTTGATTTTATTTGGATCACGATAGGATTTTAGAATATTTGATTGGATTTTGATTTTATTAGAATTCTGATTTTATTAGGATTTTGAATTCTATTAGGATTTTGTTTGTTAGAATTTTTCTATATATATGGGCTTTGTATGAAGTATTGAAAAAGAGATGAATAATATTTTTAAAAAATTCTTGAGAAATTTCTGGCGTGGATTTCGCTTGAGCAAATCTTTCCTCGAGAATTCGTGGAGAGTGGGCGTGGATTCGCCTGGGTGGATTTTCAAACCCCGTAAATTCTTTCCCAATTTATCTATTGTCCCAATTCATCCAAAAAAAATCCTAATTTTCAAAACCCTAACCCTAATTTCGCCTCCGTCCTGCGTCAAATTTGGTATCAGAGCCTAGATTTTATTCTCCATCATTTTCTTCTTCTGCATCTCCATCCTCTTTTATTTTAGTTTTTTTAATTTTTATTTTGAGAAAAAAACAGATCAAAAAAAAAAAAGAACAGTTCAGATTTGAAGGGAAAAAAAAGAGGAGAAAAAAAAAGAAAAAAAGAAGAGAAGAGAGGAAAAAAAAGAAAAAAAAGAGGAGAGAAAAAAGAAAAGAGAGAAAAAGGGAGAGATCTGTTCACATTAGAAAAAAAAAACTGAACTTTCAGATCTAAAAAAATTCAGATTTCAGAGAGAGAAAAAAAAAAGAGAAAAAATACAAATTCTTCTCTCCCTTCCTCTACTTGCCCTGCACCTCTTCTTCCCCTTCATCCAAACCAGCAACAATATCAGCAGCAACCAATAGCAACAACAACAAGAAAGAACAGCAGTAACGGCTACAGAACAACAGTGGCAGCAGCCAGTAGAAGCAGAACAGCAGACCCATTAAGATTTTTCTTTTAATTCAGAGCCCGTTTCAACTCTGATTCAAACTGTTTTCGAGCCTCCGTGATGATTGGGTATTTTCTAAACCTTTTAAACTAAAATTTTGAGTTGATTATATATGGAGCTCATATTTTATGGTCACTACATTAACACCAATGCTAAAATATCTTGAGTTGAGCGTGATATGTATGCTACTATACCCATTTTTTTCGGTTTTGACGATCAGGAAAATTATGAAGATTGAGAGAATCATCTCAAAGATTTTTTTAAATATTTTGATCTAACATCAGCACAGAAATGTCATTACGCCCAACAAAAGTTGGGTGGAGAAGTTTATATTTGGAGTAGAAAGTATAAATTATGCTTGGATTGGGATATATTGCGGCATCTATTTCGTCATCGGTATACTCAACACCACATTCCAAATTTATCATCTTATCAGTTTCAATCGTCTGAGTCTAAAACAATGACCACTGATGAAAATTTTCAATATATGATTGATGAACTTGAAAAGTGTAGCCGAATACTTGAAAGTTTCAACAAAACATTTAAATGCAGGGATGAAATAAGTCAAATGGTTAATAATGATGCTATTTCTATCAAGATTGAAGTAAATATTTCTATGTTTGGTGGATGTATTTTGCAGCCTACACCAGATACAAAAGTTCATAATGAGTCATTACTAATGCTAGATGGAACTTTCTTTCTATCCACAGAAGTTGAAGATTCAATGGTTCAGATTTCTGAAAATCCTTCAATAGAACCAACTGCAAAATTTCAACCGCCTCTGAATACTTCTGATGATCATACTTACGAGAAAACACCAACAAAAATACCTCCTCCTCTCCTATATCACATGCCCATGAAACCGACAGTTTCTGCAGAAGATCTTCTACTAAAATTTTGTAAGAAACTTCGTCAACAATTTGTGTTTATTGATAGTATTTGCATATCAGTTGCAGATGTATAGGGAGTATAGAAACTTCTAATCCAAAGCGAGACTTCAGACAGAAAAGAAGTTATTGTTGATGATGAAATAAAAACTTCAGTTCCTTTTGAGAGATTCATTATAAGAATTATGAAGAAATTACCGACTCAACATACAAATTCATATGGAGTTTTGATGAAAATTGCTTCTACTACCTATGGCCTGGATATTTCACGGGATCCATATTCGACTACTTCTATTACAGGTATCTTTCCAGATCTACCGTGATTCGACACAAGTTCACTAAAAAATCCAGTTCCCCCTCCACCACCTTGGTTCAGATGTGATGTACTAGATACGGTTTCTCAACCACCACCATGGCCCAATTGGGATATTTTGTAGATGTTGATTAGTTCAACCCGAACGTGTTTGTCATTTCTTATCTCTTCATTCATCGGGGATGAATGCTTTGATACCGGGGATAATTGATGGAGATCAGATTTGATTCTATAGATTTTATTTGATTTTATTTGGATCACATTAGGATTTTAGAATATTTGATTAGATTTTAATTTTATTAGAATTCTGATTTTGATTGGATTTTGAATTCTATTAGGATTTGGTTTGTTAAGATTTTCCTATATATATGGGTTTTGTATGAAGTATTAAAAAAGAGATGAATAATATTTGAAAATTTCTTGAGAAATTTCTGGCATGGATTTCGCTTGAGCAAATATTACCTCGTGGAATCGTGGAGAGTGGGCGTGCATTCGCCTGGGTGCATTCCCAAACCCAATAAGTTTTTCCCCAATCTCTCTATTTTCCCCAATTCATCCAAAAAACTCTAATTTTCAAAACCCTAACCCTAATTTCGCCTCCGTCCTGCGTCAGGGGCCCACTTTGCTACTATATAGCGGCAAATGCCACCAAATAGTGGTAGAAGCTTGTCTTTTTGGCTGCTGGCTTCTGAAGTTTGATTCTTTAGTTCTTTTCTTCTTATTTTATTACTGAATTCAACTTTGATGGTTTCTAACCTTGTGTTTCTATAACTTTCTTCTCTTACGCTCCTTTTGAATTCGGTTTTTCCTATTCTTCTCTGATTTTGTATCATATTCTTATAGTAATAGGTTTCACCTAAAAATACACTAAAAGTACTCGAGTAGTATTATTTATATATATAAATAAATAAAATGAGGGATATAAGTATGCAATATATAGCACTTATCACACTCCCACACTTATTTTTTGCTATAACTCGAGCAAAACCTATACATAAAAAGAAAAATTAAATCCTAACTCACTTTTGTAGAAATCACAGTTGCACTTAACATGTTCAACAAGCCATTAAACCCATAAGTTTCTCTAGTGGACGATTTGTGACTTATGAGGTTTTGTAGTGAATATACCAATAAAATTCGTGAAGAAGAGAGATTAAGGAATAAAGAAAATAAAAATAAGAATAACCAAAAATTAATAAAAAAAATTATACCAAAGAAAGAAAAAAAAACTTTTTCGTATTTTTTGTAATTAATCTTAATAATTTACAAAATCAAGAACATATTTAGATTATCAATTTTTCAAGTCAAACATCATATCAAATATACTTATTATTTTATTAAAAATTCAAATCCTATCATTTAATACTACTAATAAATAATTCATTGGTTCCTATATATCCACTTACATGTGTGATAGTTTATTTTAGTTTTGAACTCAAATTCTAACTCATGATTCATCTTTCTCTCTAAATAATTTTTTTCTTCTCTTTTTTCTTCTTTTACTCTTTTTTCTTTCGTGAATATTTCACTTTTCATGCAAATATTCATGCTTACGTAGGCGTAAATACCTGATTACTTGGATCAAACTCTATATCTTAAAATTACCGTTCATGTGAACATCTTTGCTTACTTAGTCGTAAATACCTAACTATTTAGTAATTCTTAAGAAATTTATTTATTTGGAAATAATCATTGCCTTAATATCAGGCTCACCTCTTTATTCTTTTTATATTTTTATTTTTTATTTAGAGAGAAAAGACTATCAATTATTACTATTTTTATCTTAACCTATTAAACCATTATAAAGTGGAAAATAGATGTAAATTTACCTCAAAATTAACATTAGTGGTATTTATTTTTCAAATTTTAATATTTTATAAAATACTAAGTATATTATCCAATCTACTTTTCTATCAAATTTCAAATCTAAATTTACTTTTTTTATTTATAATTAGCTTGATTAATTGCAGAAAATAATTTTTAAAATTTTAAACTTTTTTAAACTACTCTAAAAACTACCCAAGTGAAAAAAAAAGAAACCTAAAAATTCTAAAAACTAAAATTCTAAAAAGAGAATAAAAGTCCTAGAAAGAAAAGTACAAAAAATCCAAACTCTCTCCATACCTAAATTAATGTATGTCCTCATACACGAAACAAGGGTGGTAAAATAAAGATGAAAACTATTTTACAAATAATATACGAATAATAGAAAACACATAGCGGTTATGATCTTTTTATCACTTTTCACTCTCATATTATATTGATATGGATGAACTTAACTATTTTTCCAATTTTGCATTTAATTTTTTTATCTTATTTTTAGCTTTTCTCAATTTGTGTCTACTTTTATTTCTTATTATCACTGGTAAAATTTTAAAGTTGGAAATCGTACCTATATCCTCGTTTGTATTCCACCAATGATTATTTTTCATGTTAGTAGTCTTGTCAACATGTGAAATAACATACTCAATTCGTTGTGGTGGAATTATGAGCTCGATTTTGGTGGCTCTTTCAAATTATTAAATACCATTATCCCTTTTTTATGTGGTTCTATCAACTCATCTATTGTTATAGGCTTGTCCTGCAAATTTTATTCACATTTTCCATTAAAATTCTCAAAAGAAAATTTCATGCTATGGCCTTATTATTAATCAAGTAATTATGAAGTAATAAAAAATTTTCTTGACAAACTTCTTCATGATTTTTATCAAAAAATAGTATGTCACTGCAAGCTCATCATTAGTCAAACCATCAAGCAACATTTGTTCTTTATTTCTCATTTCTTCATAATTATTTGCACAATGGTCTAAAAAAGGTTGATCATAATTTCAAAGTGTGAGCTCATCAGTACAAGATTTTTTGACTCTTTTTGGATTATACCAACTTCAAAAAATGATTTAAGTGATTGCTCATTAAATTTAGATATATTCAAACAATTAGATGGTTGATTTTCAATATGCTCATTATGAGAGGATATTTTGATTAAAATTTCTAGATAAGATGTAGTTTGAATATTTTGATTAAAATTTCTAGATAAGATGTAGTTTGAGAGGATGATTTTAGCAGAGGTTCCGTGTCTTTCTCTATTCTGTGTTCTTTCCTCAATCTCATGATTGTAAACTTCTTTGTTTTCCTCAAATGATTGTATCTCGAGATCATGAGTGAAATTTAATGTTGGATAAGATGGATCCATGTACAAATTTTATAACACTTGTGAAGTGGTTGTAGGTAAATTTTCATGACATGCATACTTTGCTTCTAGCCATTTTAATTTTTCATCTAACATGTTTAATTTTATGATTGAATTTAGAACATGAAGATTATTGGTGTATGAAGAAAAGATCAGATAGAGAACTCTCTTGATATGACTCTTAATTGCATGTAAAATTAGAATAATTCATCCATTCACAATTGTAATTTGGTGGGTAGGAAATGCTCATAGGTTTAGGATATTTTTTGTGAATTTGATCATGACTTAGTCCTAATAAACTTCCTACTATGGATACTGATAGTAATCATTGCATGGATCATAACAATAATGATATCCAGATATGGAGAATTGATTTGGAAGCATATTTTTTGAGTTTCTTTCTTTTTCTTTTTTTTTTTTTTTTTTTTGAAGAAAGGTTGGAGAGGGAAAGAGATAGAAAAAAAAGAAAAAGAAAAAGCAGAAAAGTTTTTTTATGTTTTTTTGGAAAAATCAGAAACTAAATAATAAAAAATTGAAAAAATTGGTAGAAGCAGGCTTACCGAAACAACTGATTGGTGGCAATTAATGCTAATTGGTGGCAAAACAAGGGCCTTTTGGCACCCTGATTTTTACAGTTAATTCCTATTGTATTTCTTGTCCTTTTTGCCTCCATGTACCTATATTTTAGTATCCCTACACACTCAACACATACTGTAAAATTTTTAAACTCAAAAAAATATAAGAAAACACCGTTGATCCTTGGAAACAATACCAAAAACTTAATGTGAATTATCTGTTAGCAAGTGCAGAGTATAGTGGTAGCACTTAAAAGGTCATTCCCGTAGGAATCTCTAGTGTCTTGCAATCTCGCTTTCTCTATTATTCTAGAAAACTAACTAATAAATTTTAAATCGTTTTTTAGTTTACTCTAAAGTGAGCCTAAGATGCCGAATCCATTAGACTAATAACTTAACAATTAATTTTATTTCTTCCTATCTTTTTATTATATACAATTAAGAACATATCAAAAGTTGATCTTTTTAATTTGATTTTTTATTATCTCTAAGTATGATCTATCAAGTGGTGTGTAAGTATAAACCATCAAAGATTATTGCTTTCTTAAAATTGAATTATATCAATATATATTTCTATAAAAAAAAGTAAAGAAATAAATCTCAAATCCTAATCTAAGCATAAATTATCAAAAAACTAAACTTAAGTATAACATATCAAAGATCTTGGATCTACGAGTTTATTCTCTTTAATTTATTTATAGAAAAAAACCTTTCTTTAATTCTTTTTCTAGGAAGATAATAAGAAAATCTCATGTTAAAATTGTTAATCTAAATCCATCTACATCTTAGGAATGATGCGATTAACTATGCATGATCTTAAATAACATAATCCTATTTTCATTCATGATAAGCAATAAAAATCTAATTTTTCATAAAAAACAAGTAAAATTAAAAATTAATAAGCGATTAAACTAATTTGCTTATGAAGAACAGGATGAACAATAAACAACAACCTTTGGAGTTTCAGTATTGTGGTCGTCGCTCCTAGAGTTCAGCCTCCTAATTTTCTTAATTTTAATCAAACTTAGTTCTCCCTAATTTACAAGGATACAACCAATAAATAAGGTTTGAATTACAAAGCTCTAATCTAGTTACACTAGAAAAAAACTACAAAATTATAATAAATCCCTCATAAAAATTTTAGTTACAGACTCAATACTTTTACTGCCAAATAACAGTATTGACCGCCAAAGAGCAGAGCTCAATTTTGGTCAATAGATTTCTATTCCGCATATGAGTCAGCAAGAGAAAGATGGAGGCAAGGGGCCCACTTTGTCTCTAAATAGCGGTAAATGCCACCAAATAGTGGAAGAAACTTGTCTTCTTAGCTATTGGCTTCTGGAGTTTAATTTTGGCTCTATCCTTCTCTTTTCCATTACTAGATTCAACTTTGGTGGTTTTTAACTATGTGTTTCTATAGCTTTCTTCTTGTAGCTTCTTCTAAATTCGGTTTCCCAATCTTTCTTTGATTTCGTGTCATATCCTTATAGTAATAAGCTTCACCTGAAAAACATACTAAAAATATCCGATTAACATTACTGATATACAAAAGTAGATAAGATGAGAGATATAAATATTTAATATATGACACTCAAGGATCGAAATGCTTTGAATAATAAATAGGTCTTCAAGTTAAAGAACAATGGTGAGAAACAAGTCATACATGAAGCTTGCCTAGTAGTGAAAGGTTTCAAACAGAAAAAAGTATTTCATTATATAGAAATTCTTTCTTTTGTCATTAAAATAACTTCTAATTGGATAATCCTTGGTCTTGCAACATATTTGAATTTAGATATTAAGCAATTAGATATAAAAACTGCATTTCTCTAAAGTGATTTAGAAGAAGTTTTCATGGAGGAACCTAAAGGCTTCAAAATAAATGGAAAGAATTTATGGTTTGTAAGTTAAAAAAGAGTCTGTATGTTCTCAAGCTGGCACCTTGGTAATAGTATAAGAAGTTTAATTTCTTCATTCTTGACTATGGATTAAGCGAACATCTATAGATCATGGTGTTTATATTAAGCATTTTCCGAATAATAATTTTATTATTCTTTCACTACATATTGATGAAATGCTTATTGTCGAAAATGTTCCTTCAAAAATTGACAAATTAACTAATGGTTGACGAAATCCTTTGATATTAAGGACTTAGATCTAGTACAGTATATATTGGGAATAAAAGTTTCTCATGAGAGAACAAGATGAAAATCAACAAAAGCAGTATAACAAACAGATACTACAGAAGTTCAATATGAAGAACTCTAAGTTGGCTAGCTCATCTCTTGTAGTACATTTTATATTAAGTGCAAATCAGAATTTTTTTTAGTGAGAAAGAGAAGGAGTTTATAAAGAATGTCCCATACACCTCAACCATTGGAAGTTTAATATATACTATGTGATATGATAATTTAACTGCAAGCGTACAGTGTCGATTGTAGCGCTATACAGATCATCCCACAGAGATCTCAGGTGTTTTGTGATTCTCACTAATTCTATAGTCTAACGGACTAACAAAGGATTCTAAGTCGGATTTAAGAGTTATTCTAATTAGCCTAAGATCTAGAATCCACTAGTTTCCAACTATGTATTTACTTCTATTATTTTCTTCTATCATAAAGAAAAGGTAATCTTTTAGTTTATTCTTTACTTCAAGTGTCCTAAGCATGTGTTATCAAGTGGTGTGCAAGCATAACGCATCAAAGATACAACTTTTTATATAAGCAAACTAAATCATTAGATAATTTGATGAAAAAGATAAAAATCAATAACTCCAAACCCTAACTAAATATAGGCTATTAAGAAACTTAACTCAAGTATGACCTATCAAAGTATTAATCTACGAGTTCTTGTATTTTAGTCTTTTCATAGAAAAATCATATCTTTATTATTTTATTTAGGAAGAAAATACTAGAGAACAATTATATGGTTGATTCTAGTTTCATCTACATTTTAAAGCTAAGCTGAATTAGCTACTTATAATTCTAGTAAACAAAATCTTATTATTATTCGTGAAAGCAATTAAATCTAATCTAGAAAGCAATATAAATCTAAACTAGAAAGCAATTAAAAGAGATTTAAGTAAGAAAAATTGAAGAACAATAAGAAATCCTCTGGAGTTCGGTATTGTGGCCGTCACCCCTTCAGCAAACCCTAATCCTAATTTTATTAAATAAAATACGAGTACAAAATTACAGGATTTAACCTTAGTTACAAGTATGCGGCTAATAAGTAGGCTTCGGAGAATCAAACTAAAATTTTGATACAACTTAAAAACTAAAAAATTACTTCGAAGCCTTCTTAGAAAAATCACCATGTGGACCCCTCTTTTTGCCGCCAATTGGCGGCAAAATGCCACTAAATAGAGGCACTATTTTGAGAAATTGGCTTGAAACTTCTTCCGCATGAATTTCTAATCCTTTTCATTTTATATGAATGACTATATTGGATTTTGACTCTCTAAAATATCACTGTTTGTAGTTTTGCTCTCTTTTAATTCTTTTCCGGGCTTGATTTTCTAATCGGGTTTTGATTTCATACCATCTCCTTATATGAATCGGATTACCTAAAAAATAAACTAAAAATATCCGAGTAGCAATTATTTATATATAAAAATAGATAAAATATGGGAGAAAAATATAATATATGACAGTAATCACATATCCACACCTATCTTTTGCTAGTCCTTAAGCAAAATCAAACCCTAAAAAGAAAAAGAAAAATCCTAACTCACTTTTGCAGGAATCGCAATTGTACTTAGCACGTGTAATAAATCTTTAAACCCCTAGGTTACCCTAGTGGATGAGTTATGTCTCATAATGGTTTGCACTGAATATACCCACAAAATTCGTGAAGAAAATAGATTAAGAAATAAAGAAAAGAAAAATAAGGATTACCAAAAATTAAGAAAAATAAAAACATTTATACAAAAGAAAGAAAAATCTTTTTCAATAATATTTTCATCAATTAATCTCACTAATATATAAACTCAAAAACCATTTAGATTATTAATTTTTAAATCGAGCATCATATCAAATACACTACTAAAAGATAATTCATTGACTCATATACAACTACGTGTACGTGTGATAGTCTATTTCGGCCTTGGACTCCAACTCTAACTCATGATTCATCTCTTCTCTCATAACAATTTTTTTCTTTTTTTTAGAATATTTCACTTTTTATGTGAATATTCACGCTTGCTTAGGCACAAAGTACCCGATTACTTAGATCGTACTCTTTTTTTTCACTCTTGAGGCTATTGCCTTAATACCAAGCGCACCCCATTTTTTTATCACTCTCGAGACTATTGCCTTAATACTAGGCACACCCCATTTTTTATTCTCAATTTTTTTTCTTTTTTTTTGTTTTTGTTTAGAGAGAGAAGACTTACTCAATCGTTATCATCTTTGTCTTTAACCTAATATCCTATTGTGAAGTGAAAAATAGATGTATACTTGCCTCAAAACTACTGTTAGCCGTATTTATTTTTCGGATTTTAATCTTTTTTCATAAAATTCAAAGTGTATCGTCCAATCTACTCTCATATCTAATTTCAAATCTAAATTTATCCCTTTATCTATAATTAAATTGATCTGCTGATGAAAATATATAAAATCAAAGTTTTTTTATTTCAGTTTTTTTTAGTTAGTTACCATAAAAACTATCCAAAGTGCAAAATAAAGAAATCCAAAAATCTAAAAATAAAATAAAAAATCTAAAAAAAAATAAAAACCCTAGAAAAAATATGAAGAAAATATCCTAACCCACTCCCCTACACCTAAACTCGTGTATGCCCTCATACAATAACCCAGGGTAGTAATAAATAAGAAAACTATGATATACATATTATGCATTTACTAGAAAATTCAAACCGGTTACAACCTCTTGATCGCTTTCCACTTTTATAGTGTGTCCTTTTATGTTTTGATATTGATGAACTTAGCCTTTTTGTCAATTTTGCATTTAATCTCTCCATCTTATTTTTTATTTTTCTTAATTTATATCTACTCTTCTTTCTTTTATTCAATAGTAAAATTTTAATGTTGGAAAGCATACTTTTATTATCATCCATATTGCACCAACGAGCATCTTTCACATTAGTAAGTATTTTGGTTTTATCAACATGTGAAATAATATACTCACTTTGGTATTATGGAATCATGAGCTCGATTTTAGATGGCTCTCTCAAATCATCAGGTACCATGACCTCTTTCTTTTGAGGTTCTTTCCATTCTTCTAATATTTTGGGCTTGTCATGCAAATTTTCTTCAAACCTGTCATCAAAATTCTCAAAAGAAAATATCATACTAGTGAACTTATCATTAGTCAAGTTATTATGAAGGGATAAAAATTCTTCTCACAAATTTCTTCATAATTTTCATCAAAAGAATCAAATGATAATGTGTCACTAGCAAGCTCATCATGAGGCAAATCACCAAGCAAAATTTCTTTTTTATCACCAGTTTCTTCATAATTATTTTCACAATGGTCTAAATTAGGTTGATCACAATGTTGAATTATAGACTCATCATGCACAAAATTATTTAACTCATTTTGAATCATATCTACTTCAAAATATAACTGAAGTGGTTACTCGTTGGAGTAAAATATGTTCAAACTATTAGATGGTTGATCTCCAAAAAGTTTTGCTTGAAAAATCGTTTTGAGCAAATCTTCTATACAAGACGCAGTTTGAGAGGATGATACAGTTTGAGAGGATGATTTTAGCAAAGTTTTTATACCTTCCTCTATTCTACATCTTCATTCCTCAGACTCATGATTATAATTTTTCTTATTTTTCTCAAACGATTGCATCTCGAGATCATGAGTGAAATTTGATGGTAGATATGATAGATCTGTGTACATATTTGATGACAAATATGAAGTGGTTGTAGATAAATTCTTATGACATGCATACCTTACTTCTAATCTTTTTAATCTTTCATCTAACATGTTCAATTCAATATCTTGTTCATGATTGAATGTAGAACATGAAAATGAATAGCCCATAAAGAAAAGATCAGATGGAGAACTCTCTTAGTACGGCTCTGGATTATATGCAAAATTATAATGATTCATCCATTCACAATTATAATTTTATATATAGGAAGTGCTTGTAGGTTCATTATATGTGATTTGAATTTGATTATGACCTAATCCTAACGAACTTCCTATCAATGGACATTGATAATAATTATGATATAGATCATGACAATGATAGCAACCAGTTTGATTTTGAAATTTTTTTTTAAATTTTTTTTGAAAGATGTGGAGAGGGAGAGAGATGGAAAAGATATAAAAAAAGATTGATTTTTTTTAAAAATTTTTTATAGAACCAGGGAACCAAAATACAGAACTGGAGAAAAATTGGGGTCAGGAATTACCTGTTCTTTTACCAAATAGCGGTCCTTGCTGCCAAATAACAGTAGAACTAGAGAGTTTGACTCTCTGGTTTCTGTTGCGAAGTTCTGAGGCTCTCTGATCTCTTTTGTCTTCCTTTATCTGTAAATTCTATTCCCTGAACACTCAACACACACTATTAACCCATAAAATGTTAGAAAAAGTAAGAAAAACACCGTTGATCCCCGGCAACGGTGCCAAAAACTTGATGTGATAATTTAACTACAAGCATACAGTGTCAGTTGTAGCGCTATACAGGTCGTTCCATAAAGATCTCAGGTGTTTTTGCGATTCTTACTAATTCTATAGTCTAATGGACTAACAAAGGATTCTAAGTTGGATTTAAGAGTTATTCTAATTAGCCTAGAATCTATAATCCACTAGTTTCTAACCATATTCTTATTTCTATTATCTTCTTCTATCATAAAAATTTGATTTTGTAGTTTAATCTTTATTTAAATTGTCCTAAGCATGAGTTATCAAGTAGTGTGCAAGTATAACTCATCAAAAATACTAATTTTCATAAAAATAAACTAAATCATTAGATATTTCTTTGAATAAAATGAAAACCAAAAACTCCAAATCCTAACTAAGTATAGGCTATCAAGAAACTTAATTCAAGTATAACCTATCAAAGTATTAATCTTCAAGTTCTTGTATTTTAATCTTTTCATAGAAAAATCATGTGTTTATTTATTTTATTTAAGAAGAAAATTCTAGAAAGTAATTACATGGTGAATCCTACCTTCATCTACATCCTAGAGCTAAGCGAAATTAGCTACTCATATTTCTAACAAGAAAAATCAAATTTTTACTCATAGAAAGCAATTAAATTAAATCTAGAAAAGCAATGAAAACCTAAACTAGAAAGCAACTAAAAGAAATTAACTAAAGAAAAATTAAAGAACAAAGAGAATTACCTCTGCAATCTGGTATTGTGATCGTCACTCCTTCAGCAAAACTCTAATTTATTAAATTAAAAGCAAGTACAAACTATATCTTAATTCTATATTAACTACTGCATTCCAAAAAATCCTAAAATACAAGGATACAGCCAATATATAGGCTTTGGAAATCAAACCCTAATTCTAATACAACTGAAAAACTACAAAATTTCATATAAGCCCTTGAAGAAAAATCACCACGTGAAGCCCTATCTGTGTCGCCAATTGGCGGCAAAATGTTGCTATTTAGCGGCAATATTATTATAATATTGCTTAAATTTTCTTTCGCATGAGTCTCGTGTCTTGCACTCTTGGATCGCCTGACTGTATTTGACTTTGACTCTCTAAACTATTTTAATCTTATAGTTTTGCTCTCTTTAAACTCTTTTTCGGGCTTTATTTCCTAATCCGACTTTGATTTCATGCCATCTCCTTGTATGAATCGGATTACCTGAAAATAAACTAAAAATACCCGAGTAGTATTTATTTATATACAAAAAATAGATAAAATATAGGAGAAAAAATACAATATATGATACTAATCATGAGCAGCTCTTCTATGATGTTATAAGTGACCTTCAAGATTAGCGTTCTCGATGCCTCTCCAATTGAAGTGTAGAGTGCGATTATTCCTACTAAATGGGTTTCAAAACCATTGAAACTGGTGAGCGGCTCTGTATCAGTATTAAGCTCCCACATATTGATTCCCATCTATTTGAAGGCATTCATGAATATTATATTAGAAGAGCTTCCCATATTAACCAGAACCTCGTTGTTTTGACTCAAGAGATATTCAGAGTTATATTTAGTGCATCATCATGGGGGAGCTCAATCCCAATTACACCATCGCCTAAGAAGGCTAGAGGATTTTTATAACACTTAGAAAGTGCTCAACAATGTTCATGGTTCGAACATAGCTCTTTCTAGCCAAGTTGATAATTCCTTCTGCTCCTGGGCCACCTGCTATGGTCAACGATTGGTGATGTGAGCTCGATGGCCTAGTATCAGTACAAAGATCTTGAGGTGGGCTCACAAAGGATCCTTTTATTTTCCCCTTGTCGTAGAAGTTCTTGAGGTAACCTTGTCAAGATGAGGCTCTCAATATCTCTTTTGAGTTGGTAACAGTTCACACCTATGTCCGACATTCCGATGATATTCAAAAACTTCTTCAAACCCCTTTTACCTTGAGGAATTCAGAGAGGAGGTGGAGGCTGAGAGAGAAGGACCTCCTTCTAAATCTAGTCCAAAATCTTAACTCGACTTCTGTTTTTAGGGGATTATAGTTTTCCCTATCAATTACTCGCATAATTTCTCGGCAAGATGCTTAGGCTATGTTTGGGAGATTAGTTTTGAAATATTCTTTGGTATTGGAAATTTATTTCACATATTTTCTTAGTATTAGTTATTTTATTTTAGAGTGTTTCTATGTTCTTAGCACATTTGTCTAGAATTTTAGGTGTCTTTTATATTTACTTAATTTTGGTAAAATTTTGATATTTTGCAGGTTTTCAATAAGGAAGCAAATCATATTATTTTAGAAGAAAATTTGCAAATTTAAAGTCAAAACCCCATGTGACAGATTTTGCATGAAGGATATTAGAGAATCACAATCAGTAAGAAAAAAGAAAGAATATTAAGCAATAAAGGATGCATGTTGGCTCAATTCAAACCCATTGATTAGGGACAAGATCCAAAATAAGGGCTTAGACTAAGTATATAAAGGAGGTCACACATCTGTATAAGGGACTAATCTTGACTCTTATAAAAAATTCAAATTGAATATGAGAGAGAGAAGGAGAAAAGAAGAGAAACATTTGGGCTGCAGATTTTTGTAGTCTTGGCATTTAAGACCTTCAAATTTTCTACCTAGTTTGATTTTCTTTTCTCCAAAATGCAAATCATTTTTAGTTCGTGTTTGTTGAATTTAATTTTCATCATGAACTAATTTTTTTATTCTAGGAAAACGATGTAACCTAGTCTCAAATTATGTTCTTTTTTATTCATTTCGGGTTATTTTTCATTTGATTTGTTTGATTTATTCTCATGCTTATTGCTTCTAATTAACAAACCATTAATTAGATGATTTGGATTTTTTGATTTATCGTCAAAAGAGAGAATTATAGGATGGACCACTAGAATATTTTGGCAAAGGTGATTATACAGATCGAAAGACTTGTAAAAATCTATGTATCGTTAAAAAAAGAATTCATAAATTTTATTACATTCTTGTTTCATTGATTTGCATATTCTTATGTTAAACAATATTCAAGAATAGTTCCAATTGACTGTCAAAAGAGGCAATTGGATAATTTAGGAATTATGCTAGTAAACTTGGAAAATTAATTTCACTGATAAGAAAGGCATAGTGAGTGACTAGGTGAATTCGGTTTCCTAGAAGTTTTTCTCTCCTTGATTTATTTATCATATAATTTCATTTATTTTAATTGAGTATTTCTTTGAATTGATTTAGGCAATCTTAGTGACTTTTCTAAATAGAATTGATGTTGATATAATTTCGATATTTGTCAAGAGTGGATAATCAATTTTTAAGGACGATACTCTTTTCACCATTTCATTACAAAAATACGACATTCTATACTTGCAGTTTTGAGTCGATCAAGTTTTTAGTACCATTGTCAGGATTAAATTATTTTTATTTTTGACAATATCGATACTACAGAAGCTTGGTTTTAATTTAGAATATTTTTCCTTTTCTAGTTTTGTTTTACAGGCATGTTTTGACCTTGTATGCACTGCACTAAATATCGTGAAATTACTCCTCTTGATCCAGAAATTGAGAGAACCCTCTGAGCATTAAGAAAAGAACAAACACAAGCAGTAGCCATGGCAAGTAACGAAGATAATCAAAATCAGAGACTATTGTGTGACTATGCCATGCCAAATGCTAATGGTGCTCAATCCAGCATTGTGATACTTATAGTCAATACTAATAATTTTGAAATTAAGTCCAGTCTCATCCAAATGGTACAACAGGAGTAGTTTGGAGGAGGATCTATTGAAATCCAAATACACACCTCGCCAATTTTTTGGAGATTTGTGACACAATCAAGATAAATGGGGTTAGTAATGATGTATTCGGCTTAGACATTTCCATTTTCTCTCAAGATAAAGCCAAGGCTTGGTTAAATTCCAAATCGCCTAATTCTTTCACCACGTGAAATGCCTTATCACAAGTTTTTCTGAGTAAGTATTTTCCCCCAGGTAAGACTGCCCAACTTAGAAATGATATTACCAGTTTTGTTCAATTTGATAGTGAATCTTTGTATGAAATCTGGGAAAGGTTTAAGGATTTGCAGAGGAAGTATCCACATCATGGTCTTCCTGATTGGCTGATTATATAAATTTTTTATAATGGATTAACACATTCAGTTAGGATTACCATAGATGTAGCTGCAAGAGATGCTTTAATGAGCAAGTCAGTAGAAGAGGCACACGAGTTGTTAGAAGAAATTGCCTCTAATATTCATTAATGGTCCAATAAAAGAGGTATGCCTAAGAGAGTTCCAGATATGTATGATGTAGATAATATAAACATGTTGAATGCCAAAGTTGATTCTCTACATTCCAATATTGTATGATGGCTATTTTCTCTGATTTTGTTGAAAAGATCTTAGAGGTTTTCATGGATGATTTTTTTATTTTTGGATCTTCTTTTGATAGATGTTTAAATAACTTGTCTTGAGTTTTGCAGCATTGTAAGGAGACCAATTTGGTCTTAAATTGGGAGAAATGTCATTTTATAGTGCAGGAAGGTATTGTTTTAGGCTACAAAATTTTAGAAAGAGGTATAGAGATAGACTGAGCAAAAGTAGAAATTATTGAAAAATTACCACCACCAACCAATGTTAAAAGAGTTAGAAGTTTCCTTGGTCACTCAGGATTTTACAGGCATTTCATTTAGGATTTCTCTAAAATTTCTAAACCTCCTTGTAATTTGTTAATTAAGGATATTGTGTTTGATTTTGACAAGAATTGTTTGAATGCTTTTAACAAGTTGAAGCGAGAGTTGGTGTCAGCACCAATTATGACAGCACTAGATTGGAGTTTACCTTTTGAGCTATTGTGTGATGCTAGTGGTTTTGCTTTGGGTGTTATTCACGGGCCAGAGAAAGGATAGGAAGTTGCATGTTATATTTTATGCCAGTAGAACTTTAAATGATTCACAATTGAATTATGCAACTACAGAAAAAGAATTGTTTGCTGTTGTATTTGCTTATAATAAGTTTCGATCTTATGTTGTAGGTTCAAAGGTGATTGTGTATATGAACCATCCAACAATCAAGTATCTGCTTGCCAAAAGATGCCAAATCACATTTGGTTTGATGGATATTGTTGCTTTAGAAATTTGACCTTCGTTGGCAAAATTTTTGGAGAAAAGAAAATGAAGGAAATGAGAAAATAGCTAATATATGAATCATTTTTCACAAGAAAGATCCGTGAATAGAAGCTAAATAAGAGCTAAAACACAACCTTTGCAGAGTTGTGTTCCATTTCTCAAAGAAGCCAAAACGCAAATCTCTGGTTCGCGAATGAGGTTAAGGCGCAGGTCTCCGTTTATAGAGATCCGCGAATTAAATTAAAAAGAACGGATCCCCGCAAAGTCGCATTATAAATTCGAGCACAAGACTGCATCAGGGCTCACAGAAAGCGCATAAAATTCAAGGGCACAGTTCATATATTTAAAACGTGGGTCACCTACTATAGAGGGACTCACGTCTGACTTGTTCTAAACACAATCAATATGCGAATGCCAGAGAGTCATGTTTCTATTTTGAGATTTCAAGGAGCGAAAAACTATCTCCAACAGCACTCAAATGTGGGTCCAAGCATAACATGCAAGCCACTAAATACCAAAACGCGAATCTAAAGTTTGAGATTCGCGTTTCAGTTACAATTCATAGAATTAAAGATGCCAGTTACAAATTCTGGAGTTTTAATACAAATCTTTCAAATCAAGAGACGAAAAATTAATTCTCTAGTTATTGAAACCATCAGTTGGAAGTTAAATCAACTCAAAAGTCTCCAAATCTCTATAAATAGCAAGAGTTTAAGCTAAAAAAGTATTTGGAGATCAATATTATAGAGAGAATCATTTTCTATCTAAGTGCTGGTGTTATCAAGAGCTCTAAACCCTTGCCACCTTAAGAAATTTATACGGAGTGTCAACGGAGAGCAAGATCGTTCTCAACAGTTACTACAGAACTCAACTTTAAACAAAGAGAGAATTTAGATTTTTCTCATCCTCTATAAATGGACAACCATTCTCATTGTAATCTTTTATTGAGAAATTCAATAAAAATTTAATTTTATGGCGAACAGAATATTGGCGACTCCGTTGGGGAAACTTATCATTTCTGATGATAAGATTATAGCTCAATCCGATAAAATTTCAGTTGGCACTATGTTCGAGTCATTCATTATTGAGTTCGACCAGGAGAAGTACGAGAAATTTCTCTCCTTTGGCTCCATGCAAAAATGTCATAAGATCTCTAACAACTCAGTCTCCAAGGAGGCTCCAAATATGATGGTCCTGTCAAAAGACTCCTCAAACTAATCCAGTCCTAAAGGAGAGTTATCTCCTTTACTAGCATAAGACTCAGGGTCTGCTCCATTCAAGACCCACATTGATCTCAAGAGGATGAACCAGGATCCCCATAACAATAAGGAAAAACAATTATTTTCTGATTGTCAAGAAGATGATTCAATAAAAAAGGCTCCTCTCGTCTGCACCATGAGAAGGAACCTGAGAAGAAATAAGGCTCGTGCTTACCACAGAGCCATGAAACAAAGAACTGTTATTGAACCACAATCACACGGACCTCTAGTTCAAGTATGGAGACCAAAAAGTAAAGTAGTGGTTCCAAAGAAAAAGATAGATCGAGATGCAGATGGGTTCATTCATGTTTCCTACAGGAAACACCATTCACCCACCAAGTTCATCTATGACTTCAAACATGGAGTTTACATCCGTGTTCCATAAACAAGACGAGGGTCCCACACTTGTGTCGCAGGAATGAAATACGACTCTCAAGATTGCGTGTCCCTAGATAACTTGGATCTCATATTTGCGTATCAACAAAAAAGTGTGGTCCTCAAGATAGCGTTTCTAAAGAAGAATCAGCCTCTAAAGCTCATGTTCTAGTTTCGCCACAGGCTCATCCAACCACCATTATGGCTAAAGTAAAATTTACTCTTAGAATTTTCAAGGGAATAGAATCTTCTATCCCAAAGATATTATTTAGAGGCAATATTGTCTCCACTAACAAAACAATGAGTTCCAATACAAGAGACCTCAGGAAATTTCTCAACAAGAAGAGAGAAAAATTCTAAATGTCTCATTGTCATTACGAATAATTGATTAATGCAGTATTATCACATTGTCAATATATAGCGGCCCCTGCCAAACAGTCAGTTTTCAACTGACTTACGACGTCTTTAGCCCAATCGTCAAAGGAAGACAATGCAACAAGCAAGAATTTTTCTAAACCTGAATATACCCAAGTATCATTTAATATGATAAAGTTCGAGGAGAAGAAGAAAACAAAGAATTTTTCTAGAACATACTCTTCTGACTCTGAACACTCATCAGGTTTGAAGAGTGTGTTTAGCAAGATGAGGGGTGTTTTTCAAAATACCCAACTCAAGAGAGGGGTAACGCGCCATTAAATTACAGGCAAATGGGCTAAGCCTCCTCTGATGAAGAAGACACTTCATACTCAGCTGTAACCAAATCTCAGACATCGGACTCATTATTTGAAGATTCCACATTGCATATATGGTACAAGCAACTCCAAAAAAATTTATGAAGAGGATGAATAAGCAAGACTAAACCATCCAACAATAGCAAGATATCATCAACGAGATTAGAGATATACTTCATCTTTTGATCGAAGATAGAAAGAAGGGCAAAGGAGAATCTTCCTCTAAAGGTCCCCGCAGTTTAAAGAAAGACAAGGGAAAAAAATCCAGAAGATGATCATACTCTTCCTAATAATACTAAGGATAATAATGAGGATCATCGTGAAGAAGAAAATAATTGTTCTGAGTATTGCCACCACCAAGAGGGAAATCAGAAAATGATGATAATTCAAACGCTGCTTGGATGGAAAGTTTTCAGAATCAACTCAACGCTCTCATGCATATGAATAACTTGTAAGAGCTGGGAATTGTGAGGCCGTATCTGATGAAATGGGAAAGTATACCATTTCCGGAGAACTACAAACCATTGAAGATTAAGTCATTTGATAGTAAAGGGTCGCCAAACCAGTACCTTTACTATTTTAAATCTCAAATCGGACACTTGACTGGAAATGACCTGATCATTATGTGAGTCTTTGTTAGTACCTTGATGGGTCTAGCATTTGAGTGATTCCAGAGGTTGGAACCAGGAACCATCATCTTATGGAATGATATGAAGAAAGCCTTTCAAACAAGGTTTTATTAAGATGATATATAAATCTCAATACCAACACTCCTTACTATAAAGAAAAAGAAGAGAGAATCAACTCGAGATTTCATTAAAAGGTTTAGAAATGATTCTCTGAGATATCCATATGGAATGCCTGAGAAAACATTAGTGAAAACTTACAGACATAATCTCTCTACTAAAGTTCTTGCCAGTAGGAGCTGTGAACTCCTCTACTTGGAAAGATCTTTCGTTACAAGCTGAAGAAGCTGAAAAAATTACACAAAGGCTCGAGGCTGAGGAAGGAGAGAAACAAAGATGAAACAATTTTGGAATGTCTCTGTCTTCTCAACCAAAAGGGAAAGAGACAATGGCGACTGATATTCCAAGTCCCGCAGAATCTTCTCCAAAGACTCCTCCTCCATTGTGGATTCCTCAGAAGCAATATTTTTTCAAAGATAAACACACCAATACCATCTTTAATCTACTTATGACAAAGAATATACTGAAATTGCAGGAATCAAAGCGACCTAAAGAAGCAGAAATGGTAAATGATCCTAATTATTGCATGTATTATGGGATATTAACCATCCTACAAAAAATTATTATATCATTAAGGATAAAATTTAGGCTCTGGTGGACATTAAGGTCATCAAGTTACGAGAATATTAGAAGAAAGTAATAGCAAATATGGTGACTTTTAAATTCAAAAAAGCTCTAGGCTGGATAGAATCAACTATTCAAGACGGAGTTCAATCCATTCCTAAAGGCACGATGAGGGTTGTAAACTATGATCCTCATCAGCAACAAAAAAAAGGGTTATATCCTTTTGAAACTTCCAAAGGAGAAATAATGTGGGTACATTCAGACCTCTTTGAAGACGAGCAGTGGACTTTAAGTTCACCTAAAAAGAAGTTGAAAGGAAAATCTTTTACTTCTAACGTTGTTACTGCAATTCCTGAAGATGATACAGGAGTTCCTCCTCTCTCAGATTCAGAAGAAGAGGTCAAGGACTCTTTGTTTGTCAACACAGACTAACAGAAACCTTCTAAGACTCATTCAGAAAAAGACTACTTAAAGAATTATGATCAAGTAGTGAAACGTCAACTTCTAAAGAATAACAAGCAAAAAGAGCGTAATTTCAACAAAGCTCTTAAAAAGAATGATAAAGAACCAGCAGAAAGTTCTAAGAAGCCTTTCCAATTTGATGTGTTGGAACAATTAGCCAATATTCCTGCAAAAATTACTTTGTATGAGCTCCTAAAGCTTTTCAAGCAAACAAGGGAAGTTTTAAGAGAAGCTCTGTAAGATTTCAAAGTGTTTTGGCACAAATTCTAGAAAACAATGGAGGAAGAAGGAGAAGTCTGTGCAGCATGCCAACAGACTTATAAAAAGATTTCTTGCATAACTTTCTCTCTAGAAGATATGCAAGTAAAGAATAGCAAGTATCACCGGCCTTTATATTACAAGGGCTACATAGAGTCAATAGAGATTGACTAAATCCAAGTTGATCCTAGATCTGCTCTAAGCATAATGTCAAGACGGGTGTTGTGATATCTTGGAGTTTCTATGAATAAACTGGCATCAACAAATACTACTATTTTCGGATTCAATGCTAATGGTAGTAAATCATTGGGCAAGGTGAAGTTGAAATGCCATATTGGTGATTTAAAGACGGAGGTCACATGCTATGTAATAATTCCTAACACATCTTACAATCTTCTTCATGAAAAGCCATTGATTCATCTCAACCTCATTATCCCTTCTACGCTTCATGAGCATATGAAGTACATAGACAAAGATGGAAGCGTGAAGACCCTAGAAGGAGTTAAGAACTACTTTACAGATGCATTGTTATATCAAGACGCATTTGAAGCAGCTGAACAACCTGTCCCAGAAGAATCTAATAGTGGTAATGAGGCTGATACTGAATCAGGATCCAAAAATGTCGAATTTGATGATGAAGCTTGGGATATAGAATCCATTGTAATAAGCTTTGAAGATCTTGATGTAAATGACACCACCAATTATGATAGAGAGTGGATAATTAATGAAAATATAGAGTTTATTTATTTGTCTGGTGCTAACTCTAAATCCTCAAGTAATAGTACTGACGTGGTCAGTGATCAACTAGATAACGGATATTCCTTAACTTCCTTTCAAACACCCATTCGATTATCATTTTGCATACAAAGAGATGATGATGGAGATGCAAATGAAGTAATTTTTGAAGTCCCCCTAAACACAAAGATCAGAAATCTATAATATTTGGAAAAGCAAACAATAAAAATAAAGAAAAATACCTAGATTCTGAGGAAAAACAGAGAAGTCCTGAGTTCTTCCATTATAATGAAAATTTCCATAAAAGGATGAATAAGATGGGATATAACCTAGCCAAAATAGGGGGTTGAATTTTGAAAAAGGAAGAAAAGCAATACTTTGACCTTTTCTTCCAAAAGGAAAGATGCCAGATTAATATGATAAAACTGGCAGGGAATTGGGATGTGTTACCACTTCTAAAGATCTTTCAGAAACAAATTTAGAAGAGTTGCAATATATTCATTCATCAGATTCATCTTACTGGAATTCAGATGTAAGCATTTGTGCCATTTTTTAGGAAGTCTCTGACAACATGGTTTCCATAGACCAAGAAAAAGAAGATGTTGAAGAATTATCACCAATCAAGGATGATTCCTGGGTGAAACACCTCAATATGAAATGGAAAGTTCAGTTTGAGCAATGAGAATCTCCAACTGAAAATAAAGTGATCCAAATAAATATGGGTGATGAAACTAACCCTAAACTCATATTTATAAGTGAAAATTTATTTTTAGAAGAAAAGGAAGAAATGATTTCTCTCATTTGAGAATATATTGATGTTTTTACCTGGAATTATGAGGATATGCCAAGACTTGTCACAAAAGTCGTAGTACACAAATTAAATAACTGGCCGGATGTGAAGTCAATAAAACAACAGCAACAAAGGTTTTGTTTTGAAATTATGAAAGCAATTGAAGCTGAAATCAAAAAGTTAATTGAATCAGATTTCATCAGCGAAGAACAACATCAGACTGGGTCACGAATATAGTTCATGCGACTAAGAATAATGGAAAAATCAGGGTCTGCATTAATTTCAGAGACCTGAATGAAGCATGCCCGAAGGACGAATTTTCTTTGTCCATTACAAATGTCCTTATTGACAATACTTGTTGCTATGAACAGATGTCGTTCATGAATGGATTCTCATGATACAACCAAATCAAGATGTACCATGATGATGAAAAGCATACGTCTTTTAGAATACCACTTAGAGTGTACTGTTATACAGTCATGTCATTCGGTCTAAAAAATGCTGGTGTCATGTATCAATGCGCCATGAACATGATATTCTAAGACCATCTCTAGAAAATGGTGGAATGTTACGTTGATGATCTATCGATCAAAAGCAAATGTAAGGATGATCATTTTCATGATCTGAGAACAGTATTTGACCTTATGTGAAAACACTAGTTTAAAATGAATCCTACTAAATCTTTTCAGGGAGTTTTCAATGGAAAGTTTCTTGGCTTTGTAGTAACTTTTCAAGGAATTCATCTTAATTCAGACAAAATCAAAGCAATTCAAGAAACGTTACCACCCAAAAATCTCAAAAAATTGAGAGGACTATAAGGAAGGCTGGTGTATATTCGCATGTTCATATCAAACTTGTCTGGAAAATGTCAATTTTTTACACGGTTGATGAAGAAAGGAGTATCATTCATTTGGGATGATGTGTGCCAGAAAACTTTTGAAGAAATCAAGAAAAATCTTACTAAATCACATATTCTTATAACTCCAGTTTCAGGGATACCTTTCCCGTTGTATGTAAGGGCTATGGACAATTCCTTGGGAGCTTTGTTGGCACAGAAGAATGAATTGGGAAATGAACAAGCCATTTATTATCTTAGTAGGATGATGTTGGGGCTGAACATTGATATAACCCAATAGAAAAAGAATGCCTAGCCTTGGTGTTTGCAATACAGAAATGTGACACTATTTGGTGGGGCAAACAATGTACATTATATCGAGAGTTACTCCCTTAAGAATATTAATGACCAAGTTAGGGTCATTGAATTAAGAATATCCAATTGGGCTATTCTGCTATCACAATATGATATGCATTTTATCCCACAAAAGTTAATTAAGGGACAAGTTATAGCTGATTTCCTAGCTGAACACCTGATCCCAGCATCATCAAAGCTATATGAAGAAAACCCTGGCGAAATAAGTGAAGGAAATACAATTCCAAAAGAAAACATTCCACAAGAAACTGCAGAAGCAAATGCTATGACAGAAGAAATATGGCAACCTTTCTTTGACGGTGCCTCTAGAATGAGACAGAAAGGAAAGATGGTAGCAGGAGTAGAGGTTGGTTTTGTTTCTGCCTATAACGACATTATCCCTCGGGCATACTTATTGACAAACTCATGTTCTAACAATGTTGCTGAATATAACGCCCTAATAATTGGTCTAAAAATGGAGATTCCCAACTTGCCATTAATCAAGTTAAAGGAGAATATGAAGTTGAAAATGAAGATCTCTTGCCATTTTACCAAGCAGTCATAAAAATGACTAATAGTTTTAATGGTTTCTATATCAGCCATGTACCATGTCATCAGAACGGTTATGCAGATTCACTGGCCTCCTTGGCTGTTATTTTAGCGTTGCCTAGATACTCCAGCAAAGGTATAACAGTGGGAAGTAAAGAACTATTTTGTCCTAAAAATGAGTTTGAAGTGGAGTTAAATTCAGATAATAAACACGAAGCATATGAAGTAGATGCTCTTGAATCTGATCTCGAACCAAGAGATTGGTAATTTCCTTACATAAATTATATTCTTTATAGAATATTGCTAGAAGGTCCTAAAGAAATAGAAGAAATTCGAAGAAAAGCTGTTCGATTCTATTACAATATTGAAATTCAGACATTGTATAGAAAATCTTATGATAGGATTTTACTTCGTTGTCTTTCTAATAAAGAACCTCAAGAAGCACTTGAGAAAGCTCATAGTGGCATCTGCGAAGCACATCAATCAAGACTAAAACTCTGGGATAGACTCCGAATAATGGGCTATTATTGGCCCACGATGATGACAGACGCGGTTGCTTATGCTAAAAGATGTAGAGCCTGTCAAATACATGCTAACTTCATACATCAAGCCCGAGAGTATTTTCATCCAATAGCTACATCATGGCCTTTTGAAATGTGGTGTATGGACATTATTTGATCAATTTCTCCACTGTTGACGAGGGTTCATCGATTCATTTTAGCCATAACAGATTATTTTTCAAAGTGGACTGAAATTGTTCTACTAACTGAAGTAAATTCAACTGATATAATTAACATCAAACATCATGCTATATACCATTTTAGAGTACCTATAAGAATTATTCATAGCAATGGACCTCAATTCGTAAGTCAGTCATTCTCCATATTTTGCAACATATATAAGATTGAAAATGTGGCTTTATCTCCATACTATCCTGTAGCCAATTTTAATAAAACCATTGTGAAGCTCGTTTAGTAGAAAATTTTTATTAAACCAATGTGAAACTCCTTAAAAAGTTCATTTTATCTAACCAATGTGATTGGGATGAGAAACTTAGAGAATGTCTTTGGGCCTATAAAACTACTGTTTGGACTCCTACAAAAACTACACCATTTTCTTTGGTGTATGGGTCTGAAGCAATGCATTCTTTGGAGATTCAAATTTCATCTTTACAAGTTGCATTAGCAATCAAAATGACACAATAAGAAAGATTGTAAGAGCTTTCATTATCTCCAATTGAATTGTCTCATAAGTTTGATCCAAGCTTTCATTACAAGCTTGATCCAAGTTTTCACTATCAAAATTAAAAATTGTAAGAGCTCCTTGAATAATATTAAGAAATCATTAAAACTTAATGATTCAAGAGAGTCTTGAGCTTTTCCTCTACATCACTTATCTCCAACTGAATTGTCTCATAAGCTTGAACAACAGCTTGTCTATATAGTTCTTCCTTGCTAGCAGTTGTATTGTTCCCTGAGTCAAACTTCAAGGCCTCCAATTCTGCTTAATCAGTTAAGAGAGCTTTGTTAACATTGTCATGCTGCCTAGATAAGTCAACAAGGTTCCTCATTGTCTCCTCGCGTTCCTTGGAAGTCTTGTTAAGTAAAGCCTGAGCCTTGGCAATGATCTCCTAAGTTCTTGCAATGACTTGATCAAGACCTTTAACAGTCATAACAGCATTCTCTATCTGAGAACATAAAGATTAGCTAGTTGATTGATATCTGTTAATACGAGCCTGACAAGCATCGACTTTTTCCTTGATTTCTTTCTGGAGCTTGAGTTGTTTCTCCAAATAAGTGTGAGCATGATCATGAAGTTGAGCTACCATAAGTTTCTAATAAGTGTGAGCATGGAAAGTGGCTTCAGTCATCTCTAACTTATCTGCACTGCGGATCTTCAAATAAGTGTGAGCATGATCTTGAAGTTGAGCTACCATAAGTTTCTAAGGAGTTGCTCTTTCTTCCCTACCAATACTTGCTATTCCAGTCACATAAAGATTGAGGACAGTGGTAATTGAAGCGAAAGAACTCTCTTTTAGAATTTTCTCAATGCAGTGGTCCAGAAAATCAAAAAAGACTTTAATTGTATACTAGAGCAAGTCATCAGCAATTGCATGAACTTCTGCAAAGTTTGTTGATGGCAATGAAGAAGAGACAGGTGCGACAAAAACAACAACAGAAGTAGAGGCAACCTATGTTGTACCCTGAGTTGAAGAAGTAATAACTTCAACAGAAGCAACCTCAGTAGCCTCAATAGGGGCAGCAGTCTCAGAAGAAGTAGCCTCAGTAGCTCCAATAGGGGAAGCAGTTTCAGTAGCTCCAATAGGGGCAACAGCTTCAACAGCTCCAATAGAGGCAGCAGTGGCAGTAGCTTCAACAGCTTCAGCAGAGGCAGCAACCTCAGTAGCCTCAACAGGGACAGCAGCAACTTCAGTAGAGATAATAGCTTCAGCAGTTTCAATAGTAGACAACTTTAACTGCAATAGTCTCAATAGAAGAAGCAACTGGTTTAGATGTACCAGCAATAGGAGCAACTCTAGAGACAACTTCAGTCTATACTTCAACTTCAATAAGGGAAGCTTCAGTTTCAGGTACACACTCTGAAGTAGGAGTAGGAGAAAGCATTCCAAAAAAAAGAGATGGTTATAAAAAAAAATGAAATAAATGAGGTCCATACACCTTAGCTCTTTCTTCTGCCGTCAGAAAAGTATATTTAGTATGGCCTGATGGTGGAGTAGAAGAGCGAATATCATCGCTATCAATATCATCATCATCATCTAGATCATTAGGTTCTCCAGAAAGAGGCACTACCATTGAAGAAGAGCCTGATGCGCGGGTCCCTCCAACAATTTGCATATCATTATCATCAGTAATTTGAATTACTGGAGATGCAAGGTTTGCAAAGTCCTCTTGAGCAAGTTGGACTAGTTCTTCTGAAGGAGGCGCACTAGCAGATGAAGGATCAGCAGCCGATGCAGTAGACGGAGCCTCTATGACTGAGTCACTAGAAAAAACAGGCCCTTGACTATGGCGCTTCTTAGATAAGCGGGAAAGCAAACCCAAATCATCTTCTTCTTCTTGTTCCTCTCTAGCAGTTTTGAAGGTTGAACTAAGAATTGCCACACCAGTTTCAGCTAATACAATTTCTGGAATGATTGGCAAGTCGTGGAACCGCTTAAACCTTTTCCGCTTAGAAGTAGTCTTCTGAGAAAGACATCCTAGCTTAGAAGATGTTTCTTTCACTACAGGAGGAGGAGAAACTAGGATAGTGGGGGATGTAGGCTGATCCATTGAAATTATGGTAGTGTCTCTTTTATCTCTTGAATCAAATCTCTCAAAGTCATATTCCTGGCCATATTCCTCTATTCCAGCAACTCTAGTACTGCCAACTTCTTTCTTTTGAGCATACCATGCTTTGATGTCACTCAAATAGGTGTGATTCATATCGAAATTGTGAGGCATGGAATGAGCAGTAGAATACCACTTGCCAAAACTAAAAGTTATATACAAATTTGGAGTCCTAAGAGGACGATTAAATCTGACCTTTGTACCACCAGAGATAAAATGGAACCAAGCTCTGGCTCCCTCAAATAAATTCTCCACAAAGCTAATATTTGTATTTGGATTCCCAACATATAATTGATCGTATCCAAATTGTCGAGAGAAACGACTGGGGTAATAAGGCTCAATATAACAATGATTCCACAAACGAAGTACCAAATGCCCTGGACAAATGCTTATTAACCACTAAAATCATCCAACAAATAAAGTGGTGAAGTTATCAGCACCAATTGAGTCCGTGAATTCATCACCATAATCGGCATTTGGAAAATAATGGAAACACTTGTATAACTCATAGTTAGAATGATGTTGGAGCAGTCTCCGAATGGCTGCCATATAACCCTCTTTCCATTGTGATTTCTCATAGTGCTGAACTCTGGAGAAACTTAAGTCCGCTTGAGAGTGAATAGAACTCACCAATGAAAGGCAATGCAGAACTATCCAAGCTATCAAATAAGTGTATGAAAGCTCTACCAGCATATTTAGAGTCTTAAAACTTAAGTTTCTATCATCATCAAGAACTTTCTTGACATTACAGAACTTATCAGTCAGTCTTCTTAATCCACTTTGAATGCCACAAACCATCGCTGGTAATAAACTAAGTGAATAGCCGAATTCTAGCAATACTGTCCAGTAGACCCCTCTAACTGATAAAGCTTCCTGTGGTGCTGATGGAACTACGCATCACTTCAGCCATAGCATCAAGAAACCTGCCAAAAAAGCAGGATCTGATAAAGGCTGTTGGGCTTGGTAATAGAAACTTTCAAAAGATATCCCAGCCTTGAAAACATTCTCATCTGATTTAGCAACGTAGACATCCATCCCAAAACGGACAATCCTCTCTTCAATCTCCTACTCAAAAACTGGGGTGATACGAGTAAAATTAGGAGTATTTGCTGAGAAGATTGAGAAAAGATATTTTAACCACTTATTTTGCTTCACATTGCGGACACCAAACACGTGAGCACAAATTGACAAACCAATTCCCAATAAGTTTCATAAATTTCAGGATGCTGAGATTTTAGCAAATGGAGTTTTACTCCTGTAGGAACATATTCTTCATAAGAAATATCTCCTATAGGCAACCCTAAAATCTCATACATTTCATGAACAACAAGCCCTAGTTCATCACATGGCATAATGAAGATACAGGTTTCAGGGTTATACATCTCTAGTAGGCAAAAAAAAATGGAATCGACTATGAGGTATTCTATGTTGAACTGCCCTTATAGCATGATAGAGATCTATACTCTTCAAATGATCTGCAAAGGCCTCCAAGAAGTAACCAGTAACCAGTTAATCTATATTCTATGTTGTGACCATTAATTTGATGGAGCCACTTGTAGTCCCCATCATCCAAGCAATCGTCAGGGACTGGTATATTATCACCAAACAGAAAAAGATGCTTATTCAGCAAACTCCTAGTTCCCCTCAAAAGGAGCTGTTGTTATAATTTTCCTCATGGCGGAACAAAGAGGATTCAAAGTTTTACTCTTACTCTCTCGACCTTTAGATGCTGAGCAAGCTAGGAAAACCCTCTGAAACCTAAATTAGTTTTCACCATCATATCCCCCTACATGGCCAAATTAGTGATTGTTCGAAAGAGGGCTTAAAGCATAATTCACTACATAAGGGGGAAAGAATAAAAACAAAGTTATGAGAAAAAGATTAAAAACAAAATATGGATCGCAGATCTATTATGAACAAAAAACTCACCCTGACTAAAGGTTCTTGCCGGACTACTATAGAACTAGAAGTAGCTTGAGGATTTTGGGAACCACTGCTAGATTGAGCGGAAGTTGAAGCCTTTTTCATCATCTTCTCCAAGATTCTTTAAGAAAACTTTATGCAGAAGAAGCCCAGAGAAACTTGAAGATGAAAAGGAGTTTGAAGACAAAGGATCTTAAGAACTTGGAGCGAAAGAAATTCAGGAGTTCAAATTTTTCAGAAAGGGTTTAAAATACTGTAATGATATGATTAAGACTTTAGCGTAGATGATTTGATGGATGAGATCTCTGGCCCAAATCTCATAAGGATCTTCTCATTAATGTGCGCAGAAGATGCTTCGATCTCTGTGCCAGAAAAGGCGGTAATATCCCAGATATGCCACATGAAATACAAAATCCGCGGTTTTAATACAGAGTCGTGTATTTCTTCTCAAAGCATAAATCCGCGGTTCTTCTACTCTAATATAGAGTCACAGGATCAAAGTTTTGATGCAAGATTGCGATTTTTAAGTACAAATCCACACTGATAAGATTGCATTTTGTAAGTTATCCAAAGTATTTCAAAACACCTCTAAAACCATGGAGTTTTGAAAATTTTGGAGGGGGTTTTGTTGGAGAAATTTTTGGTGAAAAGAAAACGAAGGAAAAGAGAAAATAACTAATATATGGATCATCTTTCATAAGAGAAATCCACAAATCGAAGCTAAAGAAAAGCTAAAACACAACTTTTACAGAGTTGTGTTTCATTTCTCAAAGAAGTCAAAACATGGATCTCTGATGCGCGAATGAGGCTATGGCACGAGTCTCCGTTTATAGAGATCCGCGGATTAAATTAACAAGAACGGGTCCCAGCTGGGTCGCATTAAAAATTTGAGCACAAGACTGCATCAAGGTCCATAGAAAGCCCATAAAATTTAAGAGCATAATTAAAGTATTAAAAATGATGGTCACCTACTATAAAGGAACCCACGTCTGATTTGTTCAAAATACAATCAATACGCGAACCCCAGAGAGTCACGTTTCTACTTCAAGATTTCAAGGAGCAAAAAACCATCTCCAACAGCACTCAAATGTGGGTCAAAGTATAACATGCAAGCCACTAAACACCAAAATGCGAATATAAAGTTTGAGATCCGCATTTTGGTTACAATTCAGAAAGTTAAAGATATCAGTTATAAATTATGGAGATTTAATACAAATCCTTCATATCAAGAGATGAAAAATTAATTCGCAAGTCATGGTGGCTATTAGTTGGAAGTTACATCAACTCAAAAGTCTCCAAACCTCTATAAATAGCAAGAGTTTAGGCTGAAAAGACATCTGGAGATTAATATTATAGAGAGAATCATTTTCTATCTAAGTGCTGGTACTATCAAGAGCTCTAAACCCTTGCCAACTAAAGAAATTTATACGGAGTGTCAACGGAGAGAAAGATCATCCTCCACAGCTACTACAGAACCCGACTTTAAACAAAGAGGAAATTTAGATTTTTCTCATTCTCTATAAATAAGCAACCATTCTCATTGTAATCTTTTATTGACAAATTCAATAAAAATTCAATTTTATGGCAAACAATCTTGAGATTCGAGACAAAAGAGATATGGAGAATCTGGTAAGCAGTTCAAGGACGGATTGGGTGAATAAGTTAGATGATGCACTTTGAGCCTACAGGATAGCTTTCAAGACATTTTGAGTATGTCTCCCTACTGACTTGTCTTCGGAAAGTCTTGTCACTTACCAGTAGAATTGGAATATAAGGCCTATTAGGCAATTAAGGAGTTGAATATAGATTTGAAAGCTACCGGAGAAAAGAGATTGTTATAGTTGAGTGAGTTGGAGGAATTTAGGTTGGATGCTTATGAAAATGCTCGGATTTACAAAGAAAAGACAAAGCATTGGCATGACAAGTATCTTCATATTAGAAACTTCAAAATTGGACAGCAAGTGTTACTCTTCAACTCAAGACTTAAGCTCTTCTAGGCAAGCTTTGTTCTAGGTAGTCTGGCCTATTCACAGTAGCAAGAGTGTATCCAAATGGTGCTATTGAGGTGCATAGTAATGTCACTAGTGCATTCAAGGTTAATGGGCAGCATTTGAAGCCTTATTTGCTGGTAATGTAGTTCATAAAGGAGTGACTTCCTCCTTGAAGAATCCTCCTACCTATGGTTGATGGTATAAAAAGCCTGACTCGTGACACTAAAACAAGTGCTTCATGGGAGGCAACCCAAACAAAAAATTCTTTTAGTTTGTCTTTTGTCATTTGTTTTAATATTTCTTTTTATACGAGTCTTTGAATAATTATTGTTGTGACCCCTTTGGCCGTTTGTAGGTTCAGAAAATCAAGCAAAAAGCTAGTTTGCATTCACTTCAATCAAATATTCTTTGTGTTCGGCCTTACTAAAAGTGGGTTATTAGTATCATACTTTCCTTTCCTTTAACATTGAGAATAATGTGAAAATTAAGTTTAGGGGAGTGGATATTTGGTTATCCTGGTTATATTGGTTCGACAATTTTTTTTTGCAAGTTAATTGATGATCATATCCATGTCTTTGAAACCAGATTTTTATTGAAAAGTTTAGGAGAAATGGACCTGCATTGCATTTGTTAAAGACTTATTTAGGATCAACATTACACTTTTGGATTCTTTATTATGTTTAAGCATTGAATTTTTTTTTAGGAAAGGCAATATCTTATAAAACATGAGCAAACATATTTGTTAGGATTATTTAAATACATCTTTCCTTGCAAAGTTATGTTGTTAGTTGACCATACATAAAAGATGAGTGTGATGCTTTTCTTGTGATATTCCCCTTTGATCTAGTCCTAAACATGGTTTAAGTAAAAAAATGATTATGATTTAAAAAAAACAGAAACAAATAAAATTGTAAAGATCTATCTACTCCAATATTTTGAGTTACTTAGTAATTAGGGTATTCATCACCAATGTTTACCTTTACATCAAACATCAAACGGTAACTTAAAATATGGCATGCAAAGCACTTTAAGTGTGTGACTTGTTGAGTAACTGGGTGCATTCATCAAAAATGTTTGTATTCACGTCAAAATACAAGTGACAACTTAAAGAAAAAGAGTTGCGAAAAAAATCAAAGTTAAAAAATCTTTCTTGTTGGCTACCTTGTTTGTAGTAGTAAGAAAGGGCAATTACAGGTTGAGTTGTTACATGATTCAATTATGTTGTTTACATGATAAATATGATTGAGTTTGAAATTATGTATGGAAATTTTAACAAAAGAATGTTAGTATGCTTAGCTTTCTTTATTTGCAATTGCTATGTACTGAATTGGAAATTTGATGCTTGCATGATAGGTACTTTTGGTATGATGAGTTGAGCCTAAAAATGCCTATTGTCATTTGTTTCTATGATTTTTGTTTTGATTGAGGACAAACAAACATTCAAGTTTGGGGGTATTGATGTGGGAATTTATTTCACCCATTTTCTTAGTATTAATTGTTTTATTTTAGAGTGTTTTCTATTTTCTTAGCTCATTTGTCTAGAATTTTAAGTGTCTTTAACATTTATTTAATTCTAAATTTTTTTGATATTTTGCATGTTTTAAATAAGGAAGCAAATCATATTATTTTAGAAAGAAAATTTGCAAATTCAAATTCAAAGTCAAAACTCATGTGACAGATTTTGCATGAAGGATATTACAGAATCATAATCAGCAAGAAAAAAGAATGAATATTTAAGCAATAAAGAATGCATGTTGACTCAATTCAAGCGCATTGATTAAGGACAAGATCCAAAAAAGGGGCTTGGCTTAAGTATATAAAGGAGGTCACACATTTGTATGAGGGACTCATCATGACTCTTATAAAAAAAAATTCTAATTGAATCTGAGAGAGAAAAGAAGGAGAAAAGAAGAGAAACATTTGGGCTGCAGGTTTTTGGAGTCTTGGCATTCAAGACCTTTAAATTTTCTACCTAGTTTGATTTTCTTTTCTCCAAAATGCAGATTATTTTTAGTTCATGTTTGTTGAATTTAATTTTCATCATTAACTATTTTTTTTATTCTTGGAAAATGATATAACCTAGTCTCAAACTATATTCTTTTTTATTCATTTGGGGTTATTTTTCATTTGATTTGTTTGATTTATTCTCATGCTTATTACTTCTAATTAACTGACCATTAATTAGATGATTTTAGATTCTATGATTTACTGTCGAAAGAGGGAATTTTAGGATGGACCATTATAATATTTCAGCATAGGTTATTATACGGATTGAAAGACTTATAAAAATATATGTAGTGTTAAAAAAAAAGAATTCATAAATTTTATTACATTCTTCTTTCATTGATTTGCATATTCTTATGTTAAACAATATTCAAGAATAGTTCCAATTAATGGTCGAAAGAGGCTATTGGATGATTTAGAAATTATGCTAGCAAACTTGTTAAATTAATTTCATTGATAAGCAAGGCATAGTGAGCGACTAGGTAAATTCAGTTTTCTAGAAATTCTTCTCTCCATGATTTATTTATTATATAATTCTATTTATTTTACTTGAGTGTTTCTTTGAGTTGATTTAAGCAATCTTAGTGACTTTTCTAAATAGAATTCAGCTTGATATAATTTCGATATTTATCAAGAGTGAATAATCAATCCCTGAGAATGTTACTCTTCTCATCAATTTATTACAAAAATATGATATTTATGCACTTGCAGTTTTGAGTCGATCATCTGGAAGGATGTGTTATGAAGTGTTCATAAGAACACTTACTTGTGAGTTTTTGCACAATTATTTTGAAATGTTCTTAAAGCACCCCACAAGTGTTTTGGAGTGTTTTTTAGAACACTCCATATCTGGATGTTTTGGAGTGTTTTAATTATTTGTCCAAAGAAACTCTTTCTTTTTCTTGTTCCAACTCTCTCGCATATACTTTTCTTTTTTCTAATTGTTTTCGTCTGTCTTTTATATGTTTATGAAACCCATGAAAATCTAAAATATTTAAACTCCCAAATACAAAATTGAACACCCAAAAATCCATGATCAGAATACTCCAAAACAAATACTACCAAAATACTCCCAAACACACTTTAAAAACACCGCCTAACACTTTACTTTTGACATCCAAGCACTAGCTTCCTTGGGGACTCCGTTTCATCTCCTGGTCAGCCTTTTTCTTGGATTTTTTGGCCCTTTGAGAATCTCGGTCTTAGAAGACCACCTTTGATTCTTCTTGTCCAATGTACTTATCAAAATGCTCCAATTGTTTGTACAAGGAAATGGGCTTTCATTTTCAAATGGACTATCTTAGTCGGACATAGTGCACTCCATTAACAAGAGTTTGTAAGGACGATATCAGAAAAACACTCCTTAGTATGAAGCTTGTCATCGTTGAATGATCTCAAGAAACCTCTGAGTGACGCCTCGCATTTGTTCTATGCCGAGAAGAGAGGCAATGCTCTTCTTGGTGCTTTTACTGGTGGCAAATTTTTGGACGAACTCGTGGAGCAGTTGGTGGAAGGAGCAATAGATGCGGTAGAAAGTCCTTTTTACCAATTTCTGACTCTGTTATCTAGGTCCTGGAGAAGGCACAACACAAGATGTCATAAGTTGTGCCTTGAAGCTTAATAGTGGTGCTGTAGTTGGTGACATAATTAGTTAGATCTATTATCCTATCATACTTCTATCGAGATTTGGAACCTTGAATTTAGATTTTCATCGTAGGAGGGACCGAGAGAGCAGTTTGTGCAACTCCTAACCAGGTTTCAATCATAAAGGCTCTTTCTTCTATTATGATGAAATTGACTCGGTATCACCTTCGACTCAATGATGCTTGGAAACCATAGTTGTTCGGACTCGCATCGAATTGGTGATATGCTATTCTGCCTCCTATGGGCACCTATGCGTTTAGTCGGCACTCATGTGGATTGTCTTACTTCTTTTCCGTTACTATACACCAAAGGGTTATGTAACACCTCGATTAACTTGGTGATTTTCCATGGGAATTCTATGAAATCAGCCTAGGCAATCGGGAGAGACTATCTTTTTAGTTGATATGAGGAACTTGCAATTGCTCTGTCATCCTATGTCGATGGTCCCGGTGACTTGTCTATCCTCTTGATTGTGTGTTGACTGTAGTTGATATGTTGAGTTTTCCATAGACGATGCTAAATGTTAAGCTCGAGATGCACTCAGGTCTGAACTAGACTAATATAGGCGAATCAACTAGCACAAGTGGACGAGTAACTTGAAAAGAGATGATACAGAGAAGGGGGAGGGGAAGAGAAGAGGGATAGACAAATTAACAAGGTTCGGCATATATAGACTTGAGCCTACATTCCTTGACAGAATATGTCGTTTGGCGAATATTAATGAAGGAATTACAAATACTCGATCTCTCTTGCCTCTTGAGGTTACAAATTATAGATTCTTTTCCGATTAGATTAAGTCATCATTTTGGAATTGAGGATCACCAGGAGTCAAAAAAATATCGTTTGTCTATGAAAGAATGAAGTATTTATAGTGGAAATGTCTTTTAGTGGTTGAGATATTTCAAGATCATGTAGTTACACAATGCCTGGTAGAGAGACAAGATAGTCTCAATATGAGTACTGATTTGGTAGCAAATTGACCACGTGAGAAATCTGGCAAATCTTAATGAGCGGAGAAGATGGATCTAGTCCAACTTCCTTATCGAGTGATCTTAGGTAGCACTGAGTTATGGAAATTACGAGCTCGTAGGCATATTGTGATTCTTGTCTTGGACATTTGAGGAGGACAAATTTGGATTTAATACCACTTAATCTGTAAGTTATCTCCAAAAATCTCAAAAGGAGTTAAAAGACACCCATAACAATATAAAAAAATAGAGAAAACTTGGGGCACTTTTAGTTTCTTTTTAATAAAAAAAAAACCCAAAAAAGAATTGTGTAGCATACAGATTGCAAGTAGGGATGGTAACGGACTCGGGCCGGCCCGAGGCTTAATCGGACCAGCCCCAAAAGGTTGGGTTTGGACCTATCCATTTTATTGATAGATCCAATTGGACTAACCTTATTTGAGTTTTTATCAAATGGGCAGGGTTTGCACATATCCAAATCCGCCCAAAAGTTAGCTCAAACTACCAAATCTAATCGATCCTAGACTCCCAGTTCCCAAATTCTAGTACGACTCACGTTCATTCCTTCTCCTTCGATTCGGAAGACCTCTCTCCCCTCCATCTCCTTCACCCCTTGCTATATTCCCAAACTATAGGGTTTTTGCTGAAAGATTGAAACCCTAGATTCGGCTCCATGGTACGCCTTGTCTCCACTCATTTTTTTTTTTGAAATGAAAATGTTAGATAGTTTAGGGTTCATCCATGAATGCCATTTTAGTGGTTTATTTCCTTAGGATAGATGATGTGATAAATTTACTGTAAGTGTACAATGTCGGTTGAAGAGTTTTACAGGTCGTTTCTATAGCGATCTAGAGTGTTTTTGCGTCATTTCTAATTCTTTAGTCCAAACGAGTTAACTAAAGGTTCTAAGTTGAATTTGAGTTATTCTAATTAGTCTAGGATATAAAATCCACTAGTTCACAACCAAATATTACTTTTATTATTTTCTTCCTATCATAAAAATTGATCTTTTAGTTTTAATATTTATTTAAAGTGATTTAAACATGAACTATCAAGTGGTGTGCAAGCATAACTCATCGAAGATACTATTTTACATAAAAACAAATTAAATCATTAGAAAATTATATGAAAAAGATGGAAATCAACAACCTCAAATCCTAACTAAGCATAGACTGTCAAGAAACTTAACTTAAGTATAAACTATCAAAGTATTAATCTACGAGTTATTATATTTTAATCATTTCATAGAAAAATCATATCTTTATTATTTTATTTTAGAAAGAAAATAATAATAAGTAATTACATGGTTGATTCTTAGTTTCATCTACATCCTAGAGCTAAACTAATTTAGCTACTCATGGTTCTAATTAACAAAATCCTATTTTTATTTATAAAAGCAATAAAATCTAATCTAGAAAGCAAGATTAATCTAAGGTAGAAAGTAATTAAAAGAAGATTACCTAAGAAGCAATGATGAGTAGCAAAGGATACTTCTGGAGTTCGGTATGGCGGCTGTCACCCCTTCGGCAAAAATCTAATTTTATTGATAATTACGAATACAAAATAACATGATAAAAAAACTCTTTGTTATAAGGATACGACCAATATATAGGCCTTGGAGAACTAAACATTAATCTGAGTACAAGTAGGCAACTACAAAATTATATCGTAGACCCTGTAAAAACTTCATTCAGACTGGGCCTCATATAGCCACCAAATGGCTGCAAATGCCCAAATAGCGGCAAAAGTGGGACATGTTGGCCCCATTTTTCTTCTACATGAGTCTCTACTCCTTTTACTTTGATCTGAATGACTGTAATAAACTTTGGGTCTTTACAACTTCATGATCATGTATCTTTGCTAACTTTTAGCTCTTTTCTGGACTTAGTTTCCTAACCCGACTCTGAGTTTATGTCATCTCCTTGTAGGAATAGTTTTCACTTGAAAAACAGACTAAAAATACCCGAATAGCATTATTTATATACAAAAAATAGATAAATATGGAGGTTATAAATATGCAATATATGACACTCATCAATAGATTTTTGAGCCATTTTCTTTGATGGGCACACATCAAAATTGCAACTTTTTACCTTCCTCTTAGATTGCAAGATGCTTCATATTTCTGTTTTTTATTGTTTGTTGAGGGTTTAAGACTATTGGATTGCCTTTCAATGCTTGATCTTGATATATTCATATGTTAAATTATCGTAGGAACTTTGTTTCACTTTAATTGTTGATCTTCAGTGATAATTTACGTGTAAAGAGTTACTAGGGATGTTGTTGTTGTTGCAACAAGTTGTGCAATGTTTCTTTAGTTATAGATGTTTTTACCTGTAGATAATTGTCTTTTATGTCCAAGTGCTTAATCAACACTTGGTGTCTAAAATTGTATGAGGAAATAGTTGCATGGCCAGTGCAATGTTAGCACGGGATTTGCTCACTAGCCAGTTGCTGGTTTGATTTTTTTTTTTTTTTTATGACTCTAGTTGATTAAAATTTTGTAAATTTCTATTGACACCTAGACTGTTAATTATCTTTTTCTTGAATATAAATTAATGAATTATGTAGTTTGTATCTCAATAGGGACTCCTTGTATCATACTAAATTTAAAGTTATCTTGTGAAATTAGCAATTACTTTCTAACATTCTATGATTGTGAATAAATATAAAATCTACCTAGCGTGATGACTGATTTTGCTAGTTGATTGTAATTACCTATTCTTAATTCTTTTGCTTAGATTTCATTTCATATATGTATGTATGTATGTATGAAGCTGCAATGAACCTATGATCTAATATTAGATAGGTAATGTAATTTAATCTATTTATTTAGTTGTTTGCTTTGTTTTTGTTTATCTTTTAATTAATTTCATTGAGATTGGAGGTATGTGATATGTTACGAATGGATCTACAGTGCATAAATGGGTCTCGACGCTTGCTTCTAAATATTCTTATTTTTCGATTAGAGAGATTGCTACCTATTTTTATTTACATAGATATATGTTTTTGTAGATGCTTTTTCTCATTCCTAACTCAAAAGAATTTGATGTATAATCATGGTTTTGTTAGGAATCTTATATTATGGTAAGGACAAGCTCTCGAACACCTTCTAATTCAATAAATCCTTCTATTTAAGCTTCCATAGAGGTAATTTCTTCTTTCTTTGATTTCCACACAAATTTTTTGTTGGTTTTTGAGTTGCTATAGCGAATGATGTAGTTATACAAAAATATGCATTTATATAATCTTCTTGCTACAGATGTATGAATATACTGAAAGTGAAAGTATTAAAAAAAATCTTTATTTATGAAAAATAGAAAATTTGAAGTTTAGAGTCATTTTGTGATTGAAATACAAGTAGATGGTACATTCAAACTGTTGGGGAGAACGTCGGGTCCAACAGAGAGTATGATGAGTCTAAATACAAATTTAAGAACCAGTTTGACCCAAAAACTTAAACTATTAAGTCAAGTCCCCAACTTTGTATTTTAACCCATATACTTTCTTTGTTCTATCCGATGTGGGATTATACTCACATATGAACTAACTTAACAATCTTCTTTTTCATTGTGAGTATACCAACTTAACTTTAATAACCATCCACGTGGAGGCAGACACGTGGAAACCAAACCCAAATTTAACCCGACCAATTTAACTTTGACAACTATCCACGTGGAGAGTCGACACGTGGAAAATCATACCCAAAATTAACTCGACCAATTGGGGCTTCAAATATCGGCTTCACTCCCACTTAGGCCATAACCTGGCCCATTGACCCGACGATAATTTGGTCCGAACCTGGGCTCTGATACCAATTATTGGGGAGAACGTCGGGTCCAATGAGGAGCATTATGGGCCTAAACACAAAACTGAGAACCAGTTTGACCCAAAAACTTAAGTCATTAAATCAAGGTCCCAACTTTGTATTTAAACCCATAGACTTTTTTTATCCTATATGATATGAGACTATACTCATATATGAATTAACTTAACAATCTCCCCCTTCATTGTGAGTATACTAACTTAACTTTGGCAACCATCCACGTGGAGGCAGACACGTGGAAAACCAAACCCAAAGTTAACCCGACCAACTTAACTTTGGCAACCATCTAGGTTGAGAGCCGATACGTGGAAAATCAAATTCAAAATTAACTCGACCAATTTTGGCTTTAAACATCGGTTTCACTCCCCCTTAGGCTATAACATGGCCCATTGACCCGACGACAATTTGGTCCGAACCTGAGCTCTGATACCAATTGTTGGAGTCGGGTCCAATGGGGAGTATGATGAGCCTAAACACAAAGCTGAGAATCAGTTTGACCCAAAACCTTAAGCCATTAGGTCAAGCTCCCAATTTTGTATTTAAACCCATAAACTTTCTTTATCCTATCCGATATGGGACTATACTCACATATAAACTAACTTAACACAAACCAATATGTAATTATTATGGAAAACGCTTGGTTTGCAAGAAAAATCTAGGGACAACCCATTTGAATTGTTATATCAAATTTAGTTGCAAAAAGAATCCTCATAAAGATATGAGACATATGTTCCTTGGCAAATCTCCTAGATCTGAAGGTGTGGTTAGTACTTTGATCCGAAAGTAAGTAGAACATATTTAGCAAAACTAGTAGTTTGTGCAGAACTTCCATTCAGAATTGTGGAACACCTATTATTTATTAATTTTGTGAAGAGCTTGCAAGATTTGTTTACTATGGTTTGTCACAAAATAATTAAAAATGATTGTATAGCTTTATACCAAGAAGAGAAGGGAAAACTTTAAGAAAAATTGAAAAATTTAGATTGTCGTATGAGTTTTACTTTGGACTTATGGACTTCTAATCAAGAACTAGGATATTTATTTCTAACTGTTCATTACATTGATGATGATTTTGTTTTGAATAAGTTGATTTTAAACTTTAAAAAAGTTTCATACCCTCACACTATCTATGCTCTCAATGATGTGCTTGTAAATTGTCTTACTGAATGGAATTTGAATAAAAAAGTATTTGCTCTTACATTTGACAATTCTAGTACAAATGATGCAATGGTAAAAAAACTTTAAAAGAGATTTTAGTGAAAAGTTATTATTTAATGGTGAACATATACATATGAGATGTTGCGCACATATTTTAAACATAATAGTGCAAAATGGAATAAAGGTGATGGATGACTCTATTAAATACATTTGAAATCTTATTACTTATGTGGTTAGTAGTCCATCTACAATACAAACTTTCAATGGAATTGAATAATTATTCAAGTTACTTACTAGAAAAGGTTTGATTTTGGATGTGCCAACGAGATGGAATTCTACTTATCAAATACTTACGAATGTTTTGTTATATAAAGATGTCTTTATAAGATATGCATAGTTGCATTATAATATCGCTCCATCTCTTGATGATTGGAAAAATACTGAATTGGTAACTAACTTTCTACTTGTTTTTGTTGATACAATTAAAACATTTTCGGGTAGGAAGTACCCTATATCTAATTTGTACTTTGAAAATTTTTGGACCATTTGGCGTGTGTTGCAAGAAGAATTTACTGTTGGTTGTGATATTGTCAAAATTTTGGCTTTGGAAATGCAAAACAAATTAATACGTATTGGGAAGAATCCAACATATTATTGTTAGTTGCATTTGTATTAGATCCTAGATCAAAATTGATATACATTGAGTACACTTTTACAATAGCACTTGGTGAGATGAAGAGTAAAAAGAAATGTGAAGAAATTATCAATTTTCTTAAGAAAATTTATGGTGAATATGAAAGAACAGTCAAACAAAAACCAGTTGTGATGAAAGAATCAAGTTAGGTAGCAAGTGGAGGCTCAAGTACTAGTTTGACTAGTTTGGAAAAAAGAAAAGTATATTCAGATTATGCTGACTTTTGGCCTCAAAGTTTAATGAAAATGGCTAAGAAAAATAAAGTTGATAGTTATTTAGAAGAAGTTGTACTTCTTCCAATGTCTGATATGGATTTCAATATTTTAGATTAGTGGAAAAAGAATACAATACTTTATCTTATCCTCTCAATAATAGCTCGAGATATTTTAGCCATACCAGTCACTACCATTTCATCATATCGGCTTTCAATACTGGTGATAGAGTTGTAGATCAATACCGAAGTCGATTGAGTCAATCTACCATAGAGGCTCTAATATGCTCACAAGATTGTCTACGAAAGGAATAGTACATAGGTAAACTTTTATTGAATTTGTATTTGACATAATCTATTCTTACATTGTATTTATTGAATCGCTACATATTGCATACTTTTTTTGTCATACAGATGAAGATGAAGATTCTTTAAGTTCATTCAATTTAATGAATGATAAAGAATTAATTGAAGAATGCTTAGCTGAAGAATTCATTTAAGTAATGGTAAGTTTGTTGATATAGTAATTTATTTAGTTAATAGCATATATGATAGCAAGCCTCTCTAACATTGTTGCATCATCTCAGTTCCTCCTATGCACTACATAATTTTATTCATCAAATTATTTTATTCTCTTCGCTTATGAGTTAAATCTGTCTGAAACTAAATTGTGAGGCATATGCATGGACGTGGTTGTGATTCTCATCACAAGATCAGAATGAAGGAACATGGGAAATAATTCGAAGAGGGAAAGGTACATTCCTGAAATATGCTCACCCTCTTTAAGCATACTTTCGTTTTAGCAATATTGATATTTCTCTATTCTTTCAGTTTGGAGCTTACAAGGTACTTCAAACGCGCTAGAATCAAGATTCTTTAACTCTTGTAGACAAGTTACACTCTTTATGTTTATTTCTGTGATACCAATTTCGAAAGTGTAGGTAGAACTTAAAACTTTATACATGAAAGCAATCTGGTGATCTTAACGTGAGGTTCAAACCTTGTTCTTGAGGCTACGAAGCTTCCAGGTATCTTCGAAGCTAGCATACACGTTTATTTGTATATACCTGTCCAGATGTGATGGAATACATATATCATCCATAAAAATCATTGGTTACATTCAGATTCTAACACTGATACATTGATCACGAGCAGATGTGTTCAACTAAATGAGGAGCATCCTGGAGCCAGCTGGAGCTCTTTCTCTCGCTGGTTCAGGTGCAGTTGGCCTGAAAGATCTTAACGACAATGATATCAGATTGGTACCTGCGTTGCATCTTTCTTCGGACAATCTGAAGCTTTTGCAAGCTATGCTGAATGTTGCACTCTATAGTTTCAATCTAAGCATGGCCTCAATAGTAAAAAATACTTTTATTTCTTAATGCATTTGTAAACTTGAAACTGAATTGAAGAATACCGGAAATGCATGGTATTCGATGGATAACTAAATAATTTGAAGTATTCTTCTTGTGACAAATTTTTTTGTATGCATCATGTTTTTGGTGCTTTGTTATGGATCTATCCGATAATTATCAATTCTATTACCTTCATTTTAATGGTCTGCATATAGATTTTATAACAGGTCATTAGCTTAATATGTTGCTTGTCATATGGGCTGCCCGACGTCTATTGGGCCGGACTGGGTTTTTTTTATAATGGCCCATTTGGGCTTTGGATTAGTCCAATATCCAAATTTTTAGTTTGGATAATGAATGGATCCCACCCGGCCGGCCCGAACATTACATTAGCTTAATATATTGCTTTTTTTGTCATGATGGGTTGTCTGAATCCCATTGGGCTAGACTAGGCTTTTTTTGCAATGATCTATTTGGGCTTTGGATTAATTCAAAGTTCAAAATTTTAGTTTGGATAATAAATGGATCCTGTCTAATCCGGCACAGTCCATTACCATTCCTAACTTTTTTTTTTCCTGCTAATTAACTCACATACATATTTTTAACAATATTATCCAAATTGAATTTTTACCAAAGTCAAATTCAAAATATTTTGCAAATTGAAAAGAATGATGCCACTTAAACCAAGCAAGAGTCGTTGATTTTACCATCCCTAATTGCAAGGGATACTGGGAGAGAAGCCCTTCCGGCACGCGCACTGCACGCGATGGAAACGGACGTTGGCTAGAAAGAAGTAAACTCTGGGAGCCGCCACCAGCTCAATCGACGACACGTGTGTCGGTATTCTGCACATCGCGAACCAAACCCCCAAAACTTCAACGGGAGACCCGTCATCGTCTATCCCCCTCTCTCTCTCTCCAAATTCTCTGGCAATTTTTATTCCTTCTCTTTTAATGGCAATCGAAACCTCAGTGCTCGCTAAATCCACTCTCGCGATCGCGCACGCGGTGCCTCCGTCCCGCCAGCAGCTGGGGATCGTCGGGGTTAGGGGCAGGGGGAGGATTGGGTCGTCGATCGTGGCGGCCGCGGGGTTCGAGAAGGGCGGCGGCAGTGGGATAGGGAGCAAGGTCGGGGTTCTGAGCACGAACTATGTGGTGCCCTTTGACAAGGCTCCGACGCTCACGAGACCTCTCGACGAGATCCTGAGGGACCTCAACAAGAGAGTGCCTGATAGCCTCATCAAGAACAATTCCATCTCCTGGTATTGATTGTTTGATTACCTATTTGGTAGTTTTTGAATTCTGAAAGTCTTTATTTTTGTACTTGTTTGCAAGTTTGGTTGCATTTGAAAATTGTGCATATGAATTTTTCTTTCGTTCAGGGAATATTAGGTGAAGAGGAAATAGGGAAATATATAAGTTTTTTCACTTTTGAGTTTGTGATATACTTAGTATACTATTTTGCGGAGAATTGGCTTTAGGTCCGAGTTTATAGAAATGGAAGAACTGTGGCCCGTACCACCCACACCTCCAAAGCAAGGTTCCATCTAAGCAATGCAGAAACAGGGTTTTGTATACATACAAACCATGGTTTCATTCACCTTGGACTTTGAGAAAATCTAGTGGGACAAAATGTATAATTAACCGAGAGATTTGTATTTGAAATCAGGGTTCAATAAGGAGGTGCTTGGTTGCTTGTGTAAGCATGTAAAGTGGTTACAATTGCAACTATTTTTGCTTCAAGTGGCACTTTTTGTTGATTGGTTGACGCTACAGTTGCAAAAGTTTGCAATTACAATTGCAACAACTTACACACTTGCATAGCAGTTGCGGAAAAAAAGTAGGTAAGGCACTTTTCCTCTTCCCTTTGTAAACAGTGTTATGTTATTGATAGTTGAGGTATTTCTCAGACCTCTTGAAAATAAAAAATTAATAATTAAATTTTTTTTGTAACTCTAATTACCATTTGAAACTCCCAAGTCAAATATAGTAATACAAATTGTAGCAATTTCTATTGTTATAATTTCAATTGCAGTAATCTAAGTTGCAACTTAGAACATCACTTGCAAGCAACCAAACAGTTCCTAAGTCCAAAATGGTTGCTAGGAAGGCTACAAGTACAATTTTTGGACTTGTAGCATAGTTTGGCCAAATCTAAAATTGTTGTAAAATGGTATAACTTCAAATTGTGGAGTTTTGCTTACAAACTCCGTATAACCCCAATTTGGGAAACTAAATTGTATTGCTAAACTAGGCCTCTAGTGATTCAGAGCCAACCGAGGTTGACATTTTCGTGTGCATTTTCAATTGGCTTCACATTATTTTAGTCCATGCTATTAGCAACTCGAAGTTTGGATAGATGACCATGTGACATTCCATATTAGCATTGAGGGAAATAGATGACATATTATTATCAACCATATCTTAATTCATGTGACTCACTAGAATGGCCCAAGATATTCAAGTTGAGAAACCCACAACCTCTCTAACCTGCAGTAAAAAGCTTGTTGAAACTCCTTTAAAAACCAATATCTCGAGAGGCACAATAATGAGTATTAGTTGATCCCCGTGGCAAGTATTATTTATTGGTTATCTTAGATGGTATAACAAGCTGGTTAAAAAAATTCTTTCTACTTATTTCTTTGTGATCAACTTATAATGGAAGATTTACTAGGTTGAGAAGGGTCCTAAGGACCTTGTACCGACTCAAATAAGTTTTCTCCCCTTGATATAGTGAGCAAATCATTCTGGAAGCATTGTAGTTTGTATGGTATTGTAAGATAGGGGTCACAATAGATAACTGACCATGAGTACTTCAAACGCAAATATTTACTATGTACTTTATAATAATGGGATAAATTTAAGATTAAAGCAAAGTGAAATAACTATAGGTATCTGGAAACATGATGTGTGTACATTTCAACCTATAAGTAAGCCAAGATATGTACTAGATAGTTAAAGATGATATGATAAGTTAATATTTCATAGATTGGAATAACTATATAGATTATGAAAAGAAATGCCAAATAATCTTAGACAGATTATTTTGCTAACATGTATCATGTTATGAGGTAAAATTATATTAGGTCATTGAATCTATATATATTAGTGGGAAGGCTACTGAAAGGTTTTAAATATCGGCCAATACCGATATGCATCACATATATCATATTGAATTTTGGGGTACATATGTGATATACCATAGAACACCATTGCTTATGAAATCGCTGATATTTCCATTCCTGATAGGTATAATATTGCCGATTTCGATACCATAATTGATTAACTTATGCCAATTCTGATATTTGAAACGTTGATTTTATTACATTAAAAACAATTGAGTTTATAATTAAAAACCAATAACAATGTCTACTATCATGGTTGTTAACGAAAATTTAAATAATGAGAAAGCCTTTAGAGATTTGGTCGATGTACAATAAATTAAAAAAGTATGTGATGCTAGGGGTATTGTGAAAGAAATTTTTACATGAAATGGTAACACAAAGTTATTAGACATATTATGGTCGGTAGAAATGAGTGTCAAAAGTTTAAGTAATAACTTGATATTTCATCATGTTGGTGTTACATCAAGGTTCGTCACTAAGTTCCAGTTGTGGATTGGGGGAAAAGTCCAATGGATTTTATTTTTGTGGTTAGGAGGTTGTTATAGGTGCATGGGAGGGGTTGGACAAACCAAAACTGGCAGCCATTCTGTGACGTTATTAAGTGAAGAAGGGAATTTGAAGATAGAAGAGGTAACACCGTCCACCCCTTTCGAAACTCTTCGTAAAGTGTGCGGACTCGACGAGGAATCTTTTGAGTTGCACTGAGGTTCCTTAGAAAGAATAATTTGGATACTTCAGTTACTCCATTACAAATCATTAGCTTCTGGTCACAAAGTAGCTTAATGGCAAAAAGGAGGTCAACACCTCTCTTTTTTTGTTCCAAAGGATTGGGTCTCTTTTTTGGATAAAAATTCATAGGATTTTACTCAAAAAATGATAACCAAACAAGGGAATCCATGAGAATTCTAAATCCATTGGAAAACATAGGATCTACGGTTACAATCTTAGGATTGAGTCTATGTAAACAAGCTTTGGTCATTTCCCTTACACCTGTTACAAATGTACTCATGACTTGTATTTATGAAATAAAGCTATTCCTTTGTCCTTGGTACAAATGATCATTGCTTCTATTTGCAACTGCTACAAATTTATTGATTTACAAGGATAAGGTTAAAAGGTAGCCATATAGGGAGGGCTGGTGCAACATGCTTAAAGTTAGTAGTAAAAAGAACACGGTAAATATTTTCTCATCTTTCGGTTCCTTCTATGTACTATGCTAAGAGTTAGTAGTAGAAAGAATATTGATGGAGATCAGGATTTGATTTGGAAATAGATTTGATTTGATTTGATTTGGATCTTATTAGGATTTGGATTTTATTAGGATATTTGATTGGATTAGGAGTTTGGATTCTATTAGAATTCTATTTGTTAGAGTTTTCCTATATATATGGGTTTGTATGGAGAATTAAAAGAGATGAATAATATTTGAAAATTTCTTGAGAAATTTCTGGCGTGGATTTCGCTTGAGCAAATCTTTCCTTGTGGATTCGTGGAGAGTGGGCATGGATTCGCCTGGGTGGATTCCCAAATCTTGTAAGTTTTTTCCCAATCTATCTCTATTTTTCCCAATTTATCCAAAAAAAACCATAATTTTCAAAATTCTAACCCTAATTTCGCCTCCATCCTGCATCACGAGTTGTATTTTAACTTTATTCTTTCATTCTTTTTTATACTTATTGATCTCGTACATGTCGATTTATACGTACCTGCTGGCAACGCACTCCTTTCCATGCTTAATGAGGAATGGAGTGTTATAGATTTATATAACGTCCCATTCCCCACTAAGGAATGGAGTGCGTTATTGGCAGACACGCGTAAATAGACGTGCATGAAGCCAATAAGCATATATCAACAGAAATGAATAAAGTTATAACACAAGTCATCTATCAAGATTTTAGAAAGTTTACTACCATATAAAAGATGATATATAATATATTAATAACAAAAAGCAATAAGTACATTATATAGGTCCAGTTCAACAAATATAGTAATGATATGAAAGTTTGTAACCAAGCACACAAAAAAAAAATACATACTAGACTCGAAAGTACGAAAGTAGAGGTTTAGAAAATCTAATAATACTCGGCCTGCTTTAGAAAGTACGGGTCATGGCGGATCTTCACACTCGTCTTCGTACTTGAGCATGTCGGAAAATTTAGGATCAAACCTGACAAGTAAAACAAATAAGGTAGGGATTTTGCAATGTAAACTAGTACGTGAAATATTAATGTGAATAAAGTAGTATATGCATATATGAAAAATAATAAATATTCATAACAATATCAAGCAGGAATACACGTGTATGTCATGTCTAAATATATTTTTGAACTAATTGGTGAACAAGTAGATTCGTATATTTATAGTATCCCTGATATCAGGGACAAGACCAAAATGTTGGCGCTGAACCAGTCATGTCGCTAAGTACTCAACCAAATATTGCTGCTGAGTCCCATCAATATACTACCATTAACATTGACTAAATAAGAGATGGCTCAATATCATTCGGGTGCTTCTGCGGATAAGCTCCTATTTCGGCTCGCAATCTATTAAAAGCCTTTCCTGAAACGATATTAGTCCACCCTTTAGTTTTTCCATATTAGATTAGGAAACTATCTTATATTTGAGTTTAGATTTAGTCCCACATTGCCTGTTGGATTATTTGTATGGTGTTGAAGCACCTATAAATATATGTCTCTTGACTCATAATAAATAAATTGATTTGTTTGATTATTTCATAACAGGGTAATAGAGTGCGTTATGAAATAGATTTTAACCGTTAATCTTAACCAACCTCTTCTTATAGAGGAGAAGTTTTCTTATGGTGGGAGTTTACCAATCAATATCAACCACTCTAATTGATAGCTGACTCCGATTCCAATGCCGACTCTGATTTTGACTCCATAATCATATCACCAATTCGATATTGATTCTGATTCTGACTCCGATTCTGACTTCGACGTCGACTCTAACTCCGTAGTCGTATCACCAATTCAATATCGACTCTGATTTTGGCTCCGATTCCGCAAACGCGTTGCCAATTCAATTATGCATCTACTTTAGTTTCTACTTCTTCTCTACTTTGTGACTGTAAGGACTCTGACTGTTCTCTTCTCGACTGTAAATGTGTAATCTAGTCTTGATGCCACCCTCTGCTCTTACTAATGTTTCTAAGAAAGAAGTTTATCTACTGTTTACTACTGCTTCTAAGAAAAAGAAGTTTATCTTTCACCTACTGCTGTTACTAAAAAAAAGTTTATCAGTTGTCTACTACTACTCTTATGAAAGAAATTTATCTGCTGCCTATTACTGCTTCTAAAGAAGAAGTTTATCTGCTGTCTACTACTGTTTTTAAGAAAAAAGTTTATTTGCTGCCTACTATTGATTTTAAGAAAGAAGTTTGTCTACTAATACTTTTAAAAAAAAAGTTTATCTACTGCCTATTATTGTTTTTAAGGAAGAAGTTTATCTATTGCTATCCAACTTTTATGGTAGAATAAAGGCCTACTATAATAGTGACAGGTGTGGTCTGATGATTCAAACAGATTCATCTGCTAATGCTACTGATCATCCACTTCAAGTTAATATATACTATTAAAAATGGAGACAGTATTTTCTAATCTGTATAAGAAATTAGGTATAATTGATATTTATACTCCAACTCGAGAAAGTTTTAGACTAGAAAACTATTTTGTATTTAAGTTTAGTTTAGATTTAGTCCCACATTGCCTGTTGGATTGTTTGTATAATGTTGAGACACCTATAAATATATGTATCTCTTGACTCATAATAAATAGATTGGTTGGTTTTCATAACACCCCATAACTCATGATTTCAAGTCATATTACAATGTGGAATATGGTAAACTAGTCAAGTCAATATTACATACGTATACATATCTATCATCTAAGCATTATCTGATTAATAAGCAAGACATGGTCCATGTAAAATCAATTAATGAAGAAGTTAGTATTCATGACAATATTAAGACACGTCTATATACTAATTAGGGTAATCCGGTTTATTTTCATATGTCATGTATCAACTAATTAGTATGTACAAGTCAAGGCCAAGCATGATATAGTCATGATGCTAGAACGAGTGTTATGGTAATATTGAGCATATGTATAAATCACATATACAAATCATACATATAAATCTAATACAAAATCATGTATTAGATAAGTGGATATTAGGGGTAAGGATACCCATTAAATAGGTGTAACACTATCATGACCATTATTTTTAATAGCATTTCAGGGTATGGAAAAGTAATATATTTGTTAAAGCTTATAATTATATATATTTTTCAAGTGAATATGGGTTAGAATAAAAAGGATTATGACATAAACGTAATAGCTTGTGTTAAAGTCATATTTTAGCAAACTCAGTGTGTAAACTTATGTGAAACCTTCTCTTCAAAATATGATTATGAAGAAAAATTGAAAATGTAATTTGTTTAGGAGTCAAATCATTGTATTAATCATGAAGAACTTATTTAAAATTTGTATCCAAACATGGTGAACATACATAACGATAGAATCTTTATAATTTAAAGATGGAGCATATAGTTAAGTTTACAACTTGTAGTTTAGGCATGAGCAAACATATATAAAATCATAAATTTGAAACATTAAGATGGTGTAAAGTGTAAGAATCATAATTTTTTTCAGCATAATCATAGAGATTTTGTATAAATAGGTTATCTTTTTAAGCTTAAACAAATCATGTTTCTAAATTAATTATAAAATATTTTAGTTATAAATAATCACAAAGATGTGTGTGATTTCACTTGCCTTGTAATATATTTTTGTGGTAGAGGATGAATGAGAGTGATGATGTTGGAGTTGTGGAGGTTGAGCAAGCTTGGAAATTTGATATTTTCTTAAAAAACCCAAACCTAAAATAAGGATATAAAAGGGAGGAAGAATGAGAGAGTTTTTAAGAGGAAAATGAGAGAGAGTATTTCTCTATTGTTTATTTAAGTCCAATAGCAAAGAGGGGACAAGATCCATAATTTGGAAAGATGGAGACATGGAAGGTATCGTTGAATAAGGACAAAATATGTATATGACACATGGTTAGTAGTTAATAGATTATTAGAATTATTTAAGACAATAAAACTCTAACTAAACTCACCCAAATGAAGTCAACTTGATTTTACAAGTTAAAAGAAGAGAGGATAGCCAAAATATGTGTAGAATCCACCAGTGATTAAACTAATATTATTTTAAGTGGTTGTTTAGAAAATTTCATGAAAATCATCAAAAATATGAAAAAAAAGATGAACACAATGCACTCACCCTGAGATTAATTTGACATCAGAAATTTAAGTTATGATAAAAATTAGATTGTTACAATGTGGGTAAGAATAAGTTTTGATACAAGAAAGATAGAGTTCAGGTCTTAGCACCCAGGGATGAGATGGGTTAGTCCACTGGCTAATTTTTGATTTGTTCTATTCAAAATTTTGAATTAGAAAAATGAAAATTTCATTTTCAACTCAAAGTTTTGAATAGGATGGGTGAAAAATGAAAATTTCATTTTCAACTCAAAGTTTTGAATAGGATGGATGATGTGCCCATTCTCATCTCTATTAGCACCAGCTGAATCACATGTTCTCAAAGAATTCATAAGGAAAGTTGTGTGAAAGTTTAGCAAATCAGCATGTTAGGATTTTTTAAAACTCAATCTTTGATTATATATATTATTAAAATAGTTTACAAGCCGTATATATAGAAACTATTTACGTGCACAATACGTGCAAGTAAAGTAAAACTAAGTAAAATATAAATCCTAATCGAACTCTAGAAATCTTAGACTAAAAGACGATAATTAATCTTAATCCCTAATTAATTCAACCTATTTATTGTCCCTATCAATTCTTCCCCGTTTATAGACAATTCGTTTGCTATTTATTTCCCCTATCAATTTTGCCCTGTTTATAGACAATTCATTGCTCTGAATGGCGGCAAAAAGAATCGAGCACGTGTGCATAAAGTTGCTCCATTGATTTCCCTAGCATGGGGGTGGTCACAAAACTGTCATACAATGCAAATCTGTTAAAGTAATTGGTGCTAAGTCCAGAATCATCAACATGTTTTTGATGTTGTAAAATGGACATACCAGTATTCCAAGGGTACTAAACTTAACAATAGTAAGAGCAAATTCCCTTTAGACCTCTATCGGAACCTGTACATCGAACATGTGATTTTCTCACAATTTCTTGAGGTAGTTTTCTAAATATGATCGATATCCCGATATATCGACTGATATTCTGATTTTGGCATCTAACCGATATGATATATGTGTTTTTATACCATTTACCGATTTAGATTGAAGTGGTGCGGTATATCGGCTAGAGAAGTGGTGCGGTATGTCGGCTGGAGGAGAGATATGAAGCGATATTTTAGTCAATCTTGAAATATTGCCTGGTAAGCATGAAACGCCACACTCCTAACCAATGTTCTAAAATGCGTTTTTAGTATGCGTGCGGTCGAGGACCGCATAACGCATAATCGGATTACGCGCCAATTATGCGGATTACACAGAATTATGCGGAATATTAATATTTTAATATATATTAATATAATAATTATAAGAATAGACATATTAAGTGCTATAAAACGCTAAAAAATTATAAATAATAACGGTAAGCATGTAAAATAAAGATAATTGACTATAATCCAATTACAAATTACAAAATTACAAGATGCATGTACAAAATTACAAATTACAAATTACAATGAACATATGACAATAATCCGCATATTGCTAATACAAAATATGTGTATGATAAATTTCAGTTAGGAAACTTGTGAAATTCCAAAAATTCAATATGCATGTACGGTTTGGATATAGAAATAATCAAGTATTAAAAAAATTAAAATTGATTATAAAAGCTTGTGTTCACATAAGTTTGAAAAAACTTTCTAAATTATTCAGTAATTACTGCACATACATACTAATAATCAAGTACAAATAGAAATTAAATTGCTAATCAAGTCACTAAACTGTACATTACTCATTAATAACTAAATCCAACAAATTTTAAGCAAGATTCAACTTTATCAAAAGAAACTCTCCTAAAAGTTTGTGCTGCAGAATTATTTCAAAAGAATTCAGCTATTATTTCAAATTACTGATGTTTGTGCTGCAGAAGTGGTGTGGTCATCGATGAAGGTGAAGAACAAAAAACAAAAAATCGGCTAATGGAGGTGAAGAATCAAAATAATGCAGTGACTAATCTCCCCTTTTTTCAAAATAACTCAATTCCTAAATTCTACTCAGTTAACAGTTAACACAAAAAATAACTCTAATTTTCCACATATAAAACCCTAGCCCTAATTTTTTCGAATATTTTCTTTTAAAAAAAATTCAAACCCTAAAAATCAACTCAGTTTACGCAAAATAATCATAAAAAATATTCAAGAAGAATAATACAAAAAAAAAAACCATCGAAACCCTAAAGAGATCCAAAATTTTAACTGAAAAAAAAATTACCTGCGCTGTCGCCGCCGCTGTTCGCCTTGAGGACCGCAGCCGCGGTAGAAGATATCGTCGGGTCGCCGGTGAAATCAGAGGGGGAAGAGGCGATCAGAGAATTAGGATTTTTTTTCCGCTGGGCTCGAGAGCTTGATTTGAGAGAATTTGGGAACCATCGATTCGAAGAGGAAGGGAAATAAGTAATGGGTTGCGGGTACGAGTCGGGTTTTGGGTGCGGGACGGGCGAATTCTTAACGTTCAAAACCCGATAACCCGTTTGTCCGCATAATTGGGCGCATTCTTCTTTTTCTATGCATTTTAGTGGCGCAAACGCTTATGCGGGCGCGTATGCGCCCGCATAGGGCGTTTTTTAGAACAGTGCTCCTAACTAAATACGGAATGATATAAGATGATGATATGGAAGAGAGAAAAATTGAGAGAGTTTTTAAAAGAAAGATAAGACAAAAAGTTTCTTTCCATCTCTTTTCAATTCAGTCCAGCAGTATGGGGAGGATTGAGATCCACAATTTAGAGAGATGGGACATTGGAGGTATGGTTGAATAAAAATAAAATATAGGACAAATGGGTAGTAGTAATAATAAGTTATTAGAGTCGTTTTAGGCCATAACTCTAATTAAACTAACACAAATAAAGTCAATTTGATTTTACAAGTCAAAAAAAAAAAAGAAACTAGTCAGAATATGTGTAGAATCCACTAGTGATTAAAATAATATTATTTTAAGTGGTTGTCCAGAAAATTTCAAGAAAATCACCAAAAATATAGAAAAATGAGACGAATACAATGCACTCACTTTGGGATTAATCTGAAATCGGAAATGTAAGTTATGATAAAAATTAGGTTACCTCCTACCTTAAAAAAATTTCGTGATACGTACATTCCTGATTTCTACTCAAAAACTCTTAACTAGAAATCTCAAGTAGACTAAAAATCTGAATAATCTAACTTCAGTCCTAATTTATCTAGGCCATTATTGTCCTAATCATTGTTTACCATATACCATATGCATAATGTATAAGCATACTTCGTGATATTGCGTCAAATAAAGGAAATCTATGTAATAAAATATCTTGGTAAATTACTTGTGCAAGCTAGAACTTTTAAAGTATCCTTCACATTAGATACTAATCAATCACAAATTATACCTTCATTATCAATTTACGGTATATCATTTAAGCCTATCTCATAATAAAACATTTTGATCCCCGTTTAATTTTATATTCATTCAAATTATATTTTGAGTTTATGAATACTTGTTATTATGTATACAAGTGTAACTACAATGTTTCCATAGAGAGTTGCCTATGGAGGCAGCACTTTATGTAGATGATCCGTATAATTAATTGTGATATCCATATTTAAAAAATGGTGCTCTACAGAAAATCATGCATTTTTAATACATTTTGACCGCACATTTGTTAGTTACAAAATGAACGATTTTTCAATAATAGAACAAATGAAATCTCTTGATCAACATTGAAGAATTGTCTATGCCATAAGATTTTATATATCATCTATGTAGAGCGCGGAGATCACAAATAACTGTTCGGATTGTTTATATAACTGTATATGTTGAGATTTAGGGCATTTCTATATTCAACTCACTATGGAGGTACACTTTTTCCTATATACATACATGCATATCGTATATAGGGATTACTATATATGAGTCGCCAGCTCAGATAAGTTACGTGAATTAGCTGGAAAACATTAGTATTTCCATTATCTTTTTTCATTTTTTAAGATAATATGATCTTTACCTTCTTGTTTAACATCAAATTTATAGGTTTTGAAGTTCATTTGCCCTTTCATCAAATAGATACAGGTTATATTCACCGAAAATCATTAATTTCGTGTATACTTGATGAAAAATCAAATCAAAACTAAAACCTAAGAAATTGGGTGTGAGTGAACCCTAAAGGGTCGAGATCACTGTAAAAGAAAATTTTTCAAAAGTTTATTGAAGATAATGAAAATTCACTACAACTCACGAAACTTAAATGAGTTGTGTGCTCATTTTCATTATTTTAATATATGTCATATATTTAATAAAAATAAGTTACTAGCGTAGGAAATTTCCTACACTTTTGGCCCATTTTCCATTCTCTCAATGTTTTCAAATTATTATCTTAACCCCCTAGATTTCAATTATACCCAATTTCTTGAGTTTGTTTCATTGCTGAAAAACCATTTGTTTTGCAACAATCCAATGCATGGTAAAAAAGTATTCTAATGCATGATTTTTTTATACCATCTATTTAAAACATGAAGACCATGGTTGATGGTTTTGATCATATATTTTGATGCTCTATGCTAACATATTTTAGACTGTCTCCTTCGATTACAACAAACATGATACTCAAGACAGCTTTTCCTATATATATTGAAAATTTTAAGAATTTTATAGAAGCTTATAATAACCAAGGTTTTAAATGTTGGCCAATGTGTATATCGTATATTTTGTATTGAGTATTAAGATATCTGACACATGATACATCATATAACGTTGGTCTGTTATTGCCGATTAAGTCTATAATGAATAGTATATTTTTCCAAATCTTTCCAAACTAAATTTTTTTCCTATATACATTTCGAGTGATGGTTGTGGATCAAGTTTAGTTTTATATTTGAAGTAGACCAAATCCAGTAAGCATTTATTCAACCATGAGTTCTATTTCCAACCAAACCCATTTTTGTCATATCTACTCGTACCATGGTTGCCTTCTTTGCAACCACAATGATGACGATGCATGGTCGGTGCTGGTCCTCACCATTGCCCGTGTTCGGCAAACTCTTGCTATGTATAATATGTAATTCTCCTTTTCTGTAGAATTGAATAAGAATTTAATGACGGGTCTTATTACTAAACAAGAAGCCATGGAAATAACTCTGGAAAGAAACCCACAAAAGTTATAATAACATCTCTAATCGTCTCTAATATTTGCCATCTTCGGTCAGTCTTCAACGATCTTTGGCTTTTAATAATCTACTATCATGAAGCATTGAATAAGAACTAACCATATAAATCCAAGAACCCTTATTTCCTTATTTCTTCTTCTTCCTATTCTTTTGTTTTGTCTTGCTTTTTCTCTTATGGATGCCGTAGTAGAGGTTAGTGAAGGTCTCGAGGAGGCCTTTGAATACTCAAAAAAAGTAGGGTAGACAGAGTTGTTGGATTAATTCCAACGATTATGATGCTTTCTCCATTCCCAACTTGATTACAACCAGTGAGGAAGGTTGTATATCAATATTTTTTTCCTCCAGGAGCGTGCGTGTTGGCACTTCTATCATATATCATAGGACTGAAGATAGACATTTTCTTTGTTGCTTCCATAATATCCAAATTTTTTTATTTGATATCAAATCATACATAATTAAATTGTTTGATCTTTATAGCTAGGGTTTTTTAAATTTAAAAGTTGCTATCTAAGTAAGACTCGATTTGGATGCATAAAAACATATTCATAATTTTTTTTGTGGGTTGCAATTTCATATTGGTTTTTTTTTTTTTCCAAAATTTGTGATATTGTATTTGTTTGAATAAAGTCTGAAAAACTATGAGAATTTTGTTTTTATGTGTTTGGCAAAGACTTAATGGGAATGGATAGACATGAAACCTCTTCCATCACGTGGGATATCATAAAAAGGGCTAGTGGATAAAAACATAAAAAAGAAATAGTGGGAAAATTGATGCAAAAAAATCATGATATTAGAATTTATAGTTAGAATAAAAATTCTGTTATCTTGATTTTTTTTAGTAAAATTATGGTATTTTAAATCTGTGATTTGCTTGCTAAACAAATTTTTTATAATTTTATTTAAAATAATATATAAAATAATATGCTATTTGTGATTATCCAAATGAGTCCTAAATCAAGGATAATGATTAGATTAGAGTTTTATATATGCGCAAACGTTCTTGTTCCTTGCATATTAATTAGTACATTTATTTACTTATGCATTTACGGACTTAACCAGTTAATTACGTAAAAATCAATTATGGTGGAAATAAAATAAAACAAAATTTTCAGGGATTACATAAAATTTCTTCAAAAGGAGCTTCCATGGTATTTATTGGTTTATGGGAATCTTGTATTTATCTCAAGTAGTGAATAAATATTTTTAGTTGGGTTAGTATATTAAGGTATTATGTTAATTGGAAGTGAGTTGAATGGATTGAAGGATTAAAGCCTTCTCATGACCTTTTTTTTTTATTGTGTCTTTGAAGCCAACTTAATTCGAAGTGAGTCGTGTCTGTATTCGGCACATATCTTATTACACTTGCATGATACTTTTTGGACACATATCGGATACTCCAAAGCAATATCAGATTTAAAAATCCAAAAACTTATATGTTAGATCGTCTAGGTTAAGAAAGTCGAGAAGATTGTGTGTCAATGCTTTGGACTATGCCTTTCCTTAAAAACATAATTAAAAAAAAATCTTCTGGCATAGGAGAGATACTATGCTAATCAAATGTAAATGCCTTGCAAACATGTGAGAGGCTTCCCATACATGTATATTATGATGTATTGGATTAAACTATCATATCTTTTTTTAATATGGTTACTTGATTAGAATATATGATTTAAACATATAAAATTTTCCTTTTATTTGTTGTAACTTCTAGTAAAATATGTCCTATCTATCGTGGGTTTTGATGTGTATTATATACATGCTCATGCATAGACACACATTACTGTGTTGTCATGTCCATATATTCTACTTTTTAATCTTTTGCCTTGTCCCCACGTCTGTCTTGTCATGTCCATTTTTCATGTTTGTGCTTCATAAATTGCTTTAATACTTCTTTCATTGTTATCCTTTGATTCAAGTAAGTTTTTATTTTTTTCCTTCACCTCTTAGGAATAAAAACAAGTTGTTTGAGGAAAGATGTCAGAGTATTATTGATATGGTTTGACATGGGCAGCAAAGACAATGTGCTTGAAATATGTTTAACCTTGATGAAGATGATGCTACAACAAGGGGTATGCCAAAACTATCTTGAGTTAAAGGTTCTAAGAAGAGATCCGAAGATGATATTTAACTGAGGAGATGACTCTTACTGTAGCTTGAATAAGAGGAGAAATTCATTGAGCTGTACTAAAGAATTAGAATGAATGGGTTTCATGTTGTTGTCGTTGTTGTTTCTACCATTTACACTGTTTTGAATACTGGATGGCAGAAGTATAACCTCTTCCATTATTGGTTTAGCAAGTTCAACTTCTTAGGGTTTAACATATTATTATTGAGCAATAGCTTATTAATAGTGCTGGACTCCTTGTCTGAATTAACTATTTTGTATACATTAGGAAACAAGCACCATGTTTTTTTAACTTCCTACCAAGGTTAATCGTAAAATTCTAGTCTGAATTTGATTAAAGTAGCTGGTCAATCTTGCTTCTGTAATCCACTGAAGGATGGTGGTCAATTATACTTCTTTTTCTGGCAGTACTTGCTGATTGCTTTTCTTTATATCTTAGTTTATTCCATGTCAAAATTACTTATTTAGGAAAAGCTTTTTTTTGGATAAGTTGCATTTCTCAAATCATTTCTTGAATTGATTCTCTTGTTTGGTGTTTTTGTAATTTATGCAGGTATCATGCCAATAGAATGTTGAGCTTTTATGCTCCAGGTAATTTCTATTGCTGTATTTATGTAAAAGTGATTTAGATTCTCATATCTAGATCTCCCAGTGTTGTTGATATCTGATCTTTTTAAATATTTTCTTTTTCATTCTAAATAGAGACCGACTTTTTCTTGGAATCTCACATGTTATTGGAACTGAAGCTATTTCCTGAATGATCATTTAGTTTGCTGACTTTTCCAGAATGCACAAAGTAGGGCTTAGCATTCTGATTCCAGCATTTCCTTGCTTTGACTGGTGGTTGTAGTTCTCATATATTCTGACTGAAAATTGTCTAAATTTCTTTGAGAAGAAAGTTGTAGAGGGATTTCCAAACTGATTTTTTTGTGGTCTACCCTTTATTTTTCTTCATTTTTTGTCTTTTTGAGAAAAACTGCTCCTATGTTTAGATACTAAGGCATATATCAGTATGATCTATTATTATTTTGAAAAGAAGATACCAAGAACAATAGATGAGGAACAGAAAAAGAAAACAAAGTAAAAATAAAAATGTGCAAACTCATTAAGTTGCTTCCCCACATTTTTTTCATGAAATGTGTATAACATATGTTCCATCCTGCAAAACATGATAACATTTCTGGATTAGTTTATTAGTTCGTTTCTGCATTTGGAAGTGTCAAGATATTGTGGTTGTGGACTTGTGTATAACTATGAAAAAAGTCAAAATCTCTTGTATCATAAGAAAGATTCTTTTAGTTCAGAGCTGAAATTGAACTTACTTGTATGTGTATTGTCTAATTTTTACAAGGCTGGTGCGGAGAAATACGTGATGTGATATATTCAGATAATGGAAGTGTGACAGTGGTTTATCGCGTTACAATAAGAGGAATAGATGGCACGGTACCTTCCCATACTTTGACTCTATTTTTCTACTTCCATGGTTGCTTCATAACTTTTTTCCTACAGACGTAACATATCTGGTTCTGAGAATTGTTGACCTCTTTTCTTGCTGTAGCTGCAGGTAATTTTTTAGTTTCTCGAAGAATCATGGTCATGCTACTCAAACCATAATACATATATAACCATGTAAAGAATCCAGGTCATGCCACTCAAACCATAAAGCATAGATAACCATGTTATCAGTAAAATCGATCAGGAGATGCACTATAAGATTATACCTCAGAAGACTTGCAACCAAGGTTGTAATAGCCATTTCTCAACGAGAAATAAGGAAAAACATGTTAGATGTCTTTCAAGTCCTTTTTGTAGTGCATTTGGATTTTAAGATCCATTGACACAGCCATAGACATGGACACAGACACAGAGTGTCAGACATAGATATGAGGTGTGACACAACAAATTTCGGAACTCGAGAAGCCGAGACATAACTATACATATATACTGTGTGTACAAGTTTGTTATGGCTATTGTATAACTGGTAATTTATAATTAAAAGGCATGGAAAGCTTTTTAGCTTGATAATTTCTTAGAATCTTATTACGAGGTATCCTGATCTCTTTGTAATGAGAGGAAAATCGAGAGGCCATCAGAATTTAGTGAGTAGAGACTGAAACAATGGAAAAATTAAAAGATATGACCACAAAGAAAAACCAATATTTTTTATATATGCCAAAATAACTGATGGAGATCAATATTTGATTTGATTTGATCTTATTAGGATTTGGATTTTACTAGATATTTGATTTGATTAGAAGTTTGGATTCTATTAGGATTCTGTTTGTTAGAATTTCCCTATATATATGGGTTTGTATGAAGTATTGAGAAGATGAATAATATTTTTTGAAATTCTTGAGAAATCTCTGGCGTAGAATTCGCTAAAATCAAAATCTTTCCTCGTGGATTCGTGGAGAGTGGGCGTGGGCCTGGGTGGATTCCCAAATCCTGTAAGTTTTTTCCCCAATCTATTTTTTCTTCCCCAATTCCTCTAAAAAAAACCCTAATTTTCAAAATCCTAACCCTAATTTTGCCTCCGTCATCCGTCAAATTTGGTATCAGAGCCTAAATTTTCTCCTCCACCTAACCCAACCACTCTCACTCTCACCCTCCATCAACTAGCAAGAGAGAGAGAAAAAAATCTGAAAGAGAGAAAAAAAAAAACTCTTCTCCTCCACCTGACCCACCATCCTCCGATCCCCCAAAAAACCCCCAAAAACCCTATTCTGCTCCGATCCCCCTAAAATCCCCAACAACTCAAAAAAAAAAAAAAACTCCACCTGACCAACCATCGTCTAAACCCACTCCATCCTCAACCCAAACCCTCACAACCATCTAGCAAAACCCCTCCCACAACTCCACCCTCTCCTCCTTGTCGCCACCCACCTCAACGCCGCCCTCCACAGCAACGGCATCGATTTGAACCACATCGCCATCGTCAACGGCAGCGCTCGGATCCGGTCCTCTCTGATTCGAGCCAGCAGGTCGCCTCCGTCGCCGATTTGAACCAGCCGATCGTCCTTTCAAATTCGGATCAGCAGGTCGTTCAGCTGATCGCCACCTCGCCGTCTCCGCCGTCCCCACGAGCACCGCCGATGCCGTTCAGCTGATCGCCACCTCGCCGTCTCCGCCGTCCCCACGAGCACCGCCGACGCCGCCCAACTCCCACCGTCGCTGTCTCCGCCTCTCAGCTGACCACCACCGTCTCTGCCGTCCTCGACTGTAGCCGACCACCCCTGTTCCACCACCAATCGTCCTCTCCCCAGTCACAGCGACTTACCCCCTTTATCGTCCTCTCAGCTGTTCGGCATCGACTGTCTCACCAATCGGACTTACCCCTTTTTTTGGTTCGTTGGGACTTGGTTCGGATCTGAATTAGATCCAATTACACAGATCCACATCCAAAAGAAGGAAAGAAGAATTTGGATTTGGATTGAATCGGGTTTGGATAGTAAATTCGTAGACAACAGATCCAAACCACATCACTTCAAGTTGGGTTCTAATTGGGCTTCAGATCCGACCCGCAGCTCCAGATCCATTCCACTTTTGGTTCAGTTCAGCACAGCAGTGCAGACCCATTTACAGTGCAGACCCGTTAAGGAGAATAGTGGCGATTTGGAGCCCGTTCGGAGTCCAATTTGAGTCAGATTCGAAGCATTGTTTTTCTGGATTTGTTTCCAACAATTGTGGCAGGATTTCAGGGCTCCTCAGCAGGCGAACCAACTTCGGAAAACTCCTAGGGACTACTACAAGTGCACGAACTTCTTTGGTATTTAGGTAATCTTTAAACTAACCCATTTTCTTCAGCAAAATTTTGCAATTATTTTGTGAAACTCTGCATAAGATTATTAGTTAGAATTACTAATAACTATTTGCCAACTCATTACTTGCTGCATACACACATTTTAGGATCCATTTCCTTGCATTTTAGAAACTAAACCTTATAAAATTTTATTTGATCATATAGTGCACGCATATAGAATTTGACTGATTCTAGGAAATTGCATTGCATACGCTTGTCTGATTGTATACTTCTTCGTAACGGTAAAATGACCACTCCAGGTTCTAGTAATGTGAATGAAAAGTTAGAAATCATGATGAAACAATTAAAAACTATCACTGAACAAATGGAACAGTTTAAAATTGTTAATAAACGACTGGATGCACTAGAACAATAAATTGAAGAACAAAATAATCAAATTTATAAGAATGAATATAACGAAAGGAATTACGATAGAGGACCAAGAGGTCGAAATGAAAGGAATAGAGATGAGAGTGTCCCTAGAACTAGACGTGTTGAAGATGACATCACACGTAAGATAAAAGTAGAAGCTCCTACATTCGACGGCACTCACGATCCTAAAGTTTTTAGTGACTGGCTCGCAGACATGGATTACTATTTCGATTGGTATGACATGCTTGAAGAGCGCAAAATACGATTTGCTCGGATGCGATTGATAGGGTTCACTAGGATATATTGGATATCGGTAGAAAGAGAATGTAACAAATATCTGGATGCGATAAAGACTTGGAATGACATGAAAGCTAGACTTGAAGAGAAGTATTTTCTAGTCACATTTAAGAGTCACATATTAGATAGGTTGCACAGTCTTCGCCGGGGAAGTATGACGGTCCAAGAGTATATGGCTCAATTTGATGAATTGATACTTCGGTGTGATTTGCGAGAGGACCGACACCAGGCGATATCTAGATTTCGTTCTGGACTACGCGCAGACATACAACGAGCTATGCATATCCATTCTCGGAATATAAGTTCCTTTGCTCAAGCTTGTCAATTAGCAGAAAATATAGAACACTCTCTCAAATTTTCTACTGACCGTAAGTTTACTCTTAAAACTGGAGAGCAGTCCAGATACCGTTCTGAAGATAATAAGAAAGCTAACACCCAACTCAATAAAGACTTTAAAGGTAAAGCCGTAATGGGTGAGTCATCTAAACAGGGCACGAAAGGCGTAGAGTATTTTAGGTGTCACGAGAATGGCCACAAAGCTTCACAGTGTCCCACTAGAGCTTTACTCGTAGAAGGAGAACATAATGGTGATAGTGATGATCTTGAGGAAGAAGTATATGAACCAGTAGGAAACGCTAGTGAGGCAGACGAGAAAATAGTCATTTCAAATATGCGCTTAGGCGTCGTTAGGTGTCTTTACACTAAAACGAAAGATGAAGATTGGCGTAGATTTAGCGTTTTCACCACATACATCACACACGGAGAAAAGAGTTATCGCGTAATAATTGACGGGGGTAGTTGTGTGAATATAATATCAAGAACAGCTGTTAAGAAAATGGGCCTCAAAGCTGAACCCCATCCACAACCATACAACGTAACATGGGTAGATAAAACTGCTCAATCTATTACCCAGCGTTATCTAGTGCCTATCCAGATGTCAAGCTATCAGGACAAGTTTTGGTGCGATGTATTAGATATGACTGCTGCACATATCTTGCTTGATAGGCCATGGTTGTATGACTTAGATGTGGCGAGTTTTGGCAAGTCAAGCACATACATTCAAATTTAATGGAAAGAAAATTGTTTTGAAACCCGCGCCGCCTAAGTCTAGTGATGAGAGCCCAAAGAGCGAAAAGGTCACAGGCCAGATACATAAAAAGTCTCTTCACTTGGTAAGTCGATCATAGTTCCTCAAGGAAAGTCTAGAGGAGGGACTAGTGTATCCGGTAATTGCTTTAGGAGAGTTTTCTAGTGCACCTGTCATTTACCACCCGGAGATTCATCATATTCTCACTGATTTTCGAGATATTATGCCCGATGAATTACCTGATGAACTTCCTCCCCTTCGGGACATTCAACATGCCATTGACTTCGTGCCAGGGTCCAGCTTGCCCAATTTACCTCATTATCGAATGAATACGTTGAGTTGAGAAGACAGGTCGATGAGTTATTGCGGAAAGGATTTATTAGAGAGAGTTTTAGTCCTTGTGCCGTTCCCGCTCTACTCACACCTAAAAAGGATGGTAGCTGGAGGATGTGCATTGACAGTTGCGCCATCAACAAAATTACTGTTAAGTATATGTTTCCTAGACTTGATGACTTATTAGATATGATGGCTGGCTCTCAAATCTTTTCGAAGATAGATCTTCGAAGCGGATATCATCAGATTCGTATCCGTGAAGGTGATGAATGAAAAACTGCTTTTAAAATTAAGAACGGATTGTATGAATAGTTGGTCATGCTTTTTGGTTTATCTAATGTACCCAGCACATTTATGTGAGTTATGACCCAAATATTGCGTCCTTTCTTAGACAAGTTCGTTGTCTATTTTGATGACATTCTCGTCTTTAGTCAAACCCAAGAAGAACATCTTTCTCATTTGACACAGGTTTTAGAGACTCTCCGTAAGGAGAAACTATTTGTCAATTTGAAGAAATATGCGTTCTTAGTTTCCTCTGTTCACTTTCTTGGGTTTATCGTCTCTAAAGACGGAGTAGCAGTAGATCCTGACAAAGTTAAGGCCATAAGAGAATGGTCTACTCGTACGATCCATGAGGCCAGGAGCTTCTATGGTCTGGCCACATTTTATAGGAGATTTGTTAGGGAATTTAGTATCACCGTGGCTCCGATCACTAATTGTCTTAAGAAAGGGGAGTTTCAATGGACTAAATCTGCTACTCATACTTTCGAGGAGATTAAGGAGAAGTTGACTACTGTTCCGGTTCTTCATCTTTCAGATTTTTCGAAAGTTTTTGAGGTAGTATGTGACGCATCAGACGTAGGTATAGGTGGTGTTTTAAGCCAAAAAAATCATTTTATCGCCTTTTTTAGCGAAAAATTGAATGAGACGAAACAGCGCTATGATGTTTATGATAGAGAGTTTTATGCAGTAGTGCAATGTTTGCGTCATTGGCGTCACTATTTACTACCAAAAGAGTTCGTTCTATATTCAGACCATCAAACTCTACGCTATATCAATTCCCAAAAGAGAGTAGGGCATCGACACATCAAGTGGCTTGAGTTTATTCAGGAGTACAATTTCATACTCAAACACTGTGTAGGAACTGAAAATAAAACCGCTGATGCATTAAGTAGGAAACTTTGCACTTTACAGACGATGAGTGCAAAAGTTATCGGATTTGAGCATATCATTCAAGACTATCCTACTTGTCGGGACTTTGGTGACATCTATTTATCTCTGACACAGGATCCTCCTACTATAGTAGATGTCTTCACCATTGTTGATGGTTTTTTTATTTCGAGGTACCTATCTATGTATTCCCAATACTTCTTTGCACGATCATCTGATTTGGGAAATGCATGCAGGAGGGATCGCTGGTCATTTCGGTCGGGATAAAACTATCATTCTTGTAGAGGACAGATTTTATTGGCCAAGCATTAAACGTGATGTTGCGCGAGTTGTGTTGCATTGTCGAGTTTGTCATGTAGTTAAGGGTAGGAAGCAGAATATAAGACTCTACACACCATTACCCATACCCTTTGCACTTTGGGAGCATTTTAGCATGGATTTCATTTTAGGACTCCCTCGCACACTTAGAAAGCATGATGCAATATTAGTCCTGGTGGATAGATTTTTCAAAATGGCACATTTTATTCCTTGCCACAAGACTTCGAATGCCTCATATGTTGCACACTTATTCTGTAAAGAGGTAGTTCGTTTGCATGGCCTTCCTAAGTCAATTGTTTTTAACAGAGATGTTCGATTCACAAGTCATTTTTGGCGAAATCTCTGGAAGAAAATGGGTACCATACTTAAATTCTCCACTGCTTATCATCCATAGACAGATGGTCAGACAGAAGTTGTCAATCGTAGTTTAGGTGACTTGCTTCGATATTTAGTGGGCGACCATTTAACGACGTGGGATCTTGTTTTGCCTATAGCGGAGTTTGCATATAATAGTTCAGTCAATAGATCTATTGGGATGAGTCCATTTGAGGTAGTTACAGGTTATAATCCTAGAAAACCTATAGACCTTCTTTCACTCTCCATAGGTGATAGGTCTAGTGCCTCAGCCGAGTCTTTTGCACAATATTTGCAAGATGTGCATGATCATATTCGTCGGCAAATAACAATTAGTAATAATAACTACAAGTCTGCAGCAGACTCGCACAAAACATTATAGGAATTTGCAGTTGATGATGATGTGATTGTTAGAGTGCGTCCAGAGAGGTTCCCGCCAGGAATCTTGAAGAAACTTCATGCTCGACGTATGGGTCCTTACCGAGTTCTAAAGATGATTGGTTCTAATGCTTATGAGTTTGCGATCCCCCACAATCTCGGAATCAATCCAGTTTTCAACGTCGAGAACCTGACTCCGTACCGTTCTCCATTTGACTACCCAGCAGTTATTCCAGATCTACCATCATCTGCTTTGCCAGGACATCGATATTTTTCCATCCATATACCACCTCCTCCTGCTCCACGCAAGCATCATATAGATCAGATTGAAGACATTCTGGATGATGAGATTGTTTCGACTGCTGATGGTGAATATCAGCGTTATTTGGTGCGCTGGCGTGGACGTCCAGACTCAGATTGTACTTGATTGCGAACCGAAGAAGTCCAGCAGCTCGACCCGGATTTGCTCGATAATTATCACCCTCGTCATTCACCAGAGGTTCATGTTTTGAAGCCGGGGAGAATTGATGTAGATCAATATTTGATTTGATTTGATCTTATTAGGATTTGGATTTTACTAGATATTTGATTTGATTAGGAGTTTGGATTCTATTAGCATTCTGTTTGTTAGCATTTTGAAATCGGTTTTTGCTCTATATGTATGTATGTATGTATGTTTGTGTGTATAAATGTATTTGTATATATTTGTGGGTATGTATGTATGTGTGTATACATATAGAGAGAGGTGTACCTATGGTGTCTCCCAAGGAAATTGCCTAATCTCATTATATAGGGGTCTATATGTATTATCCGAACCGTTAATTGAGATTTCCACGTCCTAATATGATGATGTGCAAAATAATCATGCCTTTTTAATTATTTTGACTATATTTAGAGTAGTTACAAAATGAACGGTATTTCAATAATGGAACAAATGAGACCTCTTGATCAACAATGAAGAATCTAAATCATATGATTTTTCTTATACACATGTAGTGTACGAAAATGATTAACAGTTTTGATCATCCAGATACACCGTCCCTCTATGTTGAGATTTATGGCGCTTCTATAAGTAATTCCATCTGAAGGCACCTTAGGCATGCATGCATACATGCATACATACATATAAATACATTCATAAACTACTTGAAAAAGTCTCTTCTGTTCAGAAACGAAATGGTTCAAATGTTTTTGGAAATTCTTAGTCCCGTTGGACCATTTGTATCTATATATATCAAGATCCGGATTCATGGATCTCTCTGTTCGAGAAATAAGAGGATCAAACTATTTCTTTGGACTCTTTTTTAAATTTGATGAATGTTGGCTGATCATATATTTCATTTTTATTATAGTTATATGATTCAGAGTATCATTTCCTAGTTGATCCCTTTGAATTCCATATTCGAAAATGCAATCGAATCTATTCATTAAAAAGAATTGATTTGATACATTTCTTATATACTCATTAGGTGTTATATTGGATTTAAATCAGATTTCGGACCAATCTATATATTTATTGATTGCTTCCATGATGTTGTTGCTAGTAAATACTGTTGTTTTTCGTTTTAGATCTTCCAAATCATTCCCACAATGGATCCGGACCAAAGAAAAAGCAATGCCTCTATGATACACCAGATCCAGCTTGGTTATTGATAGATTGAATAGATCTGTCATTTCTTGAAATCTCTCTTTTAAAATCGTTGTGTAACGTGTATCCCCCTTTGTTACGGTCATAGAATAGATGAAATAAATCTAAAAATGGATTTTGTTCAAGAATGAAATATTATTGGAATTGTCCATGTCTTGTTCATCCTTCGGAGCCATATCACATCTCTGATCTGATGAAATAGGATGAATTGAGATGGTATTTTATAAATGCATAATCATTTTGAATATATCAACTATTTATTTTCCGATTACGAAAAAGGAACAAAAGAACATCTTGTTTTTTCTTCCAAAATTTCCGATCTCTAGTGGATAGGATTCGAACCCAGATGAAGTTCTGACTATCTTTCAGAAAAAAAAAATGAATTGATCTTGTAAGATTCCTAAGAAATTTTTCGATTTCTTTCGAAAGCAGATTATTCATTTGCTTTTCATGTTTCGTGAATAGCCGGGATATTGAGAAAGATCCAAAAAGGCATTGCAGGAATCGATCTTATTCTATCTTTATTCGTTCCATTTGAAGAAATGAAGGATTCTAAAGAATCGATCTTTCTTTTAGTTGTTGAATCTCTATTTGATCGATCAATGTATGATGTTTCGAATTCTCATTTATAATGGAATCGAAAAGATCTCTGAATTGATCAGAAGATCCTTTCAATTGTCTAGAATCCGTTACCTGAACGAAAATAAATCTTGTGGAATCATATTGAATATTTGAAAATCATTCTATACCTTGCTAAAAAACCGATCCTTGTTTACCAACCATACATTGTCTAACCAAATCCAATTCTCTCTCGATACGTTCTTCAAAAAATCCGATTCGTGTTGATTCTTCCCCTAACTAACGAAGAGGTCTTGTTGCAATTGCCACATATGAAATTGAGCATAATTTTGCAAAGAAATACGCCACTTGTTTCTCGAGATATGAGAAACATGCTCAATATCATTTGTTTGAATAATTGCCTCGGCTCCTTATTGTTTGAGGAAACCCTCCCCTTTAATTGGTCGTTTTTCACGAAAAGCAGACATGAAATAACAAATCAAGTTTTTCCCTAAGATTTTGAATAGTTGTCCTGAATTCAAATTGATTATGTTTCCTTTTAAAGTCCATAAAATCCTAGGGCTCAATTGTGGACAGGCGGTGATAACTATCAGGCTGGAGAATAGTAGGGGCATGGGGAATTTCTGGTGGAGTGGTGAAATGTGTAGAGAATGGGAAGAACACCAACGGCGCAAGCACTCTGTTGGGCCACACTGACACTGAGAGACGAAAGATAGGGAAGCAAATGGGATTAGATACCCCAGAGTTTTAGCCATAAATGATGGATACTAGACACTGTATATATCGACTCGTGTAGTGCTGTAACTAACGCATTAAATATCCTGTTTGGGGATTACGTTAGCAAGAATGAAACTCAATTTGGAATTGACGGGGGCACGCACAAGTGGTGGAGCATGTGGTTTAATTTGATGTGAAGTGAAGAACCTTACTAGGGCTTGACATGCTGCAAATCTTCTTGAAAGGGGGTGCCCTCGGGAATGCGAACATAGCTAATGATGGTTGTCGTCAACTCGTACCATAAAGTGTTTGATTAAGTCCCGCAACAAGTGCAACCCTCATGTTTAATTGCCATCATTGAGTATAAGGTGTTTGATTAAGTCCCGCAACGAGTGCAACCCTCATGTTTAGTTGCCACTATTGAGTGTGGAAGTTTGAAAAAACTGTCGGTGATAAGTCGGAGGTGAGGATGACGTCAAGTCATCATGCCCCTTATGCCCTGGCGACACGTGGTACAATGGGTTGCAATCCCACGAGAGGGAGCTAATTCCAAAAATCCGTTTTCAGTTCGGATTGTAGGCTGCAACTCGCCTGCATGAAGTCAGAATCGCTAGTAATAGCCAGTCAACCATATGACGGTGAATTCGTTCATGAGCTTTGTACACACCACCCATCACACTATGGGAGTTGGTCATATGCTCAAAATCGTTACCTTAAACACAAGAAGGGGGATGCCAAAGGCGAGGCTAGTAACTGGAGTGAAGTCATAACAAGGTAGCTATACTGGAAGGTGCAGCTAGATCACCTTCTTTTCAAGGTGAGCTAATGCTTATGCTTGTTTAGTACTATGATTTGACACTGCTTCATAGCCAAAATAATGAGTCATGTTGGAGCTAAGTTTGGATATTAAAGTCTTCTTTCGTTTCGTGTTTGGATATTGAAGTCTTCTTTCGTTTCGTGACAGTGAAGTAAGTCCAAACTCATGAGCTTATTATCTTAGGTCGGAACAAGTTGATAGGATCCCACTTTTTATGTCTCCGTGTTGCCACACAGGAGGGACAGGGTGCAACATGGAAAGAGGGATGGGGTTTCTCTTGCTTTTAGCATAGCAGGCCTCCCAGTACGAGAAGCTATTGGCTCAATGGTAGAGCACTCCCCTGATAATTGCATCATTGTGCCTAGACTGTGAGGGCTCTCAGCCACTTGCATAGTTCAATATGCTCATCAGCGCCTGACCCTAAGATGTGGATCATCCAAGGCACATTAGCATGGTGTACTGTTCGAAACGGAGTTTGAAATCAAACTTCTCCTCAGGAGGATTGATGGGGCGATTTAGGTGATATCCAATATAGATCAACTTTCTATTCACTTGTGGGATCTGGTTGGTCCGTGGGGGACCACCACGGCTCCTTTCTTCTTGAGAATCCATACATCTCTTACTGGTGTATAGACAATTATCTCTCGAGCGCAAGTTTAGGTTCGGCCTCAATGAGAAAATGGAGCACCTAACCGTGCATCTTCATAGAAGAACTACATGGTCACCCCTTTCATTCTGAGATGACGGAGGGATCGTACCATTCGAGTCTCTTTTTCATGCTTTTTTTGGAGGTATAGAGAAAGCAACAATCAATAGGATTTCCCTAAGCTTCCCTTCCTGAAAAGAAGAACATAAAATTCTTTTTCCTTTCCGTAGGGACTAGTTGAATCTAGTCATAAGAAGAATGCTTAGTATAAATAACTCACTTTTTGATCTTAGACCCCCTTAGTCACTATGAGCACCTCCCGATCAGTGTAATGGGATGTGAATTTATCTCTTGACTCGAAATGGGAGCAGATTTGAAAAAGGATTTTAGATTGTCTGGGGTTGGGCCAGGTCTTTTAATACCTTCTTTTTCCTTCTCATCAGAGTTATTTCACAGAGACTTGCCATGATAAGGGAGAAGGGGAGGAAGTACATTTGAAAGCACAGTACAACGGAGAGTTGTAAGCTGGTTTGGGAATGATGATAGCTCCTAAAAAAATCTTTGGATTCTCTCCCAATTGGTTGGATCATAGGTGCGATAATTTTTCACGGATGAGGTCTCTGGTTCAAGTCTAGGATGGCCCAGTTGCGCTAGGGAAAAGAATAGAAGCATATGACTCTTTCATGCATACTCCACTTGGCTTGGGAAATATAGCTCAGTTGATAGAACTCCGCTCTTGCAATTTGGTCGTTGTGATTACGGTTGGATGTCTAATTATCTAGGTGGTAATGATAGTATTTTGTACCTGCACCGGTAAATCACTTTTTCTAAGTAATGAGGAAGAGCTATTGAGACAAAAAGATGGACCGTCAAGAATGTAGAGGTGGTAGGATGGGCATTTGGTCAAATCTAGTATGGATTGTTCATGCACGATTGTTGGAGTAGGTGGCTCTTTCGGGGTTTCATCATTTAGGATCCTTGGAGAAGAGAATCAAGTTGGCCCTTGCGAATAATTTGATGCACTATCTCTCTTCAACCCTTTACTTTAAGCGATGTGGCAAAAGGAAGAAAAATCCATGGACCAACCCCATTGTCTCCACCTGGTAGGAACTTATGAGATCGCCCCAAGGATGCCTTCGACATCCAACGTGTCACGGACCGGCCATAGCCTTGTTCAATAAGTGGAGTGCATTATCTGTCCGCTCTCCAATTGGACATGAAGGGTTAGAGAAGGGAAATTACTCGTTTTTAAAATAAAACCAGTATTTTTAAGATCAAAGAGTCTTAAAAATGGTAGACGCATGCCAAGATTCACCAGTATAGTTTAGCATTTACAGATCTCTTTCGCTATCCTATTTTCCAGGTTGCTAACCGTGTAAAAAAAAAGACTGCAATTTCATATTTGTTATATAAGGTTAAAGATCCATATCGGGCAGGAAAAGAAACAGGGATATAGGTAGTTGATTTAGTAAACCGAGCTTAAGTGGATTCAAATATCTCCTGCATCTCGATGCTATCTCTCCAGTTGTCTAAGTCAAGCCCATCTAAGCTAGTCTTAACCAGTGATCCATACACAGTAGATCCATAACTTCTATATTCGGGTGACCCAGTCACATGCAGGGGATACAGATCGATACCCCGATGCACCCCAACCACGTGATCAAGACCCATACCACTCCTTCCTGCCCACGAGTCCCTTGTAGCTTGCGAGCCGTGGTTTGTTGGGCTCTCGATGCAAGATATTCGGGAAAGTTTTTTTCTTTAGTGAGGTTTGGATGATTGAGAGTATCCCAGACTTTATGAACTCTTATACCTAATATTTGCTTCTAGTTAAGATCAAAAGATGCTAGGGCTTGGGCAAGCAAGGATGTCATAGTGCCTCATGAGGATTGATCTTTGACTCCATCCCTAAAACGTCAAGCCGGGCAAGGTAGCTATAGCGGTTATGAGGTTGAATCTCTGAGCGAAAGCATAGGGGGAGCGGAGTTAAGAACTTCATAGTGCATCTAGCATCGAGAGCCGTTAATGAGTAGTTGCGGTAAAGATAAAACGAAAAGATCGAGGGTATTTTGGGTCCCAGTCAATGACCGAATCGTATGAAAAAAAATTATCCATAGCAGACGCTAGAGAAGACCAAGGTTAGATTCGTCAAAATCATCAATAGTTGCAGTAGGAGAAAAATTATCCATAGCAGACGCTAGAGAAGACCAAGGTTAGATTCGTCAAAATCATCAATAGTTGCAGTAGGAGCGCCTTCACTCCATTCCATTGGAAACGAGAGAGCCTTTTTGCAGCAAAAGCAGTATTCGGATCCAATCCAGTATTGGTTGTTTGTGATTCCTCTCCTCTATCTTGAGATCTCATATCAGCTTAAAGAAAATCTCCTTGCTTATAAACTCCAGGTAAAGAGAAACTCCACCCATTTCATAAAGTGTGAGGTAATAAAATACCTTATTATAATACAAAGTATCTTGATTCCTGTAATCACTGAGAAATTACTTCAACATCGGAGTCAATCCTCTCGCTAACAGATAAGGTTGTTGAGTAAGCCAGGTGTGACTATTGCTTTTCATGATAGTGACTAAGTAAAGAAAATCACTTAATATGTATATCCGACAAGAGATAGAGTTAGATTGCCTGTCATTAATTCGGAAGTGGGGAAGAGACCCGGGCATTCTACGAAAGCCATGGCGGGGGGATTGTGACAATTGCCTCAAGAGTTCGATCCAGGCAGGGATAAAAGAAGGCATTTGACATGAAAAAAGCCCTTTGACTTGAAAAGACTATTGCTATTTAGCATCCTCACTATTGAAGTATGATTCTATCGCGATTGAAGTTTGGAGCACTTCTCTCTCCTGTAGTAGCACTCTATTCTCCCTGTACTGATAAGTAAGAAAGTCGCTTTGATGCTCCCTTCGTTAAGGAATCCGGTTTTCGATTCACCTGTTATAAGTTTCAATCTATGGGCTTTCTTTATTTAGTAATGAGCTTTGTTAAAGAAATCAATGAGGGTTGAAGAAAGAGAATATTCTCTTTAAAAGCTATGGAGTGAATTTTGAATGAAAGTCTCTGACTCCCTTTTCTATCCTATCACTGAGAGTTCATAAGAAACGTCATCCTCAGCTGCAATAGCAGCAGTTTTCGTTGGCTTGAATGAAGATAGAAACAGTTGTCAGTTGACAACCTCGAAGTGACGATGTGTACATTCGTTTCAGCGGGACTCTTATTGACTTATTTAGGTAGTCTCCTTCAACCCATATATATAAGGACCCTATCCACAAGGTAAACAGGAAGCATGAAGACGGAATTCAGTCCCAAATACGCCTCTCAAAGTCTGTGACCATGTATGCAGTGATTGGTATGGAGACTGTATACTGGTTCCACAGGATTCACTCATCCCCGTTCACAAGACATTAATGGAAGTGGCACAATCTCCATTAGATCAGATCAGTTGCAGCATCTTTTTTGATCCGTCGATTGATAATCCAGGCGCATGTAGCTTCATGATCGTTCATATCCGTCTTTTTGCCAAACTTCTATGTGGGTTGTGCCCTCCTTTGATTCTACCCATCCACTTGGTTTTTTGAGTCTCAATGTCAGTCCATCGATACGAAAGCAACTCACTCATTGAGAAAAGAAGCCCTTCTCCCCGGCGTCAATGGACCATGGGGCCACTCCTTGATTTGTCTGATCCTGACTAATCAATCGGCATCGGAAGTTGGAAGGGACATGCCATGACAAACTCATCCCATCAAGCTTGTTTGGGAATCTTTCTCTGACTTGTCCTTCGGGGAAGGGAGTGTCATTCGCAGAAATAGATAAGAATGGCAGCTTTAACGGAAAGAGTAGGTGCCAAGGAGAGGCTTTCATTGAAGAAGTCATAGGACGGAGAGGAGCTCATCTTCGTCTAAAGATAGAGTCGTCGAAGCCAAAGCCATTGTCGGATCAATTGGAAACTTTAAGTAAATTTTATGATGAGAAAAAGAATGATACAAAGCTCACTGTCATCTCACATACTGGTCTTATGAACATGGAATAAGTATCAAGGTCCACATTACACGAAATTCCAACTATACAAGTGACTAGAGCTTAGGCATACCTGAGCAATAGTTAAACAGATTTTTACTTATTGATTCATCAACGTTAACTTGAACCTGACTATGAATCAAGAGGTTGCCTCGTGGCTCTTCTTGGACTTTTGAAAATTTTGATTATGGCCTTCCAAATCACAGTTACATTAGTTTCTATTCTCATTCGAGTCTTCTACCTTCTTTATGATGCATTGCAAACTAACCAGATTCTTCACTTGGGAAGCTGAGCCCAACTTTCTACTTATTTTAACAAAGCTCTTTTTCTTGACTTTAGATTCTACCAAGCTAAGTAGATCAAACTTATACGAGGCCAGCATCTTATAATACACACATACAGTGACACACACAAATGGGGCCTAGAGTGTCCCTCTAGCCAAGTTTTAGTTACAATATAAAAAAAACCTATATGTGAATTTTTTAAAGATCCAAAGCATTCATCTTGATCTTCACCCCTTGTGATTACACCTACTGGAATTCATAGGTTATGAGATTCATTATTTCGTTAATCAGTGGGTATAAAATGATATGTTTACAGGAATAATTTTGTGTCTACATGATTAAAGGTCAAATCTCATTATATACCTATAAGTTTTGGTAGATGTGAATCCTAAGGGATGAAGATCAAGATTAATTCGTTGAATCTTTAAAAAATTATTACATTTTGGGTTTTTGGACATTGTAGGTAAAGTTTGGCTACAGGGACATTCTAGTCCATGTTCACAATGCACATACACATACATCAATATAGTGTGTATATATATATATATATATATATATATATATATATATATATATGTGTGTGTGTGTGTGTGTGTGTGTGTGTGTGTGTATACATGTACAAATGTATATGTACATGTATATATGTACATATACATGTGTGTGTGTGTATGAGTTAGACTATAAACTTTCCGATTAAATCTTAAAAGTTAGATTTAACATATTTTTCACTATCCATTTACCTTGAGATATATGGTCAAAATTTCAAAGGGCAAATAGTGAGAAGGGAATAAAGTAATGGTATGCAACTAGTAAATGTGCAGTGGAAAAATTGTTAAAACTAACTTTTTAGATTTAATAGAAAATTTGTAGTCCAATCCTCTCTCTCTCTTTCTATACATATATATACATACATATATATATGTGTGTGTGTGTGTGTGTGTGTATATATTACACACACACACACACACACACACACACACACACACATATATATATATATATATATATATATATATATATATATATATATATATATATATATATATATATATATATGTCGAAAGAAAGTTTCGATGTGGTGAGCAAAAGAAAGAGGAACAAAAGAGTAGACTACGAGTGAGCAGAGTTCGGTTAAAACCGAACCGAACCTAAATAATTCGGTCGGTTTTCGGTTTCGAGCTTTGAAAACCGAAACCGAACCTAGCCAATCGAATTATTTAAAAAGTATATATACATATATGAGTACACATCAATGTTGAAAATAATGCATTATGAAATCTTTATGTTGCATTATGAAACCTAACAGAAAGCCAAAGTTACTTAACAGTCGAAAATAACTCAATACACCGTAACAGTGCATTTTTTATTTATTTTACGTTGCGTTATATTAAATTACGTTATTTACAATAAATTTTAAATAGTTTTATATTGATTTTGATTATTTATTTTGATTGTTAACGAATTGCTGTATTTTTTTTCACTTGACGGCTTGTTAATTATTTGATTTCTTGTGGTATTGTTAACTTGTATATCCTTATTTATTTGTTATAATTTTTTTCCAATTACCGAAATTTCTTACTTGCTGATTAAATTTAATTCTCAACTAATCTAAAATAAACAATTTAAAATAATATAAATTGAGCATTACAAAATATAAATTACAATATGAATAATAATTGCAAATAAATTTGAAATTTTGTTTTCTTATTTAGATGATCACTAAAATTATAGATGTGAATGTAATTTAATTTATGAAAATAAATATGAGAATTATTATAAAACTTATTAAAAAATTTAAAATTAATACTGAGATATAATTTTTATATTTTCTTTTAGAATTTTTTAATTCAATTTTCAATTTATAAAATTTATTTTATATACTTTTATATTTATTTTATTAAATAAATAGAAAATCGCGTAACCAACGTTATGCGTTACGTTATATGCCATATAACCTAACAGAGACAACGTTACGTTACTGTTATCATTATTTTAAACATTGGTACACATATATTATAGATAATAAATTCAATACAAATTGGATATCTTGAAGAGATATGCTCACTAAAATAATTAAAATTATAATTTTTAAACAAGTTTTATTCAAAATTTGGTTCTAACCGAACCAAACCGAACGGAACCAAATTAGTTCTGTTTGGTTTCCATTCCTAATTGATTCGGTTTGGTTTTGCCAAAATTGGCAAAAAACGAACCAAAACCGACTGATGCTCACTCTTAGAGTAGACCTTTATCTTGTGTCGAAAGTTGGGTGTTAAATCACACTTTTTCATTATTTTATTTTGTCGATGGACAAATAGATGTTATGTTCGATACTAGGAAGCTTTAACTGAGCCATCCTCTCTATTCGATCCAGGCAGGGATAAAAGAAGGCATCTGACATGAAAAAAGCCATTTGACATGAAAAGACTATTGCTATTTAGCATCCTCACTATTGAAGTATGATTCTATCGCGATTGAAGTTTGGAGCACTGCTCTCTCCTGTAGTAGCAGTCTATTCTCCCTGTACTGATGAGTAAGAAAGTCGCTTTGATGCTCCCTTTGTTAAGGAATCCGGTTTCCGATTCACCTGTTATAAGTTTCAATCTATGGGCTTTCTTTATTTAGTAATGAGCTTTGTTAAAGAAATCAATGAGGGTTGAAGAAAGAGAAAATATTCTCTTTAAAAGCTATGGAGTGAATTTTGAATGAAAGTCTCTGATTCCCTTTTCTATCCTATCACTGAGAGTTCATAAGAAACGTCATCCCCAGCTGCAATAGCAGCAGTTTTCGTTGGCTTGGATGAAGATAGAAAACAGTTGTCAGTTGACAACCTCGAAGCGACGATATGCACATTCGTTTCAGTGGGACTCTTATTGACTTATTTAGGTAGTCTCCTTCAATCCATATATATAAGGACCCTATCCACAAGGTAAACAGGAAGCATGAAGACGGAATTCAGTCCCAAATACGCCTCTCAAAGTCTGTGACCATGTATGCAGCGACTGGTATGGAGACTGTATACTGGTTCCACAGAATTCACTCATCCCCGTTCACAAGACATTAATGGAAGTGGCACAATCTCCATTAGATCAGATCAGTTGCAACATCTTTTTTGATCCGTCGATTGATAATCCATGCGCGTGTAGCTTCATGATCGTTCATATCCGTGTTTTTGCCAAACTTCTATGTGGGTTGCGCCCTCCTTTGATTCTACCCATCCACTTGGTTTTTTGAGTCTCAATGTCATTCCATCGATACGAAAGCGACTCACTTATTGAGGAAAGAAGCCCTTCTCCCCGGCGTCAATGGACCATGGGGCCACTCCTTGATTTGTCTGATCCTGACTAATCAATCGGCGTCGGAAGTTGGAAGGGACATGCCATGATAAACTCATCCCATCAAGCTTGTTTGGGAATCTTTCTCTAACTTGTCCTTCGAGGAAGGGAGTGTCATTCGCAGAAATAGATAAGAATGGCAGCTTTGACGGAAAGAGTAGGTGCCAAGGAGAGGCTTTCATTGAAGAAGTCATAGGACGGAGAGGAGCTCATCTTCATCTAAAGATGGAGTCGTCGAAGCCAAAGCCATTGTCGGATCAATTGGAAACTTTAAGTAAATTTTATGATGAGAAAAAGAATGATATAAAGCTCACTGTCATCTCACATACTGGTCTTATGGACATGGAATAAGTATCAAGGTCCACATTGCATGAAATTCCAACTATACAAGTGACTAGAGCTTAGGCATACCTGAGCAATAGTTAAACAGATTTTTACTTATTGATTCATCAACGTTAACTTGAACCTGACTATGAATCAAGAGGTTGCCTCGTGGCTCTTCTTGGACTTTTGAAAATTTTGATTATGGCCTTCCAAATCACAGTTACACAAGTTTCTATTCTCATTCGAGTCTTCTACCTTCTTTATGATGCATTGCAAACTAACCAGATTCTTTACTTGGGAAGCTGAGCCCAACTTTCTACTTAGTTTAACAAAGCTCTTTTTCTTGACTTTAGATTCTACCAAGCTAAGTAGATCAAACTTATACGAGGCCAGCATCTTATAATACACACATACAGTGACACACACAAATGGGGCCTAGAGTGTCCCTCTAGCCAAGTTTTAGTTACAATATAAAAAAAAAACCTATATGTGAATTTTTTAAAGATCCAAAGCATTCATCTTGATCTTCACCCCTTGTGATTACACCTACTGGAACTCATAGGTTATGAGATTCATTATTTCGTTAATCAGTGGGTATAAAATGATATGTTTACAGGGATAATTTTGTGTCTACATGATTAAAGGTCAAATCTCATTATATACGTGTAAGTTTTGGTAGATGTGAATCCTAAGGGATGAAGATCAAGATTAATTCGTTGAATCTTTAAAAAATTCTTACATTTTGGGTTTTTGGACATTGTAGGTAAAGTTTGGCTACAAGGACATTCTAGTCCATGTTCACAATGCACATACACATACATCAATATATATATATATATATATATATATATATATATATATATATATATATATATATATATATATATATATGTGTGTGTGTGTGTGTGTGTGTGTGTGTGTGTGTATACATGTACAAATGTATATGTACATGTATATATGTACATATACATGTGTGTGTGTGTGTGTATATATATGAGTTAGACTATAAACTTTCCGATTAAATCTTAAAAGTTAGATTTAACATATTTTTCACTATCCATTTACCTTGAAATATATGGTCAAAATTTCAAAGGGCAAATAGTGAGAAGGTAATAAAGTAATGGTATGCAACTAGTAAATGTGCAGTGGAAAAAATGTTAAAACTAACTTTTTAGATTTAATAGAAAATTTGTAGTCCAACCCTCTCTCTTTCTATACATATATATACATACATATATATATATATGTGTGTGTGTGTATGTGTGTGGTGTGTGTATATATATATTACACACACACACACACACATATATATATATGTCGAAAGAAAGTTTCGGTGTGGTGAGAAAAAGAAAGAGGAACAAAAGAGTAGACTAGGAGTGAGCAGAGTTCGGTTAAAACCGAGCCGAACCTAAATAATTCGGTCGGTTTTCGGTTTCGAGCTTTGAAAACCGAAACCGAACCTAGCCGATCAAATTATTTAAAAAGTATATATACATATATAAGTACACATCAATGTTGAAAATAATGCATTATGAAATCTCTTATGTTGCGTTATGAAACCTAACAGAAAGCCAACGTTAGTTAACAGTCGAAAATAACTCAATACAACGTAACAGTGCATTTTTTATGTTATTTTACGTTATTTTACGTTGCGTTATATTAAATTACGTTATTTACAATAAATTTTAAATAGTTTTATATTGATTTTGATTATTTATTTTGATTGTTAACGAATTGCTGTATTTTTTTTCACTTGACGGCTTGTTAATTATTTGATTTCTTGTGGTATTGTTAACTTGTATATCCTTATTTATTTGTTATAATTTTTTTCCAATTACTGAAATTTCTTACTTGCTGATTAAATTTAATTCTCAGCTAATCTAAAATAAATAATTTAAAATAATATAAATTGAGCATTACAAAATATAAATTACAATATGAATAATAATTGCAAATAAATTTGAAATTTTGTTTTCTTATTTAGATGATCACTAAAATTATAGATGTGAATGTAATTTAATTTATGAAAATAAATATGAGAATTATTATGAAACTTATTAAAAAATTTAAAATTAATACTGAGATATAATTTTTATATTTTCTTTTAAAATTTTTTAATTCAATTTTCAATTTATAAAATTTATTTTATATACTTTTATATTTATTTTATTAAATAAATAGAAAATCGCGTAACCAACGTTATGCGTTACGTTATATGCCATGTAACCTAACAGAGACAACGTTACGTTACTGTTATCATTATTTTAAACATTGGTACACATATATTATAGATAATAAATTCAATACAAATTGGATATCTTGAAGAGATATGCTCACTAAAACAATTAAAATTATAATTTTTAAACAAGTTTTATTCAAAATTTGGTTCTAACCGAACCAAACCGAACGGAACCAAATTAGTTCTGTTTGGTTTCCATTCCTAATTGATTCGGTTCGGTTTTGCCAAAATTGGCAAAAAACGAACCTAAACCGACTGATGCTCACTCTTAGAGTAGACCTTTATCTTGTGTCGAAAGTTGGGTGTTAAATCACACTTTTTCATTATTTTATTTTGTCGATGGACAAATAGATGTTATGTTCGATACTAGGAAGCTTTAACTGAGCCATCCTCTCTATTCGATCCAGGCAGGGATAAAAGAAGGCATTTGACATGAAAAAAGCCATTTGACATGAAAAGACTATTGCTATTTAGCATCCTCACTATTGAAGTATGATTCTATCGCGATTGAAGTTTGGAGCACTTCTCTCTCCTGTAGTAGCACTCTATTCTCCCTGTACTGATGAGTAAGAAAGTCGCTTTGATGCTCCCTTCGTTAAGGAATTTGGTTTCCGATTCACCTGTCATAAGTTTCAATCTATGGGCTTTCTTTATTTAGTAATGAGCTTTGTTAAAGAAATCAATGAGGGTTGAAGATAGAAAATATTCTCTTTAAAAGCTATGGAGTGAATTTTGAATGAAAGTCTCTGATTCCCTTTTCTATCCTATCACTGAGAGTTCATAAGAAACGTCATCACCAGCTGCAATAGCAGCAGTTTTCGTTGGCTTGGATGAAGATAGAAAACAGTTGTCAGTTGACAACCTCGAAGCGACGATGTGCACATTCGTTTCAGCGGGACTCTTATTGACTTATTTAGGTAGTCTCCTTCAACCCATATATATAAGGACCCTATCCACAAGGTAAACAGGAAGCATGAAGACGGAATTCAGTCCCAAATACGCCTCTCAAAGTCTGTGACCATGTATGCAACGATTGGTATGGAGACTGTATACTGGTTCCACAGGATTCACTCATCCCCGTTCACAAGACATTAATGGAAGTGGCACAATCTCCATTAGATCAGATCAGTTGCAGCATCTTTTTTGATCCATCGATTGATAATCCAGGCGCGTGTAGCTTCATGAACGTTCATATCCGTCTTTTTGCCAAACTTCTATGTGGGTTGTGCCCTCCTTTGATTCTTCCCATCCACTTGGTTTTTTGAGTCTCAATGTCATTCCATCGATACGAAAGGGACTCACTCATTGAGGAAAGAAGCCCTTCTCCCCGGCGTCAATGGACCATGGGGCCACTCCTTGATTTGTCTGATCCTGACTAATCAATCGGCGTCGGAAGTTGGAAGGGACATGCCATGACAAACTCATCCCATCAAGCTTGTCTGGGAATCTTTCTCTGACTTGTCCTTCGGGGAAGGGAGTGTCATTCGCAGAAATAGATAAGAATGGCAGCTTTGACAAAAAGAGTAGGTGCCAAGGAGAGGCTTTCATTGAACAAGTCATAGGGCGGAGAGGAGCTCATCTTCATCTAAAGATGGAGTCGTCGAAGCCAAAGCCATTGTCGGATCAATTGGAAACTTTAAGTAAATTTTATGATGAGAAAAAGAATGATACAAAGCTCACTGTCATCTCACATACTGGTCTTATGAACATGGAATAAGTATCAAGGTCCACATTACACGAAATTCCAACTATACAAGTGACTAGAGCTTAGGCATACCTGAGCAATAGTTAAACAGATTTTTACTTATTGATTCATCAACGTTAACTTGAACCTGACTATGAATCAAGAGGTTGCCTCGTGGCTCTTCTTGGACATTTGAAAATTTTGATTATGGCCTTCCAAATCACAGTTACATAAGTTTCTATTCTCATTCGAGTCTTCTACCTTCTTTATGATGCATTGCAAACTAACCAGATTCTTCACTTGGGAAGCTGAGCCCAACTTTCTACTTATTTTAACAAAGCTCTTTTTCTTGACTTTAGATTCTACCAAGCTAAGTAGATCAAACTTATACGAGGCCAGCATCTTATAATACACACATACAGTGACACACACAAATGGGGCCTAGAGTGTCCCTCTAGCCAAGTTTTAGTTACAATATAAAAAAAACCTATATGTGAATTTTTTAAAGATCCAAAGCATTCATCTTGATCTTCACCCCTTGTGATTACACCTACTGGAATTCATAGGTTATGAGATTCATTATTTCGTTAATCAGTGGGTATAAAATGATATGTTTACAGGAATAATTTTGTGTCTACATGATTAAAGGTCAAATCTCATTATATACCTATAAGTTTTGGTAGATGTGAATCCTAAGGGATGAAGATCAAGATTAATTCGTTGAATCTTTAAAAAATTCTTACATTTTGGGTTTTTGGACATTGTAGGTAAAGTTTGGCTACAGGGACATTCTAGTCCATGTTCACAATGCACATACACATAAATCAATATAGTGTGTGTATATATATATATATATGTATACATGTACAAATGTATATGTACATGTATATATGTACATATACATGTGTGTGTGTGTGTATATATATGAGTTAGACTATAAAGTTTTCTATTAAATCTTAAAAGTTAGATTTAACATATTTTTCACTATCCATTTACCTAGAGATTTAACATATGGTCAAAATTTCAAAGGGCAAATAGTGAGAAGGGAATGAAGTAATGGTATGCAACTAGTAAATGTGCAGTGGAAAAAATGTTAAAACTAACTTTTTAGATTTAATAGAAAATTTGTAGTCCAACCCTCTCTCTCTCTCTTTCTATACATATATATACATACATATATATATGTGTGTGTGTGTGTGTATATATTACACACACACACACACACACACACACATATATATATATGTCGAAAGAAAGTTTCGATGTGGTGAGCAGAAGAAAGAGGAACAAAAGAGTAGACTAGGAGTGAGCAGAGTTCGGTTAAAACCGAACCGAACCTAAATAATTCGGTCAGTTTTCGGTTTCGAGCTTTGAAAACCGAAATCGAACCTAGCCGATCGAATTATTTAAAAAGTATATATACATATATAAGTACACATCAATGTTGAAAATAATGCATTATGAAATCTCTTATGTTGCGTTATGAAACCTAATAGAAAACCAACGTTATTTAACAATCGAAAATAACTCAATACACCGTAACAGTGCATTTTTTATATTATTTTACGTTATTTTACGTTACGTTATATTAAATTACGTTATTTACAATAAATTTTAAATAGTTTTATATTGATTTTGATTATTTATTTTGATTGTTAACGAATTGCTGTCTTTTTTTTCACTTGACGGCTTGTTAATTATTTGATTTCTTGTGGTATTGTTAACTTGTATATCCTTATTTATTTGTTATAATTTTTTTCCAATTACTGAAATTTCTTACTTGCTGATTAAATTTAATTCTCAGCTAATCTAAAATGAACAATTTAAAATAATATAAATTGAGGATTACAAAATATAAATTACAATATGAATAATAATTGTAAATAAATTTGAAATCTTGTTTTCCTATTTAGATGATCACTGAAATTATAGATGTGAATGTAATTTAATTTATGAAAATAAATATGAGAATTATTATAAAACTTGTTAAAAAATTTAAAATTAATACTGAGATATAATTTTTTATATTTTCTTTTAGAATTTTTTAATTCAATTTTCAATTTATAAAATTTATTTTATATACTTTTATATTTATTTTATTAAATAAATACAAAATCGCATAACCAACGTTATGCGTTACGTTATATGCCATATAACCTAACAGAGACAATGTTACGTTACTGTTATCATTATTTTAAACATTAGTACACATATATTATAGATAATAAATTCAATACAAATTGGATATCTTGAAGAGATATGCTTACTAAAACAATTAAAATTATAATTTTTAAACAAGTTTTATTCAAAATTTAGTTCTAACCGAACCAAACCGAACTGAACCAAATTAGTTCTGTTTGGTTTCCATTCCTAATTGATTCGGTTTGGTTTTGCCAAAATTGGCAAAAAACGAACCAAAACCGACTGATGCTCACTCTTAGAATAGACCTTTATCCTGTGTCGAAAGTTGGGTGTTAAATCACACTTTTTCATTATTTTATTTTGTCGATGGACAAATAGATGTTATGTTCGATACTAGGAAGCTTTAACTGAGCCATCCTCTCTAGTAGAACCTATGAATATAAAAAAATAATGGAATAAGCTGTCATCTCACGCAAGTTACCTGAGTTGTGGTTCATTTCCACAATCTGTAATAATTTTTTTAATAGATTTCTCTTGGATTATGATGTCGACCCCCTAGGGTTTATTCATATCCAATTTCTTAGATTTTAGTTTTGATTTAGTCTTCCATTAAGTAGATACAAAATTAATGGTTTTCAGTGAGCACAACATTTTGTATCCACTTGCTGAAGAGGTAAATAAACTTCAAAATTTGTAGAATTTGATCATGATCTTAAAAAAATTGAAAAAAATAATAGAATCATTAATTTTTCGCTGCTGAATCACTTAACTTACCTGAGCTGTCAACTATGTAACTTACCTGAGCTGTCAACTATGTAACTTACCTGAGCCGTTGACGGTAATCCCAGATATATGTAATCTCATATATATGGTAATACCATATATATGCATCATATATACGATAATCGCATATATATGCGTATATATGTATATATATATGTGTATGTGTGTATATATACATATATGTATATACATGTACATACATACATATATAGGTGTATATTTGTGTTATATATATATATATATATATATATATATATATATATATATATATATATATATGTATATATATATATATATGTATATATATGTATGTATGTATGCATTTGTGTGGTTTAGGGTTAACTCGGTACCTCAATAATAAAGCGGCCAACTATTAATTGATTGGTCCTAGCTTGTAATCCTACTTAGGGAGATTGTGTGTGCGAGTGCGCGTGCGCTCGCGCTCATGCGCATATGTGTGTGTGTGTGTGTGAAGAAGTTTCGGTAGTTACAAAGGAAGTTTTGAACTCATGGGTTGAGAATTGGAATTGAACTTAATGAGATTGAATATTTCGTTTTTCCTCAGTGGCCGAGTGTTAACTATTGGTCCTACATTTTTATCCTACTTAGGGAGATTGGGTGATTCTTAATTTCATTAAAAAAATGAATAATTGAATTGAGGGGCTCGCTTTAACCGTTAGGGTAACTCGTTTTCTATTTTTGTTTCTATTGCTTGCTATCTCATCATATCACATTCTATTCTATTGTTAGATTAGAATACTATTTTGTATTTGAGTTTAGTACCACATCGCCTATTGAGTGGTTTATGTGGAGTTGAGAGGTCTATAAATATATGTAATTCTCTGACTTATGAAGATAGAGATTGAGTTTTGGTTCTTTTACTTTTTAACATGGTATCAGAGCAGGTTTGAGAAATAGATCTCAACCGTGCGATTCGATTAAATAGATCTCAACCGTGCGATTCGATTACCTATCAATCTCAACCATACACTCAAAAAAAAAACCTAGCTTACCTGTGGCAGCTTCCTTCAAAACCCCTACTAGCCAGTAGCGCAACAACAATAGCAGCCAACAGCACAGCAGCAGCAGAGAGACTTACCTTGGACAGTCAGCAAATCTATTTTCTCGAATCTTCTTTGCTTAAAAATCACGACAGGTCTATTGCTGCTATTGCTCAAAGCACTTCACTATACCTTGTGTTCTTTTTTTTTATAGCATCATAAACTTCAGGTGATTCATTTACTACTAGTACTACAATTACTAGCATGACTGAGAATTTATATCCAAAAAATCTTACTGCTACTACTGTTAAGTTGAATGACAATAATTATCTATTATGGGCTCAGTCGTTTAGAGTATTTGTCGGTGCTCAAAGAAAAATTACGCATTTACTGGATGATCCACCAGATGCACATAATCCTCTATATTCTGATTGGCTTATTAATCACTGTTGCGTGATTACATGGCTTCTTAATAGTATGGAAGAAAAAGTAAGTTCTGGTATTGTGTCCTTGAAAACTGTAAAAAAGATATTGGACATCCTTAAAGAAGTATATAGTAATGAGAAAAATATATCACGAGTTTTTAAACTATATGAGCGCTTGTTTACTCTCAAACAAGACAAAATGTCTGTATCCGAGTACTATTCTGCTCTCCGAGGCATATTGGATTAGTTTGAGATTCACTAGCCACTGGTTACAGATCTTAAGATCTTGAGACAATATCGTCAGGATCTAGCTGTTGCAAAATTTCTTTACGGATTGGATTTCTCTTTATTGACCCAGGTGAGGGGTCAAATTTTTGCTGGTGATAGTGTTCCATCCTTAACAACGACGTATTCCCGAGTCTTTCGTGTTTCTACTGCTTTTACTACATCAGCACCTCAAACTCTTGTCTTCAATGACCATTCAGCCATATTTTCTGGTCAGGGACGAGGCCGTGGCCGTAGTCACAGTCGCGGTCGTTGATTCAGAGGGAGGCCGTGGTGGCAATGGTGATTGAAACTCCAGTGGTTGACGAGAATTCCGTGATTGTGATTACTGTGACAGAAAAAATCACACATCTATATATTGTTGGGAGAAGAATGGAAAATGAGAATGGGCACAAGCTGCTACTCCTTTACCTCCAACAAAAGATATTGCATCGATAATGAATTCTGCTAGTACTTCGGCTTCTTCAACGATGGTTCAAATTCCACAAAGTAAACTTGACAGACTTCTCCGTCTTCAATCTACTGTGAGTAGTCTGCATACTACTCATGCATCCTTGTCAGGTACTGATACTAACATTATTTTCTCTAGCCAACCATGGGTTATAGACTCTGAAGTTTCTTCCCATATGACAGGTATTAAAAGCAAGTCTGCCTTCCTATATTTTTCAGCTAAATATCCCGCTATCTATATTGCTGATGGCTCCTCTTCTTCAGTTATTGGTGATGGAAAAGTTCACGCTACCAATTCATTAACCCTAGATAACATTTTGTTTGTTTCCAATTTTCATATTAGTTTGTTGTCTATTAGCCAAATTACCAAAATTAACAATTGTTCTGTAATATTCTTACTTACTGTGTTTTTCAGGACCTCTAAACTGGGATGAGAATTGGTATGGGACATGAGCAAAAAGGGATGTACTATCTCGATGAGATATCACCTAAAGGGTTTGCTGCTTCCTCTAATTCCCTTTTACAATAGCATCAACGCTTTGGACATCCTTCTCTCCAAAGTATTCGTCTAGTTATACCCACTGCAGCTGGCATATCTACTTTACATTGTGAGTCTTGTGAACTAGGTAAACATCATCGCGCCTCATATCTAACTCAAGTCAATCCACGTAGTAGGTTTCCATTTGAATTAGTATATTCTGATATTTGGGGTCCATATCGTTTTTCTTTTTTAAGGGTTTTAGGTATTTTCTTATATTTGTGGATGATTTTTCTCGCATGACAGATGTATTTGCTAAGCGAAATGTTTATTGTCCCTAGTATAATTAAACTATTTTATAAAGAAATAAAAAATTAATTTTCTACATCTATTCATATTTTGCGCACTAATAATGCAATGGAGTATATAAAAACTGATGTTTTCATATTTTGTGCTAATAATAGATTTATTCATCAAAATTCTTGTTCTCACACATCCCAGCAAAACAGTGTTGCTAAAAGAAAATTACACATTCTTGATGTTGCTTGGACATTAATGATTCACATGCATGTTTCCAGATATCTATGCTTTGATGTTGTTCTGTATGCTTATCATTTAATAAATAAGATGTCATCATCTGTTTTGCATGGTAAAATCTCTTTTTTCTGTTTTTATCCTGATACACACATGTTTCCTTTTATACCCCGAGTATTTGGTTGTACGCATTTTGTTCAAGATTTGTCTCCTGGTTTGGACAAGTTATCTTCTCGTCCTATCAAGTGTGTATTTATTGAATACTCTAGGACACAAAAATAATATAGGTGTTATGATCCAATGTCTAGAAAGTATTTTTTCTCTCTGCTGATGTTAATTTTTTTGAGTTTGTTCCCTACTTCACTTTCACATCAAAATGCCCAGTTAGATACTTATCATCCTTTATCCCTACCTGTCTTTACTACTGAAGTTGGACAATTATCGGTGCCTCATAAAGGGGATGAACAGGTGACTCACAAGAAACCACTATTGGTTTTTTCTCGTAGTCAGAAAGTACTTCCTCCCAACTCACTACCTGTTTCTCAACCATCTTCAGCTGCAAGTCTCCAGCAACCATAATATTCTTTTACTTCTGTCTCTGATCTTTCCATTACTTTTTGGAAGGATAAGCGCTCTATTACTACTCATCTTATTTCTCAATTTGTTTTCTATAATCACTTTCACCCAATATTCTGCCAGTTTGTCTTTCTCTTTCTTCAGTCTCTATACCTAGGTCATTTCAGGAAGCAGTATTAGTCTCTATCTAACAGTTACCTATGGATGAGGAGATGCAAACCCTTGTCTGTCGTAGAACCTGATTTAGTTCTGTTTTCGCCTGATACCTATATTGTTGGTTATCGCTGGGTTTATTCTGTCAAATATAAGCCGGACAGCTCAATTGATCGCTATAAAGCACGTCTTGTTGCGAAAGGTTTTCCCAAACTTATAGTGTTGATTACTTTGAGACTCTCTCCTGTAGCACGTCTGTATTCTATTCGCATTCTCGTTCCACTTACTGAGAATCTTGATTGGCCATTATTCTAATTGGATGTTGAAAATGTTTTCTTATATTGTGATTTATAAGAAGAGCTATATATGAAACAATCTCCAGGGTATGTTGTTTAGGAGGAGAATGTAATCTGCAAATTCAAAAAAACAATGTATGATCTTAAACAGAGTTCTCGAGCCTGGTTTGAAAAGTTTTCTACTGTAATTGCTGGTATTGGATTTTAGCGTTCCCACTATAATTATTCTGTTTTTGTTCGGCATACTCGTTCTGGTATTGTCCTTCTTACTGTGTATGTAGATGATATTCTACTCACTGGGAGTGATACAACAGGTCTGACTGAAATAAAGGATTATCTCAGGCAACATTTTTTAACTAAAGATATGGGAAAGGTGAGATATTTTCTTGGAATTGAAGTTGATTATCATAAACATGGGTTTACTTCTCTCTAAAAAAAAAGTACGCGCTAGATCTTTTGGAAGAGACCGATCGCCTTGGATGTAAACCTACAATACTCCAATAGAGTTAGATTTAGATGTATGTAGTGAAAATAGTGCTTTGCATTAGGATGTCAAGTAGTATAGAAGAATAATTAGTAAGTTTATTTATTTCACAGTCACTAGACTTGACATTTCTTTTGCTATTGGGCTACTGAGTCAGTTCATGCATAAACCAAGGGACATACACTGGAAAACTGCTATGAGAGTTTTGGCATATATTAAGAGCTCTCCTGAAAAATGATTATTTTATAAAAAATATGGACATATTAAAATCTTTGTCTTTTCAGATGCTGGATATGCAGGAGATAAAAGAGATAGAAAATCAACCATTGGATATCTTACATTTATTGGAGGTAATCTAGTCACATAGAGGGGTAAGAAACATGATGTAGTGTTTATATCTTCAGCTGAGGCAGAATATCGGGCCATGGCACATACTACGTGCAAATTGTTATGGTTAAAGAATTTGCTGACTGAATTTGGGTTCAACTCAAAATATCTTATGCCTATGTAATGTGATAATTAGTCAGCAATTTATATTGCTCAAAATCCAGTGTTTCATGATCGTACTAAGCATATAGAGGTAGATTATCATATGGTTCGAGATAATTTGGTGAAGAAAATAATATGTACTCCGTTTACTCTTTCGTCGGAGCAATTGGCCGATATTCTAACTAAAACTATATCACCAACTGTATTTTCTAATCTATGTAACAAGTTGGGTATGATTAATATTTATATCCCAACTTGAGGAGAAGTTTTAGATTAGAATACTATTTTGTATTTGGGTTTAGTTTAAGTATCTCATCGTACCCCACTATCAATAATTGTTCAAGTCTGATGTTGCATCAGAGATTTTGTCATGAGATGTATCCTTTTGCTCTTCAGTTATAAGAGATACTGCCTCTTCATGAAATTCCAGGCTTAGGTCATCATGTGAGATGAATTCTTGTTCAAAAGCTGAATTAAAATCATCATCTACATCCTGGACATCCAAGTTTATCATCTTCTCATCTTGTATGGGGCGTCTTCATTGTCTTGTATTGAGCTTTCTGGTATTTCAACATTTTCATGTTGTGTATCAGTTTCCTGTTCTTGATTCTTGCAACCGTCTTCAGTGCTCACTTGAGGTCTATCTTAATTTCCTGCAGAATCCTTCTCTTACCGAGTCTCCTTCTCACTATGGAGGCTGCATCTTTGGTTATTGTCTTCCCGCCTATCTTTATTGTTTGTTCCTCTCCATCCGGTTTGTTTGTTATAAACACTCTGCACCGTGGGGCATTCAGAATCTATGTGACCAAAGGAACAAGTTCAGCACCTTGGAGGCTTCCACTCATATTGAACTGCTAGTTGTCTTGCATCTCATTTACAACTTCATCCGGCAATGATTCGGATGCAGAAGCTTCAATGAAGCACCTAGCTTTCCTCCCAATGCAGTTGCACTACCCGAGAACAAGGGCTTCCCAAGATAACTTGCCATCTAACTAAGGATAGTTTTTTTTTTCACAAACCATTTTGTCAGGCAATCAGCCATCTTGTCAGGCACAGGGAAGATGCACAAATCATCTTGTCGTGCAATATCTTTCCAAATTATGTCTTTTCTGGGTTCCATTTATGCTGAAAAGGATGCAACAAAGCCTCTTCTAATAGTAGTTTGTAAGCCTGAGGAGATGGTCTTTGCAACTCCCCGTGCACTGAACTTATTTAGAACTATTGTCACATTAGTCTCAAGTAGCGACAAGAGCAATCTTTTGTGAAAATCTTGACAAGACTATTGGACTTCCCAGTGTATTATTTTCATTCTCACATACCCACATGAAAGTATTCTCTTTTGAGGATTTCCTGCTCTGATCCTTAATGACCTTAAGGATCAGCTTGTTTGGAGAATATGCAACCAAGACGAGAGAATTGGGATGAGTGAGCAGAAAATAGCAAGACACTAAAATATTGTGTAGCAGATCAGCATGAAAATGAGAGAAGGTAGACATTGTTTCAACTAAGAATGAGGAAGAATACCTTGAGGTGGTTTGGATTCTTGCTTGTAACAAGGACCAACAGTATAATTCATTTAGTATCAAGAATAGTCATGGTTGAAGGAACGGCTATCATGGTTGAAGTAATGGCAAAAACTAGGTGTAGAAGAAACTAAAATTCACTAAATCAGATTAAAAAAAGATAATTATTGCTAATTTAATAGAGTGGTGTACTTGCTAATGTCAAGTAGCAAATCATTATAAAAAAAAATTAGAAGTTATGTTGTCTTTTTTTTAATATTAAATAAAGTTAGATGTCTTGATAATTCTAGTTTTACAGAAAAGAACATTTTCAAAAATTTCTAGCTCTACAAAGAAAATGTTTTTTTAATTATACCACAAGATTTTAGAGATTTTTTTTTTTTCACTTTCTATTTCTAGAAATCCATTAGAGCTTTCTTCTTGGAACAGAAACAAAGGCATTATAGTAACTGACAGGCAACTACATGGAAGCCTAGATATATAATATTATATTATGTGGAGTTCCTCACTGAAATTTATGCCAAGATGAAAAAAATTTACATTACGTGGAGCCACTTCTTTGATTATTTTGATGATGGACATGTGCTTTTCTGATGCAGGTGCACCGAGAATCCACAGGGACAGTTATTTCAGGTGGTGGTAGGTGTGAGGACCCTGTTGCAGCAGCAGAAGAAATAGCCTTTTGCAGAGCCTGTGCTCGGTTTGGTCTTGGCTTGCATCTCTATCATGAAGACTAAGGATGTTGTGGCAAGGCCTTTCTCAGCCCTCTCCAACTCACCAAGATGCTAATGGGAGAATCACGCATCTCTCTTCAAATTTCATCTTTAAATGAGATACATGCACAATATCAGATGTAAATATCAACAAAACACTGCAAGGTCTCTGGTTTTATTGTGCGGTCTTAGAACTTAAATGGATTCTGTTATACACAACTGGTATGGGGAGACAATGTAGATTTTCCCTCAGATTTAAAGGCTGTTTGGTTTTGAGGTACCTAAATTTATTTGTCCATGTATCCTCAAGTCTCCACTCCTATTGCTTGACTAGATTCGTCCCATCTGTCCTCTCTTTTCAATTTTTAATATCATTGATTCATTATCCTGAATGCAGACGATCTTCAGACAGGACGACTTCAATGCCCGGTTTACTGAAAATTGGTTGAAATGGTGGGCATTCATAAGAGAGGTGGTTCCGTCTCTTATTGCAAACAGCAGTAGTCCATCTCTCCATTAACTGTCTTTAATTGGTGCTCCTTGGTTGTTAGTCTGTCGTCTGACCTTCCACATGAAGCATAGCTGGTAAATGTTCCTTTTTTGCTACACTATTCTTACTGCAACAGTGGCTGCCTTCCATCCGTCCTTGTAAAGTATTAACATCATTTAAAAGTGAAATGTTGCCGATGTCCAATGATGGGCGAAAGTTTTGCATTCCTCTGTAACAGCAGAAGGTCCAATATTAAGGGAGGTCTGCTGCTCAACCATGGATCGTAAGGTTGATGTCTTTTCCATTTCATACTACACGTTTCCATTGGTGGCATACACGTTTCAATTGGTGTCTTGCCACGCCTTGCAGTCAGGAAGTGCTTCAAATGAATCATATGTTAAAACCTTTTATTCGGTCTGGAGGTGAATAAAATTTATTTTTTATTTGATACGGTCTTACTTTGGAGGGCATGCCAACATCTTGTTTTATGTTTCCTGCCGCTTAGATGGGATAACTTTCCTTCTGATCGCTTGTCATGCTTCAGTTTGAATTGGATAGACGGTTATCCTTTTATTGAAAGCTGCGCCCATGAAATGAAGAGGATCATTAACTAATAACATATATATGATGCTTTTGTTGCTCTTTTATGCTTGGTAAGAAATTTTCCTTATTTTTGTCTCTCCTACATATAAAAAGTTGATCCAGATACGTACTCCCTAAGTTATAAGCAGTTCATTAAAAAAAACTGACCAACTGTCCTAGACAAGCGACCTGATTACCATGTACAATGATCTACAATATGTAATATCATATGTAGAGATACATGATGCTGTATGTCATTGACTACAGGCAACATAGAGTGCCTTTCCGTTTTTCATTCGTGCCTCATCATGGCCGTAGTAGTCTTGGGCCAGAGTTTGAAGCCATCCAGGTTGTGATTACTTCTGCAAGCATATCAACTTCCTCGGTGATCTGTGCCTGTAAGGAGCCTGAGTTTGCACCCAATGTGCTCCCTACTTCTTTCGCCACTGCCTCCCATGGGGTCCCAGCAGTAAGATTTGATAGAAGCTCACTTCCACGGTTTACAACGTTTGCCACAGATGGTGGAACATTTGGAACTACCTGCGGAAACGTGGCAGTGGGCACACAGTTAAGAGAGACCATAAAGCCAACGATAAGTGGAGAAAGCAACATGGATGCAATGTGTTTCAGCAGGTGTTCTCTAATGTTGTCCCATAAATTTTACTGCAAGGTCAAAAGTTCTAATTGAGGAAAGTGTGTGTACTCAAGGATCTATTGGAGCACAACAAAATCTCAGCCCTGTAGTATTGTTCTAGTCTACGAAGCACCCCAAGGCTCTTAGATGATAAATTAGATGGGAAGGTGACCAGAAGAAGTAAAACGGGGATATGAATGAGAGAAGCACCAGCACCCTCGAGGTTGGCAAAAAGCTACGATGCTAAAAATAATGAAAATTATAAGTGTAACAACCTAATTTTATCATAACTTACATTCTTGATGTCAGAATAATCCCAAATTGAATGTGTTGTGTTTGTCTCATTTTTCTATATTTTTGTGATTTTCTTAAAATTTTTAAGATAGTCACTTAAAATAATATTATTTTAATCACCGGTGGGTCCTACACATATTTTTACTAGTATCTCTTCTTTTAACTTGTAAAGATTAAGTTTGACTTTATTTGGATTAGTTTAATTTGAAATTATAGTTTTAAACAATTTTAATAATATATTATTATTAGTCATTTGTCATATTCTTATTTTGTTTTTATTCACCCATACCTCCTTTACCATGCTTGTCCTTTGGCCAAGTATGACAAACCATCATGTCACCCCCATATCTCTCTTTTATCTATATCTTTTTCTTCCCTTCCTTTCATTTATTTTCTCTCCTTTATTTTTCATTCATCTCTTCTTTTTTTTTACTCAAACTCAAGAGAAGAAGAAGAAAAAAGAAGAAGAATAAGAAAAGAAAAAGTTCTCTAGCCTCAAAATAGGCTTACTTTCCTTAACCAATCAAGGCCAGTAAAATCACATCCACTCTCATATTTTTTTCCAACTCCAATTGTTTATGGTTAACTTAGAATCTTGATTTGTTAAAACTTAAAAAGATAATGTCTCTATACAAAAATCTCTATGATTATTCTAGAAAAATAAAAATATGATTTTTACACTTTACTCTATATTTATATATCAAATTTACCATTTTATTTATAATCTCTCATTCTTAAATTTATAAGTTGTAAAGTTAAACTATATGCTTAATTTTTAATTTTATTTTGTAACTAAAATCTTTTATAACCAATTTAGAATCTTGATTTGTTTAATTTTAGAAATGTGATATCTTTATACAAAATTCTCTATGATTATTTTAAATATAAAATATGATTCAAAATTCTCTATGATTATTTTAAATATAAAATATGATTCTTACACTCTACTCTATGTTTATGTATTAAATTTATGATTTTATTTAAGGTCTCATATGCTTAAACTATAAGTTACAAACTTAAACTATATGTTTTATTTTGAAATTACAAAAAAATCACCTTTATGAATGTTCATCATATTGGATATAAATTTGAAGTTTCCTATATAAGTTCTTGTATAATACAATGATTTTAAAATCATTTTCCACTTTCCATTAGAAAATATGTATATATATACATTTATTTATTTATTCATTATCATGTTTTAAAGAGAGAGTTTCATATAACTTTTATATTAAATTTACTAAAATATTTCTTTTATGCAACATATTATATTAGGTCATAATTCCTTTATGCTAATTCATATTTACTTGAAACATATATACATTAGTAAGGTTTAATAAATTTGCTACTTTCCATACTATGAAATCATTCTAGAATTTGGAAAATTCATTCATTGTTAAAGCAATCGTTATAATAGTGTTAAGCCTATTTAATTTCCATTCTTACAATTTAGTACCCACTTACCTAATACATGTTTATATGCATAATTGTATATATGTGTGATTTACATACATGATCATTATTTGCATAACACATTATAGAATTCTATGACTATCATGCTTGCTTTGACATATACATACTAGTCACTTGTGTAACATACATGAAATTATACCGGATTTTCCTTATTAGTACATACACATGTCTTGATAATGCCATGGATCTTGACTTGCCTATTAACTTGATTTTGACACTCTATCATGCTTGCCTTGACATATACATACTAATTACTTGTACAAAATACATGAAAATATCCCGAATTTTCCTTGTTAGTACATACACATGTTTTTATAGTGCCATGGATCCTGACTTGCCTGTTAATTTGATTTTGACATGGACCACATCTTACTTGTTACTAGACATGTATATGTATTAACCTTGATATGATTGGTTCATCATATTCTGGATTGATTTTCATGTAATATAACTTAAACCTTGGGTTATGGGAGAACTAAAGGGTGGACAAATATTGTATCGTAAAAGGTTTAGGATAGGTTGCGCAACCGAAATAGGGGCCCATCCGCGGGGGCGTCCGGATGGTACTGAGCCATCATCTCTTGTTTAGTCCATGTTGATGGGACGACCGATTACTCAGTAATCGGTATCTGCTTGAGTGCTTAGCGGCACGGCTGGTTCAGCGCCAGCATCTTGGCCGGGTCCCGGATATGCATGGGTACTTTCATGATACAGGTTTATTTCTTCACCATTAGTTCAAATATAAAATAAAATATGATATTAAGTTAGACTTGATATGCATGTATATCCCTGTTTGATATTTTTACTTAATCATTACTCTTTCCCATACATGTGCATATGATTTTTACGTCAATTCATATTTTACTTGTTAGTGTATATTGCACACTCCCTATGATACATGTCTATTTCTTCACCATTCAGTTCAAAATATAAAATAAAATATGATATTAAGTTAGACTTAATATTCATGTATATCCTTACTTGATATTGCTACTTAATCATTACTGTTTTCCATACATGTGCATATGCTTTTTACATCAAGTCATATTTTACTTGTTAGTGCATATTGCATGCTTCCTACGATAGGAGTCTATTTCTTCACCATTCAGTTCAAAACATTAACTAAAATAGACTTGATATGCATGTACATTCTTCCTTGATATCATTACTTGATCATTTAATATTTTCCACACATGCGCATACTTTCATATCCACACTCATATCTAACATATTTGTTTATATTACACGCTCCGTACTTCTTATTGTTTTACTTGCCGAGTTTAACCCTGAGCTCCCCACACGCTCAGATACTGAAGATATGAGCGAGGATCCGCCATTGCACGATCCGTACTTTCTAGAGCAGGTTGAGCAACAGTAGATTTATAGGCCTCCGCTTGTGTATTTTTGGTTTGGTATATATCACCCCTTTGGGACTTTATTTCCAACTTTTATATTAGTATTGTACTTGTTTCTTATGTTAGACTATATATCTTCTCTTTTATATGGTAGTGACTAATTTCCAAGATTCTGGTTTATAACTAGTATTCAGTTCCATTCATTTCTTCTTTTACATACTTATAGGCCTCGTGCACGTCGACTTACACGTGCCCGCCGGTAATGCACTCCGTTTTCGTATCTCTCTGAAAAATGGGGCGTTACAATAAGCCACTAGAAATGAAAGGGATGGTCTGCTTAGGCATGGTCTTCTGATAGGGGATAATGCTTGAACAGGTTCCTTGCATTATTATTCACATGGTTTTCTCCTAGGATGCAACTTGGGTTGGGTTCAATCCGATCCCACCCGGTCTTGGGTAGAGTTGCCTAGGAGGTTTAGAATATGATTTGGGTTAGGATTGAAGAAAGACAACACAATCCTTAGGTAGAGTTGAGTAAGGGTTGATCCATTATGACTTCAAGCGGCTTCTTGTTATCCAAACCCATCCCTCCTGCCTGATTTTTAGGCGTTCCTGTTGTGAGGCATAAATGGAAAGGATATGGGTCCAAGATGAGACCTATTTTAGCTTTCGGATCGGGTATGAAACATGCTAAAATTTTCCAGATCCTAGTGCAAGAGCCTCGTGTCTAACTTGGATGCCTTTGCATCTAATCCGACCCAAATCCTGTCTAATCCAGAAAGTCTGATCTTTACCCAATATATCCAATAGATTAATGATCGTAATCGAATACATTCACATCAAAATTTGTTTTTGTAAAATGAAAATTGAAGAAAAATTTCTCTCAAACATATCTATCTAATGAAATTTCTCGTCTCTCTTCCAAAATCAAACTCTCTATGGAAAAAGATAGTAAGGATGTTGAGGTTATTTTGACTATTTTCTCAAATGACCCATGTTTTAAGTATCCTTTAATGTTTGCTTGATTTCTTTCTTCAACCTTGTCGAAACAAGGTTCTGAACATATGTTGGGACTTCAAAAACACAGGACAAAATTATCATTCAAACTCTAAATTAATGAGACCTCAATTTCTCTAATTTTTTTTAAGGTTAAACACGAAACTAAACCCATACATTACCCATTTCTTCTAAAATGGATCTGCCCAATGAATAACCGACCCAACATTTAAACCTTTCTAAAATTTGTGATGACCCGAACAAACCCCACTAACAAGATAAATGGGTAACTCATGAGTCTATATCTTGCGCTCGAAGTATGCATCAATTGGATACAGGTGATGGCACCCAACCCGATGAACCCACTCTCAATTGATCCTAACACAGCACGAACCCATACTACAGCCAAGCCTAACACAACCACCCTGTACCCACACCAAAACTCGTTCTAATTAAAGTGTACATATTCTCACATGCTACATGACAACATATTAAATATGTGATGGGGATAGGATGCATTTATGCTTTGTGTCAAGACTGCTTCAAAACTTTTTTATAGTTAGTCATATTTGGTAATGAAATAATTTATTTAAGTTCCATAATATATATCCGTGCAAGTTATTGTTGGTATAAGGATCAAGAAAGGATCTCTCAATGTCTATACACAATGAATGATCATGACATAAGTTCTTGATTTCTCAATGTCTATACACAATGAACGATCATGACATAAACTTACATAACAAGTTTACACATGCTTTTCAATTTATTTGATCTTTGAAATTTTGAAGAAACTTATATACTCATGCCATGCTTGTGTGAGTAGGTTCTCTTTGTACAAAATATGACCCAACTTAATATGATCCAACCCAAAATGGAACCAAATGAAGTTGTTTTATGAGGTTGGAATGGGTTAGATTGATTATTACCCACCCAAAGAAAGGACTGGGTTGGGTTTAGGCCTGCTAACTGGGCCGTGCCCGGCACGGCACGCATGCCCGGGCTTAGGCCCGGGCTCGGCCCGCCGGTACGGCACGGCGGGCCCGTGCCGTGCCGGCCCATGTTATTTAAAAAAAAAAATGGGAGGCTACTTAGCTTCATTTAACTGGATTTAACAAAAAGTAATAACAATAAGAAAATATTATATTATATTTAATTACATTACATTGATATAATTGCTCTATAAATCTTTTTAGAATTTATACAAAGCCCGAAGAGAGGGGAGAGGACCATGACCGTCACCCTCAACTTATTCTTAGTATTTTTTCTAAGAGATTTATGAGTTAAAAATTACAAAAAAAAATTGAAAATACAAGAAAATCCAAACAAATGTAGATACTTTTAATCATGATTGATCTTTTTCTGGTAAGGTCTCTACTACTACTTAATTAGCCAAATCTTGTTCTCTATTTTCTGATAAGGTCTCTAATACTAGTTCATTACTTTTAATCATGATTGATCTTCTCCACGGCTATAGGAAAAAAATTTGCAATTTAAAATTGCAAGAAACCCCCAACGGCTAGAAAAATAGCCGTTGGGGGGCTATTTGCAAAATTATTTTGCAAAAAAACCCCCCAAATCCCCCAACTGTTCTATTGAAAAAAAAAATGCGTGCCAGGCCGTGCAAGGCACGCGAGCCATGCCCGGCACGTGCCGCGCCGGGCGTGCCCAACGGGCCGCCCAGCCCAGTTAGCAGGCTTAGTTAGGTTAGAGTTGAGATTTTCTACCTCGAGTTGGGTTAGGATTGACTCTCAATCAAATACAACCCAACCTGTTTGATTTGCGCCCCTGTTTGCTCCTACTTATGTGAAGTCTTTTGACAAGCATAAAGCTGTGCAATTACTTGTGTGATTAGAAAGTTTATGAATACGATATCCTCTAATAAAATTGTCCTGTGCAATTACTTGTGTGATTAGAAAGTTTATGAATACGATATCCTCTAATAAAATTGTCCTTTTACCGTTCAAGGGAAAGAAATTACAAGGTTTAATTATCTGTAGCACTGTAGCTTCAAAATGAGCTGTTTTTCAGTAACAAAACAAATGAGACCATGTGGAAACAAGTTAGAGTTGATCAAACACATGTAACTCTTTCCTTGTACATTTTGGGGCATGACCATGAAAGGTATTGATCATCCATGGAATGGATGACTGAAATTTTTGACCGACTTTTTAGGTTATTATCCTAAATAGGGAGAAGTGTTTCTAGGATTCCTCCTCAGTTAGTTACCTAAATAATCAATCTAAAATGTCACAGTTGTCCATCTAATAGACTATCCACATAGTCCATCGAGATCTACATGACTTTTGATGATCATGTATGAAAATTCGTTTCATTTAAAAAGTGTGATAAGGGATCATGTGCGCAATTTGTTCTACTGTTGATACAGCATGAATGGTTGATCTAAAATCTCAAGAGTTGCGGTCCTAGTTTGGGATCAAGAAAACAGTATGAGGAATACCATCAAATACTACAGTTTAGAAGCCTAGGATATTATGGAATTACATAACAAACATTTAAAAATGCAACTTGCCTGTTGCAACGGGAATCCATGATCTCCAGGCAACGTTTGAACAGACACATCCATCACCGAACTTATAGCAGATTCCGAGCTTAAAATTTGAGCAAGAGTTGAAGTCTCATCAATCTTATCATCACTGAATTTTATCAAGAGGTTATGTGAAACACCATAATAAGATTTTATCTGCACAAGAGAAGTGGATTCTTGAGACCTCAAAATAGGATCATAGCAACATACAAGCAAAAACGGCTAGGAAAATTGAAAATCTTGAAATCAAAGAAACAATTCGGCTCAGATAACCATGAAAGAGGTTCATTACTGGTGGAGAGTGAAAATCTTGTAATATACTGTCAATACTTCAGTCTCTATTTGATCTTAGCCTCTGTCACATTGTGCATACTGGAATTTGTTGGGGCTCGTCAACACACCATGGTTCTAAATGCATGTACCGACATTATGTTCGCACACCAGATTTATTAACTTCATAAACCATTGAAACATTGAGTATGTCACGATTTCATATGCTTCAACATTTATTTGAATACAAACTTTATAAACTTCATACGGCATTGAAATGTTGGATTATGTTCTAAAGAAATTCTACAGCATTTCTTCCAGCTAATATTTCTACGGAAAGTTGGGAAATATTTCCCTTTGAACATGTATTGGGTGAAGAACAAATCCTTTGGGGTCACCTGGTTTCCTTTGGCTAAAAACCATTGGAATTAGTCGTTAGTTAATGGGTCTATCACTGAAGGTTTGGCATTTTACCCAAACTAGAATAAAGAGGGCATGCCAGTCCTTGGCCAACTCTTAGTTCTTGAGCGTAACTTGCATACTGACCAATGTGGGGGAGACCTTACAAAGTATAGATGCATACACAAGTTTCATGCACCGACATGGACATGGGGTGTCTGATATGACAACACTCCAATATCTAGACAATAGAACAAAACTACATGTGTTTTTTAAGGGGTAAAAAAGGAAGTGTAGGCTGTCAGAAAAAACCAAATTCCGAGGATCCTGCCACTCATTGCATTAGGGCAAATCAGTAATTGAGCATGAAATTAGTATAAATGAACTTGAGTTGGACTCCGAAGGTTCATAGCATAACATTTAAATAGGTTGCAGCAAGGCTCGCCTCCATGCAAATTCATGCTAACCTCACTGCTAAGCGAATCTCGCTGCCGTATGAACCTTGCTGCCATGCTCATGCAACCCTCACTGCGATTAGTGTGTATTAAGCCACTTCCCCCACTTAATAAGGGAATAAATTATATTTTATAGAGGGGTGTTTTTCCATTAAATCTTCATTTTAAGAAAGGGGTTACGACCCACTTTTTGAGAAATGAATCCCTATTAAAAAGGGTGATTAGACCAAAGGGCAAACCTCTAGGATGCCTAGAAATAAGGGTCTCGAGGACTAATTTTAAGACCTCTGAGATCTAGAGATGAAGAGGGAAAATCCTTGTTGTTAGTGACCAAGCCTTGAGCTTTTTGGAGATATATTCTCCTAGCTCATATAGTTCTTTAAAAATTCCAGAAACTTAATCCAGCTTAAGAGATCGCTCTCTAAGCTTTAGACATTTATTCGGTCTTGATAATAGTTCTATAAGAATTATGCAAAAAGCTCAATCAAGCTCCTCAAAGGGAACACTCAAGCCTTAGTGTTAGATAGTCAACGGGAAGCAAGATTATTTCCCCATTGCAAATGCAAAGATCTTAGCATTAGACAAAGGATAGATCAGATCAACTCTTTCTCTTAATGTTGAAAATAATGCATTATGAAACTCGTTATATTGCGTGATGATACCTATCGCAAGCTCAACGGCCAACGCTATATAACAGTAGAAAATAACTCGATGCATCATAATGCTGTGTTTTTTATGTTTACATTTTATTATGTTATGTTACATTATATGCTCTTATATTATGTTACATTATATGCTCTTATATTTTTGACTAATTTCAAGATTGTTATAGATTTTTTGTAATTGATTATTAACTGATTGTTGCAATATTTTGCTTCATTGCTTTTGCAATTGATAACTTATTAATTTATGATTGCTTACTATATTTTTTATTGATAATTGAATTTTCTTAATTGCTATTGATTCTTCAGCTGAACTGAAATAAACACAAAAAAATATGAATGAGCATTACAAAATATAAATTACAATATTGGTAATAAATGAAAATGAAATAAATGAGTTTGAAATTTTTTTTCTAATTTGGTGATGACTAAAATTACTATTGTAAAATTAATATAATTTATAAGGTAAAATAAAAAAACTATAGTGAAAGTTGTTAAAAACTTAGAATAGTTTTTATGTATTATAGAATAGTTTTACATTATTTAATAGTATTTTTTAATTTATTTTTTTATTAAGAAAAATTACTATATATAAGTTTTATATTATTTTTCTTAGGTAAATAACAAATTGCATAACCTATATTATACATTACGCTATATATGATGTAACCTAACAAGGCAAAATGTTATGTTACTGTTATCATTATTTTAAACATTGCTCTCTCCTTTTCTATAAAAGAAAATTCTTCTGTAATTCTTTCATTCATCAAAGATGTAGTAAGAACCAATTTTTCTGTCAAATAGTCAACACATTTAATTCTTTAGTATTTACAATTAAAAACCTAAAATAAATAAATAAATAATAATTAGTTTTTATCAAAAGGTTGGCAATAATATACCTCATCTTGTACATATTTTTGAGGTGAATAAAGGCATTCATATTTATGTGCCTAACATAGATGGACAAGGGTGTCATGTCCCACATAACCAGAAACATAATTTTTTTTTTTTTTTGTGGTGGAGGGAGCATCCTACCGAGAATAATTACAATTTCAAGGCAAGCTTGGGAAAGAAAATTGAGGTTGGACCTCATTTTCTTTCCTCTTCTATCATGATTGTAGTCCCTTTTGATTTGGTTAAAGCCATCAAATTAGTCATACATAAGGATTTTACAATTCCTTTGAAACAAATGGAATATAAGGCAAATTTCTCAGGTTTTTACAATTAACATTCACAAAGAGCTTTATGAATTAAAAAGAAGCCCTCAAAGTAACTAGAGAAACAAAGTTGCACCTGGACAACACTATATCATAACTCATTTATTGAGCTGGAAAAGATGAATTAACAGAACTCCATCAATACTTCCATCCAAATCTCTTGACCAGTAAGTCTACAACACACAAAATATGCTGCACTGATGCAGCAACACCGAAAAGGATATGATACTCTAATATGTGAATATTTTCAAAAAATACACATGATACGTTTGTTTGATACACAGATGTGATACCTCTAGTTTCAAGAAGTATCCATTCAACATAGCACATAAATAACCATTGGAAATCGAAACAATTGAAGGGTAATTGAAAGGTGTGCTCATCCTCATACTATGCTAAGTCATTGACAAGGAAACTCCAGTCAACCTTTATACATCTATGTCAGAAATTTATAGTATAAAATTGCTGATACATATAAATTTATAGTATACTATAAATTTACAGTATACTAGCTTGTATATTTCATTTCAGTACCTAAATTTTGCCAAAGCTATCATTATATTAACATCTTCTCAGCTCATACATATAATTTTCTAGAAAGAAGGATGAAGAGTTAGTAGCTCAGACCACTAAGCATTGTTGTTCTGTGAAATAGTTATCTCAAACCACATAATATAGAAGGATATTTCTTCTTTAATCTATTTGTTTAACAAAATGAGGTATTTTGATGCTAACTTACATAATTTAGGGGCATATGTCTAAGTATCGACATTTACGAGGCATGTATCTAAATATCTAAAATTTGGGATGTATTGTATCTAAAGGCCCGAAAATGACACATTAAAATAAAAGATTTTGAGTTTATTGGAAGATTAGACTGCAAGAGTGGTGTGTTCAACATTATATACATATATCTATGTACATGTGTAACAACCCAACCTTTTTTAATTGATTTTGTTATTATATTTTAATTGTTATTGAACATGGTGTATCTCAATTACGGGATGGTGTGGAATCCATGGTTAAGGGATATTTTCAAAGATCATATTTTAAAATATTGATTGATTAAGAGTAATTGAAATTGAATTAGGATTCCTAATAAGGGTAGAATGTGGAAGACTTAATTAATCAATTAAAGTTCAATCAAATTATCTAATTTTAAAGGAACTAGAATTATCATTGAAGACACTTTCCTAATCAAACTAGACTTCAAATTATGAGAAATTAAGGGCTAATATACAAAAAAAAAAAAAAGGATTTTGAAATTGATAACAATTAGAACTTCTAGTTGAATTGAGCTTCAATCTAGACTTGATGATATAAAAAAATTGGAGCGTTATATTTGCCATCACTAATAGTGAAACTTCATTTTGTAAGCATTTGAAAACTATATATTAATCTATAAGTTGTTTTTGTTGTTCGAAAATTTTTCTGTTCATCTTACATTTCTGGTCATACCCTATGTTTTTAGTTCATGATTTCATATGAAATGTACAAGTTTCTACAATACAAAAATTGATATATTATGAAATACAATTTAAATCTGTTATTAAATTTTAATGATGATTCGTCTTTTAACTTATGGATGAAAGAAGTGATGTGCCATATAGAGTTAAGTATCGCGCAGACCCAAGTACCACCTCAAGGTTGATGAGTCCACCTCTAGAATTTGTTGGAGTCGCCTTCCCCAAAATCCTAAGCATATAGTTTTCTGAATGAGCCTTGTGAATTATATGTTTTTTATGGCCTTTAATTATATGAAATTAAGGTATTGATTGTATTATTAACAAACTTCTCTGAACCAATAATAAGATGTGAGTTTTTTATTAAACTTGTTAACTCACTAATATTTTACTAGCTTCCAAAATTCTGATTAGCTCGAGAATTCGGTATGGGGAGTTTAGAAGTTGTTCATATTCTGCTAGTTGTTTTTTTTTTTTAAAGATTTTAGTTTTAGGCACCCATCCGAGAGTTTAAAATTTATATGTAGAAGATTTCATGCATTGTATTGGATATTTCAATTTTTTTTAATCTGGATTTTCATAATTATGTGATTTGATACCTTGGAAGAGAATAGTTATGTTTCTTATATTTTAGTTATTATGCCTTGTATGCAGGGATGAAACTAGGTTTCTAGAATTAGAACAGCCAATAATAAAAGCTTCAACTTCTATTAATAAAAGTATATTATAATTTGTCATAAAATTAACTTAATATTCCATAAATAAAAGCATACTATAATTCATTCAAAAAATAAGACATAGTAATAAAAAAATGGTTTTCAAACATTTTAATGCCTAATGCGAAATTAACTTCAACTTTTGTTATCAATAATAATATACTATAATTCACTTTTGAAGAAAAATAAAAAAAGAGAACAAAAAACTAACAAAATGATGGTTTTAGAGATCTACACCTTAATTTCTTTGAGACAACCTTAATTTGTTCGGACTGTGCTCCTTCCACTCAACCACAGCTCCCAATCAACAAACTTGTGTGCAACCTTTGGATTAAAATTTAGCTAACTAATCAAGAGATAAAAAATTTTACTTACTAACTAATCAAGTTATAAGACCTACTTATATGATAACTTACGCATAAAATAGCCAGCTCTCATGTGACGGAATGGGAGGAGGGCACCATGGCCCCCCATTGTCTAAAATTAGTTGTGTCACTGCCTGTGTGAGCATTAGCAAGCTTAACTTTTGTACAGGATATGTCTCATATACATATTGTCGATGTAGCGACTCCAACCTATCCTACAAGGTGGAGGGCAGCATGATGAGAATTGAGAATATGTGAATTGAGGCTTATAGACAAAGTCGAACCAAAGGAAGTTATCATCTAAATTGGATTTCTTATTCGGTATCATAGTCCTTAAGATAGAAAATTTGAAATCATGAGAATTGAAGCTATTTGAATTGAGCTTTATAGCTAAGGTTTGGTCTAAGAAGTTAACAGGATGGACTAGATTGGAATCCATTGGATTTATTATCGGGTGTCAACGTAGCACAGTGGAAGCATGGTGAATAATTTAAAAGTTTTATAGATTGCAATAAAGAGAGTATTGACTGTTGACTTTATTGACTTGATAATGGGATGATTCAGGTTTGGTGATTACATGGGTTAAGTTTCCAGAACAAAACTTCCTAAAGAAGAAAGAACGTAATATGTCAACCTTTATATATACTACTAGTTAACTATGTAATTGCAAGTGCTGCCATACCGCAAAGTAAAGCCTCATGCACGTCTGCAAGAGGTCAGGGTTTCAAACCCACCTTACATCAAGTTACGGCCTTTATATTCTAGGAAAATTAACTTAATAAATAGTTGATAAAAAACAACCAACAAAATTAGTTTTTAAATAACTTCGTATGTTTAGGAAGATATTGTCATAAGGGGACAAAATATGCTGATTAAAACTTTGAGAGCTGAAGTGATACTGACCACGTTTTAAGGGGGTTTGCGAAACTTTACCATTATATTTCAATACAACATATATGTATTCTTAAAGTTCATAATTTAGATTTCACCACTACAGTTTATATAATTGCCCACAGACTTTGCATCTACTTGATTTTACATCCTGTGTATGCTTTTCATGTCTTCGTGTGTGCAAACAACTATTATAATTTAACCATTTCAAATTTTATATTTGAAGTTATCCAAAAGAAGAAAAGAAAAATGAAAGAACAAAAGTAGGATAATTTGTAGTTTTACAAATTAATTAGAATTAATGTTGTTAGATCATAGGTGTGCTTGTGTGCATGAGTGTGACCATCTCTTTTTCCCAATATTATGAACAACATTCTCTTCTTGTTGGTGAAAGCAACTTAGTTTACATTGGTAGATTTATCTATAACCCAAAAACTATGTTTTATGATAAAAGTCCGGTTAGCTCAATTCTTTCACCGAGATGAGTTCACGGCTACTAAATGGGTAACGTGTAGTAGATATCTTGTTGTATGATATTGCTCTGCTTAGCGAAAGCAACTTAATGTACATGGATAGATCTACTCATTTCTAGAAAACTTTTTTTAAACCCAATATAGCATAGGTGCCTTTGCCATGATAAGCACCCGGCGACCTATCGGTCAAATCTTTAAAAGTCATCAATCAAAAATTGAAGTTCTACTTCTATAATTGAGGAAGATTCATCAGGGCTCAGAAACAACTCAAGATGGACAATACCTCGAGAATAGCTTTAATGATGCCTTTTTCACAATGAGATTTGATGATGTTGATGATATGTGAATGATGGTTGCTCTGTTAGAGAGTTGTAATTTTTTTAGCTTTGACACACCAATTTAACGCAGCACAGAACTAATTAGGGTTCATGGAAAGGGAATTTAGGATTTAATGGTGGAATTTAGGGATTTTGATGAATTTGGAGAAGAACATATTAGGTTTCGAGCCTCAACACCCAGGCAAACCCACACCCATTTTCAATGAATTTACAAATAAATATTACAAAAATAATAGCAAATCAGTACGCTAAAGTTTTAATTGCAATAACATATCATCCTTTGCTTGAAAATTCTATTTATAAGCCTTATTTATAGATAACAACTAAAATCTAGTAAAATCCCTAATAATAAAATCATATCTTCAACAATTAAGCCTAAATCAAATCCAAGAAGTATCTTCAACAATAACCTAAATCAATATGAAAAAGATTTTCAAAAATAAAACCTAAATTCGATCCCTAATTAAATCTAACCTTTATGTCAAATCAAATAAAATTCCTAATCAAATTTGGCCTCTATTATCCCATCAAGGAGCAACCAAGATATCAGTCATAACTAGTATTTTAAATATCGACTTAGATTTCTATATATCAGCTGATATCTTGTTAAAACACCATCCACCAATATGATATCCCTCAAATGTGAACCACATTTTATTATCAATATGCACAGAGATATAGGCTTGATTGATTAATCAGGCAATATTTTTTCAAATACGGACAGATATCAATCAACATCAGGATCTCTTCTGCTCAGTGTTCTAAATATAGGTTGGTATATCGGTATACCAGTCGATATCTCGTTTTTTACAAAGAAACGAGACGATATGGGAGGTTTTTATCGCATATCGTTTTTGACCGTTATGTGGCCGTTATATCGGCCACGTGCGATATATCAGTCGGTATCCGGTATGTGAAAAACCGGTCGATATGACTAATTATCGGTTTTTTGTTAAAGAGTTACGATTGCAGTTGAAACCCGTTAACCCGTTAGACCTGACTCGATAGGAAAAACATAAAATCCGATTCTTCCCCTATTGCAAACAAAAAAACCCTAAATCGCTTGATCCTCCGTCACGACCGAGCTCCCCAGTCCTCGTCGCCTTAGCTATCGTCAGCTGCCAATTCCGTCGCCGCCTCTCCGGCTCTCCATCCTCATCAACTGGTCGATCAATCGCTTCTCTCAGTCAGTCGCCGTCGCTATCGAGTCCCGAGCAACCGAATCTAAGATTTCGTCCATCGTCGTCTCTCCCTGCTTCCGTCACCGGCGACCCATCTCTCCCTCTTCCTCTTGCGTGCCTTCTATCATTGTCGACCTTCAATTTTGGTAAGTTCTATGATTTTAATTTTTCTTTAAATTTCAGTTTAAATGTTACTCTAATTTTCTTTTAAATTTTAGTTTGTCATTATAATTAGTATATTTGAGTTTTTAAATTATGAATGAGTAAGGGAATTTTCAGTTTGGAATTTTGGATGATAGTTGATGCCTAGGACAGCAGGGCTTCAGCCAATGAGTCAGTGACTATAGTCTACAGTGAATTCGAATCACTGATTCACAGTGATTCGATTCACTTATTCACACTGAATCAGTGAACCGAATCACTAATTCAATGTCACTAATTCATATTGAATCAACATTGAATCAGTGATTCGGTTCACTGATTCACACTGAATCAGTGTGAATCAGTGATTCGAATTCACTACATTTGTATGTTTGTATGTATGAGTTTCATGGTAAATAAAATTTGTAAATTTGTATTAGTAAAGAAAGAAATAGATTATATTAGATAAACTTTCATATGCTTACAAGTTACATCATAGCATTGCACATACAAGAATTAGTTGAATTATTGGACGGGATTATTGGATTACTGAACTGGATTACTAGACAAAACAATTCGAGTAATTAGCTATTTTAATACACTTTGATACACTAATCAGTATGCTCTATGAGGCCTCTTTTTAGACATAGAACTTTTTAAATTTGTTTATATTTAATGTTGGCATGAATGGGGGAGTTTAGGTTCTCCACTCTTGAAATACGAAGATATTGCACCTTGAAATCATCTAAGAATTAGAATGATTAGTAAAAACTTGAATTCTTAAATAGATTAAATTAATATAAATTAGTAACTTTATTTATGTTATAACTTTATGTTTATTAACTTTATTTTTATAATTATTTTTAACTTAGATTATGTTTATTAACTTTATTTATATTAGTAAAAACTTGAATTCTTAAATACATTAAGTTAATATAAATTAAGTGCATCAATTATTTTTTTGCCTTTTATTATAAATTTTGAGGTCAGAAATAGCTTGAAGGATATCCTCTTCTGGTGCTTCCAATGTCCAAGAGAAGCGTAGAGGTAAAGATCTAGATTGGGATTGGGAGAAAAAAATACCCAATAAGCCCAATAAAATAGGGTGTAATTTCTGTAAGAATGAATATGGGAGAGGCATTATCCGCTTGAAGAAACATTTAGGTCATATCAGCGGGAATGTCAGAGGCTGTCCCCTGATCCCAAATGACGTAAAGCAGAAAGCTCTGATAATGCTAAATAAAACTAGAGAAGTAAAGAAAAAGAAAGCAACAGAACTTTAAAATTTGTTAAAAGAAGTTCGTGTTGGGGAACAAAATGAGGAGACAACTCTAGAGGAGTCATCTTTTTGCAAAACAATAGGTCAATTTTCTCGCAAAACAACAGGACCAATGGATCAATTTGCTATTCGATCGATCGAGGAGATAGTAGAAGCAGCTCAAAAACAGTCTACCATGTCATCGACCTCCAGAAAAAAGGCCAGAGATGATACAATTTGATACATTGCCAGATTTTTTTTTATGAAAGAGGGCTTGCATTCAATATTGCTACGCAGCCATCTTTTATGCAGATGGTCCAAATCATTGGCATATATGGACCAAACTTACAGACTCCTAGCCCGTACGAGCTAAACGAGATTTGCCTCCAGAGAGAGGTCGAGGAGACAAATACAACTTTTGAATCATTCAAACGGAGTTGCCGAACAAATGGCTGCACTTTAATGACTGATGCGTGGTCGGATCGAAAAGAGAGAAGTTTAATGAATATTATTGTATATTGTCCGGCCAGTACAACCTTCTTATTGTCTCAAGATGCATCTTCTGAGAGACACGATGACAGTTATATCCACAAATTTGTGGAGAGGGAATGAACGAGCTTAGCGTAGAAAATGTTGTACAGATTATGACAGATAATGCCTCGAACAATATGGCTGCAGCAAACACATTGGCTCTGACGCATCCAAACATATTTTGGACACTTTGTGCAACACATACAGTTAATCTGATACTTGCAGATATTGGAAATGTTAAATACATCCGAAGTGCAATTATGATGGGGAGATCAGTCTCCGTGTACATATACAGTCACAATAAATGTTTAGATATTATGAGAAAGGCGATTGGTGGAGAGTTAATAAGGCCAGGTACAACTAGCTTTGTCACGATATTTATCTCTTTATCATCAATCAGAGAGGAGCTGCATCATATATTTATTTCTGATGACTAGATGGATTGCACTCTGTCCAGAACAGAGACAAGAAAGTATTTATTTAAATTAATAAAAATTTATATTTTATAATTTTAAATTATACGTTATTCATATTTTTTAATACATCTTTTTATAAATATTTAGGTTGCAGAAATAATTGCTAGCAACAAATTTTGGGACAACACAAACATTGCTCTAAAAGTATTTACTCCACTGGTGAAAGTTTTGCGTAGAATTGATGGGGACAAGGTCCCTTCAATGGGCTTTCTGTATGGTGACCTAGAGACTGCTAAAGAGGAAATAAGAGATATTCTAGAGGGTGAAAAAAAGAAATAACTTCCAATATGGAAGATTATTGATAGGAGATGGGATGAAAAACTTAAGGGTCCTCTGCATAGAGCTGGATATTTCTTGAACTCTCTGTATTACTATGTGAAGCAGCCTGAGATTGATGCTGATAGGTCGTTCATGTCAGGTTTCGTTAACGTGATGCACAGATTCTATCCAGATGATCATGATAGAATTGATAAGATTGCACAGCAGCTCCCAATGTATCAAAATCAAAATGGATCATTTGGAATATGTTTTGCAAGGGGAGCAGTAAAGAGAATCATTAATCCAGATATCCATTTCAATTTAAAAAAATGCAAAATTCAATCTATTTTTAATTAAAGAAACTATTAAATAGCTAATAACTATTTCTAAATATTCATTGCTAGCTCAATGGTGGCAATTCTACGGGACAGATGCTCCCGAATTGAGGATCATGGCAATGAGAATCCTGAGGCTGACAACCAGTTCTTCGGCTTGTAAACGGAACTGGAGCACATTTGAGATGGTATTATAATTTTAACTTTTCTAATTAAATATTTCTTCTTCAAAATAGATATGTTCTAAATGAACTTCATGTAATTATCTTTTATTTAGGTGCATACAAAGAAAAGAAATAGACTAAATTCTAAAAATTGCATGACTTAGTATTTGTCAAATTCAATGCAAGGCTCAAGAGCAAACTTTCAATCCCAAACAGAGATCCCCTAGTAGCATACAATGAAGAGGAAAAGGTCACCGAGTGGTTCATGCCTGAGAAAAAAATGGCGATCCTTATGAGACTAGTGATGATGACGTCTTTTCTGGAGAACAATTGACTTTTCGACAGGTGTCAATTGCTATGGGTGCTAATCCGAAGAAGAGAATGAATGAAAGAGTTAAGGCATCTAAGTCCAAAAGTAGCAAAACTTTAAAGGAAAAATATCATCATTTTCAAAGTCTAAGCAGTGGCACACATCAGATGATGATGATGAAGAAGTTGACACATCATCATCAGATGATGAGCAAGGCATGCTATCAAATGAACCAATAGACTCTGAATCTAACTAGAAAATATATTGTAAAGATTGATATCTAAAATTTCTAGCATGTTTCAAATAAACTCATTTAAAAGACAATGTTGTAATTTTATAAATTATATCACTTATGTATTGTACAAACACTTTTCTTTTATCTTGAAAACTTAATTTTCTTAATTTTATAATTATATGTCGCTTTGTGCATATGTGAACGTTCTAAACGGTATCTGCAAATTCGTAAGTTGAATGTAAATAAGCCAATGTAAGTACTATAAACTTGTTTTATTATATTCTATATAGCCAATTAAATGATTATTCTTTAACTGGTATGACACCGATATGACACTCCGGTATTTAGGGTTATATCGTGATATCCTGCCCGGTATCCAGTAACCGGTATGTAATTTGGCTGACCGGTATGGGACCAGTATCCGATATTTAAAACACTGCTTCTGCTGACCAAAAAAACCCATGACCCTACCTGTTGACCATGCAAACTTGAATTATATAATGAAAGAGAGAAGATTAGGGCTCAATTTGTCTTGATCCTTTCTCCTCATCGATAGCCTTCGTGAGGCAACAAAGATGGTAGCAATAAGCAGCAACACTGCAGTGGATAGTAGGCTCACTAGATATTCAATTTGATTTTTTGTTTTTTGTGTTTTCAAGGTCGATTATTCGGTTGGTTTATGACTTGACGCATTTGAGAAGCCTCTTCAAACGGTTAGTTATTCAAGGGCTTGATGCAAATTGCGAAGGTAATCCTTAATGCACTAAAGCTATTTTAAGTAGTTTTATATGATTTATGTGGCAATGACATATATATATATATATATATATATATATATATATATATATATATATATATATATATATATATATATATATATATATATATATATATATATATATATACATCATCCAATATAATACCCAATATGACATCTAATATTTGGTAAATATTGCATGTCACCCTAAATATGATGTCTAATATAGATTTTTTGTATCCATATATCGCCAATATATGATATTTAAAACACGGTCACAATTTTAGTATTCTGGTACACTTTAAGGACATCTATTCAGGAAACTTAAATTATTAACTCAATTTTCTCTCTAAGTAAATTAATATATTTACTATATGAAAACAACCCTGATCCTTCAACAATAAACCACTCTGATGTCTAGCAGTTGATTCTTTTTTAAGGAACTGGCTTGTGGCTTTTATAAATCATGAATCACTATCATTAACCTAATTAAATTCAACCACGAATAAGTTACGAATATACTGAAAATGGTGAGACTCTCCTTTGAATTGTACACAAATTACAGAGCTTTTATGTTCCAGAGGAAATGCAATAGGCTTAAGCTCTCATTTTAAATAAAAAGAGAAGAGAAAAGGATAAAGAATTAACCTGAAGGGAGAAAACTACTAGTTAAGCCGGTAACTAAACCGAGCAGAAATCAAATGAAACAGAATAAACGTGTAGATCAAAAGTGAAGAAAAGCAAGATAAAATGCTTGTCCATCCAAACATTAAGCCACAGTTTCTGTGTGTATGTGTGTTTGTCTGAGCAAATATGTGAAAACACAAAACACACATGTACACGCCCATTATCATTCTTATCTGAAACTCAAAGCCTTGTAAAATCGAATGGATGAAGTTTAAGAACCTTCTAAAATTAAATGATTATTGTAACATTACATACCAGTCTCCGAGTTTCTTCTGGTTTTGGAGTGAAATCTTCTCTTCCATTCACTAGGTCTGCATACAATGGAGGAAGTTGCTCAATTAAAGGGAGGACTTGTCTCATAACAGGAGGGCTGAAACTCTCCAATTGTTTCATGGCCATTTGTGCCTAGTATTTCAGAGAGGAATTAATGGTCCATCAGTTTGCAGAATAATATCCAGAGAGATTATTCTCTTTTCAAGATGAATGCAGATAGATACTTCTCATGGTTGTTTTCTTTATTCATAACAATAGCATACTTTTTTTTATTTAAAAAAATACATAGAAGATTATAAACCATTAAATAGCAAGATTTACTAGACAACAAATAGCTATATTTGTAGAAACTACTTGTTCGCAATACGTCCATAATTGGCTGGAGTATGTTACTTTGGTATGTATTGGTCAAGGATGCATGAACACATAGACACAAGTCCAACACAATATGACACACCGACATGTAGTTTTTCAAAAAAAAAACAAAATAGAATTGATGGATGTCCGATACAGCACGGCTTTATAATAGAAGTTTCTGTGCTTCCTAGGTATTGGCACTCTACAAACGTAGCACTAAATGTTCAACACTAAGTTTCACTCTAAATAATAGTTTCCAGAGATTAAGATCTCATATTTGATATATTTTACAAAGAACAAAAGAACTCAAACGAGTAGATATCTGAAACATTATCATGCAGTCCACAAAGGAGCAATTTTGTCATTGGATTTCATTTTAATTTGGTGACTAATAGTCTATCCATGAAGACTACAATTGCAGAAACTCCTAAAATGACAAGCATAGCCAGTTATTGATAAGCCTCATATGCAAGAGTCCTATGGTTGAATCAAATACATGACAAATCCATATAAAGGATGATATGAAGAGAATCCCACTCTCATCAGTGCATATCTCAATAGGATACATAAAGGATATAGGTAAAAGCACCTTTTCAAATGAAGTGGTGCATCAGATGGTTAGAGACTCTCAGTGTAATATGACCCTTAACTAATATCTCGATTTATGGAGAATGAACGAAAAGAAATGGGAGTATAAAATCAACTTTTTTGTAATTTAGAGTTGTGATAAGGATGTATTTGTAGTTTCTAAACTTAAGTTATTGGGTTGGGTTATTGGATTGGGTTGGGTTATTGGGTTTCAGACTGTGACGCAATATAATTGTTTAATTAGCTATAACTAATTTGACAGGTTTATTGGGTTTGGAATCCAATAAAGATTAAACCCAATTGGACATAGGGTCTATAACTGTCATAATTGAGAGAAAAAAAAAAGACGGGAATGGGAAAAAAATCAGAAAAAGAGAGAAAAGAGAAGGAACGGAGAAAATAAAGACAGCCGCAGCAACCTGAGAGAGGGGGAGAAGAAAGTGACAGTATAGAGTTAGATGGAAGATGTATTCTTTGATGGCTAAAGCGAAGAACAAGAAGATAACATTAACAATCAAAGATCAAGGTGAGAATTTATGTTAAGAACAAGAAGATAATGACGAAAATTTTAGATTGAGGAGAGGTTTTATGTGATATGTTTATTTTTGAGGAATTGTATAGATATTCAAATAATTATTTTCAAGTTAGAAATGATACCATAAATTGGTTCCAAGATTGTAGGAAGAAATTTCTGTTTCGAGAATTTTGAGCAAATTGACAAAGATGTACCCTTACATACTTTGAAGTACACCTTATATATTTAATTGAGAGTATTTTATCAAAACATAAATTTTGAATTTAGGGATAAAGATAATATTAAAAGGTTGCTACCGAGGAAGCAAATGAAAATTGTTACAATGTAGCGGAGTTTCAAGCATTTTAAAAGATCTTCCTTTCAAAAAATTACATTGAGATATCATTATAGGGGATTGATCTAAAATTTTATTTATAAGATAAAAGACAAAAAAAAGAAAATTAAAAGGAGAGATATTCTATAAATGTTTAAGTTATGTTTTCTAGGAGAACTTTTGGAGGTCGATAAGAATTGGAATCTTGACGTTTCAGGATGAATTATAGGAACTTGACTAATGGTGGCCAAGAATTAACTGTTAGAAGTATCTTTCTTATTTTATTATCTCATTTACCATTTTTAAACCAAACCAGTTTTAATGTATTAATTTAATTTCTGAGCCATGGTTGATGTGTGGCTCAAGGTGTTTGTTATTTTTGAAGAAATTCAAGTTAATACTGAATGAGAGGTTTCAGACATTGGATCCATGCATTTTTCCTAGATATTACTTTAAATTTTGCATATCAAGTTTACATGCTTTTGTTATATATAGAGGACTAGATGCTTACATTATGAAAAAAAACTAACTGCAAAAGTGTGGACAATTCGATGGATAGCTAATTAAATACTAAAACAATCAAAACAATATATCAATCAAGTATAAAAATTATTTCATGCAATCAAACAGATTAACACAGTGAACTTTTAAATAGAAAAACCCAAACGGAAAAAAAAAAGAAAGAAGAAAACTGACTATGATATCAAGTCAATTTCAGTGATTTGACTACCAGCCGCTAGACAGCCACGACTGCACAATTATCTAAGATTTAACTCTTCTACTAGACAACTATAGAACAAACCTTATACTTAAACTAGTCAAATCTTTATAATGACTCACCACTCAAACAAAACATTGAATTATAATCGAGTAAAAGTTGCCACAACTATAGCATAAGAACTCATATGTAGAATGGAGATTTTAATTAGCATTGATCTCCAATATCACAGACAACAAACATAGAAAGCTCTTCTTCAATACTGAAATCTCTTTCAATTTCTCTTGAGAAGCTCTCTCAAATCTTCAACGGATGGAGTTATATAGAGTAATCTCCTTTCCAAATAAATTATAACTCTATATTGAAACTCAAAATTTGTTATTGTCTATCTAAGTCACCGGTGAGGTGACCATTGGCTTTACCAACAGCAGGCTCGGGTTGACTCAGTGAACAGAGCTATGTGTGGGAACACTCGTAGCTCAGCCACCCGTGAGGCCACTTGTGGCTCTGGATCTCCCAGCATTTCCCGCAGAGCTACTTTTCGTAAAATAATGATTATCTCACATCTGAACTCCAATTAAGTTGATCTTGGTAGTGCTTCGAAGATAGCTCTACAACTTTGTAGTGGACATCATTATTAGATTTTAGTTGTACCTCCATCAAATCAGTTGATCCATCATATCGATCGTATTAACCTTTATCAAACTTAACTTTTGATTTCGCTCAATTGTTTGTCATGATTTTTCATGAGTTTTGACACAATTTGCCACGTATATAGGATCAAGAATCCTAACACATTATAATTAACAGGAGAATGTATCATTTCATTTAATTATGGATCTAAATGTTTTTATCAGCTTTGAAAATGGGAACCTTATTTGGAATTGATCCAATTTATGTCATGAAAGATTTTGTATTAGAGGAGAATAAATTATTTGATATTCCAAACTTCAATCATGTGGGTAGTATTAAGATCATATTCTTAAACACGAGGGAAGTCCATTTTTCTTAGGTTCAGGAGTTGGGGCCATTGCACTTACAAATGCAGTAGAAGTTCGTCCCCCCAACAAAACTGAGAAACATGGCACGCAAGAAAATAAATCAAACAAAAAATCAAGGATAAAGAAACAATACACCAGATGTATGTCATTCGGCCAAACCCATCCTACATTTTCAGCAAAGGCTTATGAGGGATCTTAACTAAAACATAGTGCAAGAGACCATAGTCTTCCACACATATATTAAGACATCTCGATCCTCTCAAATCTGACACATAGTATTACATAAAGATCAACTCTCTTGATGAAAACCTTCGTGACGAACACCCCGATTTGGTTAACAACAACGCCCCTTGATGACTCACATCTACCACCTTCCTTCTCTTTCCCTCCTCCACCATCAGGATCTTCAATCTACGTCTTTAATCCCGTCTTTCCTCCAAGTAACTTCTTTGATTATGATATTATTTATTATATCCGTAACCCTAACCCTTTGACCTAGCATCAAAAGATCCCATATATAGAACCATCCCACAATCCTGACTCAAACATCAATTCTAGATTTATCTCTTCTTAAACTGTTAGCTCCTTTTGCTTACTTCGAGTTTGTCTACTTAGTGTAAATAAAAGTATAATTCATAACATCTGCACAAGTACAAAAACAATAAAAAAAATACAGGATTCACAAGCCTATCAGAGTATTCCGGAACATCTACTCATTTAGATTTTACTACGGTATCATGCCTCACAGACAACCTGATTCCCTACAAAATTTTGATAGAACTTTACAAGGTTATTATTCAAACGACCTTGAACTGCATAGCCAGCAAGGCCAGCTTTCCTGCATCTAGCTCACACTAGGTTTGACAGAAATCCATTTTCTTGTATATAGTTATATTTTCTAGGAATTTTGTACAAGCATTACTCTTTGTATAATTATTTTGGTTTTTGTCGCCGCCTCTCAGATGTTGCATTTTTCTCTGTACAGATCCCATTCTGATTGGAAAAGACTAAGATGACAATGATGAGAATAAATTTATCAAAACTAGAGGCCTTACAACTGTGGGTAGCAAGAGCAAACAAAAATAGAAATGATCATTGTGCAGGGTATTGCATGCATTCCAGGACTTGACTAGAAAGAAAGTGATGCCAAACAAAAACTACATAGCTGCACCACTGCAGACTGAATAAATCAAGTTCGTTCACAAGTTGGAGTTCATACGAGTGGCTACAACTTTGAGTTATCAAATATAGCATCAGAGTGTGACACATCTAAATATAGGAGTATGACCAACAAATTCAATAAAAAGAATGAAAATGTTAGCAACAACTACTAATAAATGAAGGGACGAAGCAAATAGTGAACACCTGTCATGAGAGCAATAGGTGCTACTTTCAACGGCTCTCTAAATGGAACAAGAAACTTACATCATTAGCCTAAATTTGCAAAAATAGACAATTCTTAAACAACAAGCTAGTCAATGAGCATTAGCACAAATGCAAGCTATAAAGATGGTGATCCATCAAGAATATCCAAGAAGGAAAACAATATGATTACCCCTGTACGAATTGTTGGGGATGACGTCAGCTGGTACAGAAGGGGACCAAAACTTTGAGCCATTGGTACAATTACAGGAGAGAACAATGGGATAGCTTGGCTAGCCTCCTGCAAAATGAACACAATACGATTAAAATAGATCATTCCCTCTAACATGAAAGAAAATGAATAAGTTTATGAGAAAATGTCTTTGTATATAAGTTATTGCATGTAAACACAACTTTCAAACAGTATTCCCTAAATAAAATAAACTTACAAACTGTAGTGAATTGTAGATCTTGAAACCACGAACACAAATAACATGAACTAAGATTTACCTTTTCTAAATAAATAATAAAAAGCAGATACATGATGGTTTAGAGCATTTATAATCAGCAAACTCATTGACCATAAAAGCAAAAACTTCAAGTAGACAAATTTGCCTGCAAAGTAACTCAACCTCAAAATTTAAAAATCAGAACTGACTATGTATTTCCAGCATTATAGTAGCACAATAGCCATTTGGTAGACAATAAAGCAATATGATGAGTGTATGTCTTGTATTTGGTTAAAAGCACCCAGGGTGAGCAGACTTCAGATTTGTCATTGCCAATAAAATAGTAGGAACATAAGTTTCTGTTATTCGGATCCAAGATTTAATAGATTAACCTTTTTAGGTCTCACTCTTCTATTATGCCCTGTGGTTGCTCCATTAGTCATAACAAATTGTTGTTGGATCTAGTAAGACAGCTGAAACCCTAACTTGGATAGGTCCTCTTAATAAGATGAAAATGAATTAAATTACAATAATACTCTGTAATACTCCCTTAGAAGCTGAAGCATAGAGATCAATGATGCCAAGCTTGTTTAAAAAAAAAAAAAAAAAAGAAGAGGAAAACAATAAAAAATAATAAACAAACAATTCCTCCGAAAAATACCTGTGAAATCAACAGCACTAGATTTTATCACTGGAACAAATGACATGCAATCGACAATTAAAAAGATAAACAGTCAACTTTTGACAAGCAACATTTGTTAGTTATTGGCAACTAACACTAGTAGTGGCTTTTGACAAGGAATAATTACTGGTGTTTGCAGCAGTAATGGATTTTTGACTAACAATCATTAGCTATTGGCAAGCAATAATAGTTGGCTTTTGACAACTAGCTTCAGTAGTTCACTTTTGACAAGCAGTAGTTTATTTTTGACAAGCAGTAACACTAAATGACCATCTTCAATCACAAAAATAAGATCCAAACTAGACAAGGAAGATAAGAAACTTGGACTCTTAATTTTTTTCTTTTAAGGCTAAAGTAGGGGGAAAAAAATCCATCAATTATCGTATTTATTGTGTTTTTAAATTGATTTATTACTTTTTTCTTTAACACCATTTGGGGGTTTCCAGCAAATTTGAAACTTTATGGAGATTTATATAACATAGAAAAGCTTATGAGGGATTATAGAGAAAATATGATACTTGATGGAGATTTTTTCTACTTTAGCCTTTTTTTTAAAATCTTGACATGTTTTTCCAAAAAAAACAAACAGCTATGATTTAAAAGAGAAACAAAGAAAAATGGATCATTTTTAATAGATCTAGAGATTAAAAAATAATAAAGGAATATCATAAACGAAATTTTGTCCAGTAAAGGGAGAAAGTTCAAAAAATAAGATTTTTTTCGCAAGATTGAAAAATTAACTCTTTTCTAGCGTAAGTATTGTAGTGCTACATTAATCCATGATATTTTTTTTTTTTTTTTTTTTTTACAAATGTGAGGGCTAGGGTTTGAATAAAAAATAGAGAAAAATATATCTATCAAAAGATAATTATAGAATGAAAAAAGAGAAAGGTTCATATCTACGCAATGAAAGTGAAGCCAACAAACTTGGATGTGAGGGGTCACAAAAGACTCAGCTAGAGTGGGAGGGTGACAAGCATGACAAACACTAAGATGTCGAGTTGATGATGATGACGCAATCGGCAAGATCAAGAAGCAAGATCGGGCTAGATCTAAGAAGTCAACATAGCATGGTAGTTAAGGTTAAGGTTTTGAGTTTTTCTTTTCCTTTATTCTTTTAAGGATTTTTTTTTTTTTCTTGTTCTTCAACGTTCCTACTCCGATATCATCTTAGAATTCAAAAAAAGTAAGAAGACTCAAGTCTCAACTTGGATAGTCCCTCAAATTTAATAGAATAAAAATATAGTTAAATTATAACAATAATCTAATACCTAAGAGATAAAGATCACATGACAAATGACAACAATTGTGATGAGGGCAGGCAAAGAGGAAGTGGCACACTTGTGCACCTGTTGATTAGTAGCTCTTCTGATTTTGTGAGTGCTATGGTCCTTCAAGAAGCGCTAAGCATGTGACTGTACAATCATAAGGATGAACTATGAAACCCCAAAGATGGTTCTGAAATAATGGCCTCCAATCAGTTGTAAATATTATATCTAACGGTTAGTTCTGAAGTGGATTCAGATATAAGGTAGAGAATAAAGTTAAACTCGCGCGTCTATAAAGGTAAAGGTGAGGACACGAACAAGTAACACTTACCAGATATAAAAGCTGTTACAAAATAACTAGAATCAAAACTCAAACTCTATATTATTAAAAGTCAGAGGATATATATATTTATAAACCTTTCAACTCCATTTAAACCACTCAACAGGAAATGTGTTACTAAAATCAACCTAAATCCAAATACAAAATGGTATTCTAATCTAACACTCCCGCTCAAGTTGGGGTATAAATATCAATTATACCCAACTTATTACATAGATTAGAAAACACAGTTAGGGATGCAGTTTTAGTTAGAATATCGACCAACTGTTCTGACAAAAGAGTAAATGGAGTACATATTATTTTATTCACCAAATTATATCTCAAACCAGATAACAATATACCTCTATATACTTAGTATGATTATGAAACACTGGATTTTGAGCAATATAGATGGCTGACTGATTATCATAATACATACGCATATGATCTTTCGAGTTGAACCCAAATTCAGTCAGCAAATTCTTCAATCATAATAATTCACACGTAGTATATGCCATTGTCTGATACTCTGCCTCAGCTAAAAACCGAGACACTATATATTTTTTATTCATTCATGTGACTAGATTATCTCCAATAAATGTAAGGTATCCAGTGGTCGACTTTATGTTTCCTTTGTCTACTGCATATCCAGCATCCAAAAAAAGCAGAGACTTTAACATGTCCATATTTTTTATAAAATAACCCCCTTCCAGGAGAGCTCTTGATATATACAAAAACTCTCAAAGCAGCTTTCCAGTGTATATCCATTGATTTATGTATGAACTGACTTAGCAACCCAACTGCAAAAAAATGTTGGGTCCTCTGACTGTGCGATAAATAAGTTTATCAACCATTCTCTTATACTGCTTGACATTCTTATACAAAATATTATTTTCACTCCACACATCTAAATCTGGCTCCATTAGAGTATTAGAAGGTTTACACCCAAGGCGACAGGTCTCTTGCAAGAGATGTAGTGCATACTTCCTCTAAGAGAGAAATAATCCATATTTATGATAAGCTACTTCAATGCCAAGAAAGTATCCTGATCTTTCCATATCTTTAGTTACAAAATGTTACTTAAGATAATCCTTTGTCTCAATCAAGATTGTTTATCATTCCCAGTTAGTAAGATATCATCTACATATACAGCAAGAAGGACAATACCAGAACGAATTTGCTAGGAAAAATATAATGATCATAGTGACAATGTTGAAATCCAATACCAGCAATTACAATGAAAAACTTCTCAAACTAGTCTTGAAGACTCTGTTTAAGTCCACAAATTACTTTCATTATTTTGCACACTACAATCTCCCCTTGAACAATATATCTTGGAGGTTGTTCCATGTACACTGCTTCTTATACATCACCATATAAGAAAACATTTTTAAAATCTAAGTAGAACAAGGACAAACAAGATTTATGGCAAGAGAAAATAATGCGAATAGAATTGAGATGTGCTATAGGAGCGAAAATCTCAATGTAATCAACACCATAACTTTTTTGGATATAAATTCTTAGTCATGGTAGTAATAATAGTAAGAACACCAGTAGTAAATGAATCACCTGAAATGATGATGCCATAAAAAGAAGTTGAAGGGAAGAATCAAATTTTTGAACAGCTGAACTGAACTGCTGAACTTCAATCAGAGACTTTCAATTACCCACTTCTGAGGGGTTGTTGGGTATATCCTATTCTCAACCATCAGAGCAAACAGAACAATGTAGCAATTGAATAGAATCTCAGCTTCTAAGCGGGAAGCAAAGGGCAATTAAGGTAATTCAGGTAATTGGAATCGAAGCAAATCAAAGCAAAGCGAATCAAAGCGAAGTGAATCGAAGCCAATCAGAACAACGGCGAAGAAGCTATCAGAACATCCAAGCAGCTCGAAGCGAAGTGAATCAGCACAACAATCAGAACAACAAGGGCCACGTATCGATCAGAACAATCGAAGCGAGAGGCAACCACAAGTAGGGTTTTTCTATTCCTCCTTTTTATGTATTTTTGAGTGGATGGTTGAGATTGATAGGTAATTGGACTGCATGGCTGAGATCTATTTCTCAAATCCGCTCTGATACCATGTTACAAAGTAACTAGAATCAAAACTCAAACTCTATATTATTAAAAGTCAGAGGATGCATACATTATAGGCCTTTCAACTCCATATAAACCACTCAACAAGCGATGTGGTACTAAACTCAAACTAAATCCAAATACAAAATAGTATTTTAATCGAACAAAAGTTGTGGTAGGTGCATCTCCAAGGTGTTGAGGCTCATTAGGTATGAACCAACGTGGGGATTTGTTGGGTTTGGATACCACTTTGATTTAAAAATATTTAGTCTCCATAAGGAAATAAAAGGGGAATATGAGTACTTAATATGTGGTTGGGATTCAAGATCTAGGTTATACTTGTTAATGTCATATAGCTTGAGCTTCATTCAATGTAGCAATATGAATAGTTAACTTTTATGTTAAAGTGGAGGTAACAAGATTGTAAACTTGTAGAAATAAGGACTGCAATTTGAGAGTGCAAAACAAAAATTACTTGAATTTCCAAATCATTTTTGTGGTGCTTGATACTCATCAATTTTTTACTAACAGAAGAAGCGAACTAAGCTTGATAGATGATCACTATGTTTCTTTTTTCACTATTAGAATATTAGTACCCCACACATTACTTTTCATTTGGCATAGCTGGCCATTTTCTTCACCAATACCCACGTGCTTGAACATTTCACATCTTACTGTAGCCAACATATAGCTTGTAGCTAGCTAAGAGTTTGAAGGCATGGCAAGCATGACCACGTATATAGTATGTTGCATAGCGCAAATACTTCAAAAGATTTGTAACTGTGTCGGTACATGTCCAATACTCACTCCAATACTTGACTTGGTATATCTAGGATACTCTTGTTGATGTGCACAAAATTTTTAACACATCCTAGATGTATCGAAGACGTACCGTATATGAATCCAACACTAAAAAGTTAAAAATTAAGTGGGATAGCGACATGTTAACACTTCTATTTGATTGTGCACGCATTTATATAATGTCTAGTTTTCAAATGAAGAATATGATTCTAGGCGTAACTGTTAATTTAGACAACTAGAGAACATTTCATTTATCCAAAACATTGAAAACTAGACGCACATATAAGTTTAGTAATAATGTAATAACAACATTAATGCATTTTTATGCATGTATAAATATTTTTTAAATATGAAATAATGTTGTTGGTCCGTGTGCATGGATGCAACCTATCTGCTGAATTGCCAAAATTGGTTGTGGTTGTTCCTAATCAAATTTTTTAATGACCACTATACAAAACTGGAGAGATCAGCATAGTAAAGTTAACCGAAATTATGTAAGATAGTTCGCGATTAGCCTCCTACCATACTAGGTCTTCAACTGATCAGGGTTGTCACCAAAAAATTGGCCCTGAGCTATATTTTAATACATAACTTTAGACAAAGCAAGAAAATACAGTAAAGATGCTTTTTGTCATATGCATATCATGCCTATGCCCCACCTTTTCAAACTTTGTTGTCTCATGTATCCATATCTCCTATACGTGTCCACGATTCCATTGGTATGATAGTTTATGCTGGCTTTTGGTCTATTGATGACCGCACCCTCTATATTTTTCTATTTTCCTTGCATTTTTCTAATGGTATTAATACGGTTTATGTCCCTGTCTATTCTCCACAAATCTCATTAGTAGTGTGCTTGAGATATATTTATAGTTTCTGAAAAACCTTAATCAAGCTTCCCAAAGACAGTATCTAGAAGCTTGATTTTCAGTTGAAAAACTAGTTCAACAAACCTGTTCTACTAGAGTTTTCAATTCAGCAGAAGCCAGGTATAACATACTGCTATTATTCATCTTGATAAATTGCTTGCACAAAATTAGGGGTGGCTACTAGGCCGAGCGGCCGCGGGCACTCCCGGCTCGGCACGTGCCAGGCCCGGCATGCTGGCACAGCTCAGGTCATGCCCAAGCCAACGTCCTTAGGCCAACACGGCACCTACCTAAGATGTAACGGCTCTAAGAGCCGTTGCATCTTCAAACTTGGGGGGTTTCTACAATTATTTTTGCAGAAAGCCCCTCAAACAGCTATAAACCTACCATTAGGCGTTTTTATGCAAAAAGAAGTTGCAGAAATCTTCTCCAATGGTCAAAATAGCCGTTGGGAGGATTTTTGCAAGTTTTATGCAAAATTCTCTTCTCCTCCTATAAATACCTCCCAATCCCTCAAATTTCATTTTCTCTTACAAATTCAAACAACAACTCTCATCTCTCATTCTAACTCTTTACAAATATTTCACACACAACAAAAAAAAAAATCTATTTTTCATAATCTCTCAAGCACAAGCAATATTCAAGTTCAAGCTCTCCAAATTAGAAGAAGAAGCTCAAGCTCCCTCCCTCCTTTCTTCTCCAATCAAGGAAGGAAGATCAAGCTCCCTCCCTCCACTCTTCGTATCTCATCTCAACTCTCAAACTTTCGATTCGACTTGCAGTTGAGATATAGTTTATATTTTTTGCATAATTTATTTCCGGTTTTTTCGAGATTTTCTATTATGGATCCCTGCTCCTCCGGAATGCCGGCAATTTTCTCCTTTTTAAATTCCAATGAATATTGTTTCTTGCATCAACCTTAAGGCGAAATACCACAAATTCCATTTTCATTGTCACAACTATATGGATATGAGCACGTCTCATAATTACACAATAACATAGGTTCATCAAATTTTTCAAATAAATTTACTACATAGTCTACGCTTACCGAAGCTTCTCAACATGCACCCACCATTTCCAAATCGGATATGTGGAATTACTTTGAAAAATTTATGGAAGATATGGCGTTAGAAAAGCAAAGTGCAGATATTGTCAAAAACCATATTCTTTCCTAAGGGAAATGGAAGGGGTCACTTAAAGAGGCATTTAGAGAAAGCACACCAACCTAATGAATCACAACAAACACAAATAAATACATTTGATAATATTTAAGGAACTTTTAAATACAATACCATGCTTGATGGAGAACACTTAGCTACATACATAGTGCAAACCGAACAACATTCTCTATGGCCAAAGACCCAAACTTTGAAAAATTTATTAGAACAACACATAATCCCGAATTCAAAAAAGTGCCTAGAACTACATGTAAATCCGATAACGAAAATATATCAAGATAAGAGATAAACTTTAATTACAATTTTTACTTCTTTAATTTATAGAGTTGCCATCACTTCCGATTATTGGGAAGGAGTGAATGACAATCACTGTTTATGCTTAATATCCTATTACATAGATGATGATTGATGTATTCAAAAAAGAATAATAGAATTTAAAAGATTTGAATTTTCTCACAGCATACAAAATCTATCTCAAGCCCTTTAGTGTTTTTTCGGTTTTTGGAATTGAAAAGAAGATTTCTTTTATTTCTTTTGATAATGCATCCGAAAATATGGTTGCAATTAAAATTTTAAGAAATTATATAAAACCAATATTAGAAGGCAAATTATTTCATATTAGATGTGTTTGTCATATAATCAACTTGTGCATGCAAGATAGTTTAATCATTGTTAATGGATCTATACATGAGCTTAGAAACACAATTGCCTTCATAAAATGTTAGTTTACGTAGGAAACAAAATTTTAAACAAATCTGTCAAAATTTTAAACTTAAACTAAGATTACTACCACAAGATGTAAAAACATGGTGAAACTCTACATATAAAATTTGAATGAGGCATTTCCATAGAAAGAAGCTTTACAATTATTTTCTGAATGGAATTGTCATCTTGTTATATGGATTCTAAAAAATGGGATCAATTAACATGCATTAGGGTTTTCTTATTTCATTTCGAAAGTGCAATTAGGACATTTTCTGAAACTTACTACCCAACCACACATTTTGCACTATATTATTTGACTTAAATTAGTGTGTTCTTGCATAAAATAGACATAATCCTCGTAAATATTGTAGCACCAATGGAAGCAAAATTTAACAAATATTTTCAAAATTTTCCTTATTTATTTTTTTTGGCATCGTGATATATCCACGCATTAAACTAGATAAAGTAGAATATTTAATCACAGAATTCTATAAAAAAATAGGCTATGAAAGAAATAACCATGAACTTGTAAACGACATTAAAACATGTTTAGATATTATGTACTCAATATACGAAGATATGTACTGTAATAAACAATCAACCAGTGAAACCCAAAGAAACAAGTGTAAAGAACAAATTATTTTCGAACTTATTATCAGCTAAAAGAACTAAAACATTTCACACTACATTTAATGAACTGCATTATTATTTTGATCGTGCCTCTACAGAGACGAACTTGCAGGAAAGATATGAATTTTTTAATATTTTTTGCGGTTGAAAATCACAGGAAAAAATATATAATGTACTTTCCAACATGATCTGTGATACACTAATGCCTCTGGTGTCTACATTAGTATCGGAGTCTGTTTTTAGTGCAGGTGGCAAAGTGCTGACAGAGTGGAGCTTTATGGCAACAAACACATTGGAGATGTGCGTATCCTTGAAGAATTGGATGGTGCATTAGACAGAAATTAAGAGTTTGCAAATGATCCGAAAATGAAAAATTCACCGGAAGACAACTGAAGACTAAGACTTCAAGATTATTAGTCTTCAAGTTCATGTATTTTGTATAATGTATTACGATTGTATTTTGTATACTTGAAATTTATTTAAAACTCATAATTCTATAGGAAGTAATACAAAATACAAGATGAGAGTGATGATTAGGGTCCTCTCATCTCTTTTCGGGCTTCAAATGATATCTAGAGTTTTATAAAGTTAATTTTTAAAGTTTACCAAGATTAAATGAAATAAAATTCCATTTTCTTCTCCTAATTTTTTTGGTTAATCACTTCATTTTTATCATTTATACATTAGTTAATAACATAATTTAAATCAATTTGAAAAACAAATTAGAATTTTTTTTAGTGCCCAACAGGTCGTGCTGCCAGACTAATCCGGGCCACCACCTGGGACTGCGTGTCCTTTGTGGTTGTGTCATGTTGGACACGGCCCACTAGCACACCTACTCAAAATCATTATTTTGTTCCATCTTGAATCTATCATCCACTATATTTCCAACCAAGTTCTACATACTTCCATTTGTCTAAGAAGAGTTCTTGTGATATGTACCTTATACATGTGAATACACCCCATTGTCTTTCAAGCCTTCTTTATTGAATTTTTCCAACTTTTTCTGTGCCACATTGTCAAGTTGAAATAACATCTAGACAACAACAAAAGCACGTAAAAGTGTTATTAGGTATCCTCTTTCACCAACTTGTCATTGCCATCATACCTCATCCTGTCAACATTAAAGATGTCTTTTTTGGGCTAAATTGATTCAAAGATTAGTGGCTAGAGTAAACCTAACCTCAGCCCATCTCCTACCACACAGAAGGGAGAAAGAAAACCCATTTTATGGTTATTGAAGAGAGAAAATTTTGAGCAAAAATTTGTCCCAAAATCTTAGAATAGAAGATCTTCTTGAAGAGCTTTTGTTATTAATTTCCAATGCATCCAAAGCTCCTACTTCATTCAATTTTCTTATCTCTATCATCTCCAAGCTTAACTTCCGTTTATTCATTCTCCTAGAGTTCTTTTAAATTTAGTTCCAATCAAGTGAAGAAATCGATTCAAATATACACTACAGGCTTTATTGCAATATTGTTCGAGAAATTGGGTGCTTCAATTGTGTTCTAATTTATTGTATACCTAGAGAACTAATGCTTCTACACTCTTCAATAGAACTCACGGTGGGAGAGCAATTGAAGTCCAAATAGCTATTGGATAGCATATTGGCAGTATAAATCCAAGTTTCAAGGATAAACAAGTTGCACTGGGTTTGAATACTAAGGAGGGTATTATGGACATAGGGGGAGGTTAAGACCATCTTAACCATGTTCTTGTATTTGATTGTTCTATTCTCTGTGATTATTTCCTTTTTACTTCTGTTTTGCATAATTTCATTCTTCGGTTTTGCATGCCCAGTTTCAGTTCTACTGAAAAAGAAAAAAAAAAAAAAAAAAACTATATTCTACCAGAAACTGAGGTTTTCCCATTCAGATTTGGGATCAGCTATTATTTTAGTTTTAATTATCCCTACTCACCCCTACTCTAGGGACTAATAGTGTGGATGAGTGCTAGCAGCAGAGGAAACCAGAAAAACACCATTTTCTCCCCAAAAAAACCATGATCCAGCCCTTTTGTCTTGTCTATAGCTCCTTGGTTTCTTTAGGACTACAAGTCAAATTTTATCATTCCATCAAGTGGGCAGAAGCAAACGTTTTACTATGAACATAACTTATTGTACACATTTGACGGAAGGACAAATGAACCCGAGAACCCATGAAATTGGTCCTAAATAAGCTAAGGAGGTATAGTTGACGACAAGAGGGTGGAATCTTTTTTCCAGAGAAAAATGGTTTTTGTTATTTTGCATGGCGTTGCAGGGAAATTTCCTACGCTGCCAGCACAATATATACCAAAGAATTGACTAAGAAAGAAAGAGAAGACTATTAAATTCCTTAAGAGACATGAAATATAGACGTAATACGCCTCATTTCTAGGAGAGGCCCGATTAAGAAAATTAGTGAGTCTCATTGTGAACTTGTATTGTTAACCATGATTTGTGAACTTGTATTGTTAACCATGATTAGCAGGTATAACATGTGATGATTGTTGAATAAAATCACGAAAATAAAATATCTTGACAAGTTAGTGCCATGCTGAAAGATTATGACCAATGTTTAAAATAACGATAACGTTAACGTAACGTTTTTTTTTTTTTAGGTTATGTAGCAAATAACGTAACGCATAACGTAGGTTACGCAATTTTCTAATTATTTAATTAAAATAAATATAAAACTGTATTTAATAATTTTCATAAATAAGTAAATAAATCTAAAAAACATATAAAATACTGTAAAATAAATATAAAGGCGTAGAAAAATTATAAAATGTCATAGCTAGCAAATATCATACATCACAATAATTTTTTTAGTCATACACAACAAAATATTGTTTTTCTTTAACATGAAGATAAACTCATGTGATCATCTAATCAATAATAATAAGATCATCTTCCTCCAAAATGTAATTTGCATCTTCCAGATCGATATCATCCCCCGTCTCATCAAAACTATCATCAATTGCTTTTCCTTTGCCCGAAGAAAATGCTATACAAGAGATATACAAATTAAGAAGTTATTAGATACTCAAATCATGATAGTATTCATTTAAGAATATTAAAATGTAAAAATTGAATAACTTACAGGAATCGACCTTTCGTTTCTTTACTGGGGTTTCAGTTTCATTTTGCTTGTCTCCCTTATCCACAATGGATGGAATAATATTTTGATTGCTATTAATTGCAGTGACTTCTAAAAAATCATTAGTTCTTGGAGCTGAATCGTCATCAATAAGCTCATCTAGCAATCCAAGATCTTCTGAGAGACAAGACTCTTCACTCTCAACTAGCCATTCATCCTCTGGTGTCGCATCATCAATCAAAATTGGATCCAAATTCATTCTCTTCCTCCGAATATTTCTCTCTCTAAGCTTAATATTGTACATGACGCACACGAGAGAATGTAGGCGTTCGTGCTCCAAGCGACATCTTTTTTTTGAATGCACCTTTAACAAAATTGTGAATTGTTATATAAGCATGATGATAAATAAAGTACTTAAAAAATATTATATTAAGTTTTTAAAATTCATACTTGTTTAAAAGTGCTCCAATTGCGTTCACATCCAGAAGCACTAGTCGTAAGAGAGAGGATTCAAATTGCAAATTTTGGGAGTGTTGGAACATCCTCTCCAAATCTTTCCCACCAGGCAGCTAAAACAGATAATTAATTTTGGTGTTAAAAAATACAAAAAAAACTTTATGATATTTCTACCAATAGAATCCTAAGAATGGAAACAATGAATTAAGATATACCAGGACTTCGGACATTCATAGTCATTTGAGCTAGCGGGGATCCAAATTCTCCAAGTTTCTGTTTATATTGATCCAGCTCCACATCAGCTTGTGCATACTCATTGAGGTCGGGGATCATTCGTTGCATGCATTCACGAAGGCCTCTTCTAACCTCAGGAACATTGGAGAATGTATCACTGTAGAAGCATTTAGGATTTAGAAAGTAGGCCGCTGCATGGAGGGGCCTATGCAACATGCCTGTCCATCTCTTATCAATCAAATTCCAGTATGGCATGTACTTCCTCTTACTGCCCCCACAGATTTCGGCAATTCTCTCTTTGCAACTGTCGAGATACTCATATAGAAAAGGCATGGAAGGCCTCACATCTGAATCCACCTCTCGCAGCACATAGACCAGTGGAAGTGTGGTGCTAAAGCAAAAGAGAACTCGGCCCCAGAAACTTCTGCTAGATAGCACTACTCTTCTTGCCTTTACTGCATTTGGTTTCTTTGCCCAAGCACTCTTCGTGAAATCATCAGAAGCAAACATCTTTCTCAATGGCTGCCTTAATTTATAGAGTCTTAGTAGAGTTAAAAATGACGTAGCAAATCGGGTGATGGCTGGCCTTAGCAGTTCCTTACCCTTTGTGTAGGTCCGCATCAAACTCAAAATCCAGCCATGATTATATATGAATTGTATGATCCCCTTTGCTGTTTCAAGAGTCTCCTTATGGATTTTCATCTTGCCAATATCCTCCAGCATCAAATCAATACAATGAGCCGCACAAGGAGTCCAGTAAAACCGTTTTCGTAAATCCATAAGTTTTGTGCCGGCATTGACATAAGCAGCGTGATTGTCCGTAATCACTTGTACAATATTATTCTCTCCTATCTCCTCAACTACTTTATCAAGACATTCCCATAAGTAATCTCCTGTCTTGAACTGAGCCGATGCATCAATGGACTTATAAAAGAAAGTCCCCTCTGGTGAATTCACAAGGAAATTTATTAAGTTTCTGCTCTTCCTGTCAGTCCACCCATCTGACATCAATGTGCAACCGTATTTCTCCCAAGCCGCCATGTGCCTCTCCTTAATCTTGTCAATATCCTCAATCTCGACCTTAAGAACCCACGTCCTTATCTCGTATGGAGATGGTTGCTTCAAGCCAAATCCAAAATTCCCAACTGCTTCGATCATCTCCTTCCAATATGGACTATTCAAGATGTTGAATGATAGCCCATTTGCATAGATGCATCTGCCTATTTTTCTGACACAGTCCTCTCTTACTTCCTTCTTTAAAGTTGTCTCTAACGTAGATTGGCGAGCTTCAAGATTAATAAATTTATTCATTGCTCCAAGAGTTCGAGGTTGAGTGTTGCTACCGGCAGCGCTTTCAAGCTTTTCACTCACCATTTCAGTGTCTGGTTCCCCCATTCTCCCAATTTCCCGGCTTAGTGATGCTTTCTTCTTCTTTTCTACCTCAGTAGACTTCAAAGCATCTTTACATGTTTTCTTTACATCTGGCGGGACTCGTTCACATATTTTCACTCCATGTCTCGTCCCAGCCAAATGATACTTAAGCCGAGTGATTTCTGCAGTTATGTGGTGATTACAGAATTTGCAATAAAAATAATTGAGGGGCTCCCCTTCCTTGTGAATCCCCCATTCTCTGGCCGGATCCATATTCTTTGCCATGATTATTCGTACGGATTGTCAAATTTTAATCTACAAAAATAATATACTTTTTTTAAATTCAGTTTTTTAATTCAGTGCGGATTATCAAAAGATTCAACAATTGCATCTAATTACTTCCACACATTACTTCTACAAAAGTAATTAAATGTATTCAAATCCCTACACAAGTTAATCATTTTTTTCCATTAAGTATTTCTGTTTTAATTCAGTTTTTATTCTTAAATGAACTAAAAATCAAATTTCACACTTTTTTTTTAATTCAGTTTTTTATTTTCTTCTACAAAGATTCATACTTAATTCAGTTTTTCTTAACTGAATTAAAAATCAAAATTCACATGATCACATCACATCCTTTCCCATCCTTTCTTAACTGAATCAAAATCAAAAATCAAAAATCAAATTTCACTCCCCAGTTCAACAGTGTTCAACAGTGAAGAGAAATTGGGGAAAAAAAAATTTCCCGAAAATAACACAGTGCAATATCAAACTCATCCATTCTTACTAATGTCAATAGTTCAAATTTAACAATTAACACACTCCAACATATATTTCCCGAAAATAAATTCATGGGACAGTTAAAAAAAATAGGGAAAAAATGAGGAGAAAAAAAATTGGCCGCACTAATTTACTCATGAATTTTGTAAAACAATAATTAAATCATGAATTTCTTCTAACATCCATGGAATCAATTAAACAATTGAAAAAAAATGGGAGATTGAACTAGGGTTTAGGAAATCTAACCTCACCGGAGCTCGGGACTCACGGAGAGCCGCAGGGGACCTCGGAGAAGAAAAAAATTAACGGGCTTTGCCGGAAAGATCGCCGGAGGTGGAGGCGGAGGTCGTTAGGGCGGTGGGTTGCTTCGACAAGGGCCGCTGGGAGATGATGCGGATGATCGGAGCCTCGGAGATGCTGCGGATGATCGGGAGGATGATCGGTGTTGGAGAGGATTTGGTCGGGAACGCCGCCGGAGGAGAGTCAGGGAATCGGAATAGGGAGGAGAATCGCGAGGGAACGAAATTAGGGTTTTTTGTTCCCTTCGCGATGTTCCTGCGCTGAGTCTTTATATATAGGTTTTTAAGTATGTAAATAACGTACGTTACGTTACGTTATGAAATAACGTAACGTAACGTACGTTATTTTCACGGAAAACGTACGCTCCGAGGGAACACGTTATTTTCCCCTGTTAAGGAGCGCAACTGCTCCCGTTACGCTCCGTAACGCGTTAAAACGCGTTACGGAGCGCGTTTTTTTCTACATTGATTATGACCATAATATCTAACAAGAGGCTAGAAGAAAACTTAAACTACAAAAAAAAATGTAATCTGATATAAAGTACGAAAAAATGTAATCTGATATAAGGAAGTTGTAAGATGAATAAAAAATATACTCTCTCTCTCTCTCTCTCTCTCTCTCTCAGCAAATATCAATTGTAAACAACAGTTTGTACTAAAAAGAGTAGTACTTAAAAGAGTTCTAGATATTGTAAACAATAATTTATACTTGAAAGAGTTTTGGATGTTAAAAGATGTTCCAAATATATCGTACTCTAAATGATGGCGTCAAGGTGCAAACATTCCAGCATTAGTATTACAAGCAACAGAAAATTTGATTTTCGTAATAGAGTTGTTTACAATATACAAGGTAAATTACCTTATTATTGAATGCCATTAATACGTTTCCACTTCTTTGTATGGCATACCTTGACCCTGAGATACAATATGAAATCAATCACTTATGACATGTTTTCACTAAAACAAGAAAAAGAATACATTATGAGGGAATACCAATTAGAAGATGGACAAGAGATCCCAAAGAATGACCGATACCAAATATTGGAAGGTCATTCACCTGTAAAACTAAAGAGCTTACCTCAAAATTCGGAAGAGAAGATAAAAAAAACAACGATGTTTATGAGGACTTACAGTATCTTTCAGCATACGAAGACAACTATCAAACTTCAACTGTACTTCATCTGCAATTAAGAAGTGATCAAAACCGCTAGCGAAAGGTGTAGCAATTACCAAAATGCCCCTATGACATGAGAATGAATCAAAGTTAATATTAGACAGTAAACATAAGAAGTTTCGACTATTATATGATAAAAGGTGAGTTGACTTGGAGCTTTTTTTTTTAGTCTTTTGATAAAACGGAAAGAAATGTTGATGGGTACAAATTATTTAATTTCACTGCAAGAAATTGTTATCATAACATTTACTTAGAAAATATTTTTTGACAGGTACTCAAGAAATTACTGTCAAAACAACTATTATAAAAATTGTTGGCACAATTATTCAACAATCATTGTCAGAGCAATTATTCAATAATTGTTGTCAGAGCAATTATTCAAGAGATTATTAAATTTAAAGACGAAAATTAATGAGAAAAATAGTCAAATTTCACTGAATATTAAAATGGAAGATAAATTGATCTTTCCCATTAAAAAATAAATGAACAAATTTAGATTCTTTCCATTACAAGTTATAGAAAGAAAGGGCATCTTATTTGCATAATTATCAATACCTTACAATATGATACGAAATGCAAGGAAATTAGTACATATCTTGTGAGTGTATCTGATGCACAATGTACCTAAAAGTATAATCAACATAAATTAGGATACGATTCAGTATCTTATGTACACAATATATTACAAGAAAATGCTTGACTTCTAACTGGCTTTCAAACTATCCAGATGGATCTTTTAGGTTTAATTATATGTTGCAAAGTCAAAACTCATCTAGTCTATAGCAAAAGAGGACACCCAAGTTCAAATACTTGTTTTAGTTGATAAAAACATATAATCCAATCATCATTCCTGTGTAAAGTTCAAATACTTGTTTTAGTTGATAAAAACATATAATCCAATTATCATTCCTGTGTTCTTTACGCAACAATTCTCTAGACCCTCTTTTTCCATAATCAATCTATATGTGCTGCCCCAGGAAGAATTACTATGGAATAATTAAGGCTAAATCTGTGTTTTTCCCAACTAAAACCTACAACTGGATATAAGATAAAAAGGAAGGGAAGAATCCAAACATACGTGAAGGAAAGAATCCAAGCATACATGATCTGGTTTGTTCATCTTATACTGAATCATAGATGGCAGACTAGGAAGAGAGAACCTACCCTGTAAAAGAGAACAAGCTAGCTATATCCTAAATGTAAAAGGAAGAGGAAAAGTGTAGCTATAAAGTTCTAGTAAATGGTGATCATTTAATTGTTAGTCCTCATTTTTAAGAATCTAATAAGCATATCTATGTGTATGATAATTATTGATAAAGCCTCAACATCTTAATGACATTTGCTCGAAAAAAGTGTGCGTAAAGATTGGAGTAGAAAGTCAAGAGGAAGATACTAAAGCACTAGTTCTTGAACACAATAATAGAGATATATCTATAAAAGATGATAAATTTAAATTACATTGGCTTGATTTGTTGTTTTCGGAAGGATAGTGAACTTGGTTCCATGCTTCAGTTTTTGGTGAATATAATATATTATCGGAATTTAAGGAATATAAGAAAAGGAAACAAGAAAACCATATGGAATAAGATTATGAATACATTATGGAGAAAGAAGGTCCTCGCATATTGAAAAAGGTTTCGCTTGTGTGGATGTCTATGAGTATTTTGAAGTTGAAGGAGGAAAAATGTATCTTCCAAAATAGAAAAGGAAAGAAGTGGTATAGTCATTCCTAATATTTAGTATCTAATAGGTTTTTAAATAATTTATTGACAGGATATAGTAATTTGAATGCAATTACAAATAAGAAACGAGATGCGAATAAAAAGAAAAGAGGTGATAGTGGAGGAGTTTTGTGGAGTGAAGGAGATGACCTTGAGGAAAATGAAGATATCATTCAATTTAAAGTGAATCTAGCGATAAATAATGTTTGTACAAGTAATCTAATTTTAAATAATTAATTATAGTCATTACATTTTAGACGTTGGTTACTTATTTATATATAGCTTAGGCTCTCGGGTAGGGCCAAGTTTGGATACCATTAGACCCTGACCCTAAAAAACTCACATGTATCATTTTTGAACCTAGACCTTATCCAATTACGAGTGGGTCCATGTAATAATTAAAAGACCAAGAACCTACCCACTTGTTAAACAAGTAGCTGAAAAGTGTAATATTTTACATATTTTTTATCCCGCATTTTATTTACTTTCTATATAAATAATGTTACTTGGTTATCTTCAGTTGTTTTGCAGGGATATATAGTTTGCAGTGAGAAATACTCAAAATCAGCAAAAAGCATCACACAACAGGGTTCAAAAAGTGCTGAAAAAAAGATTCAAGAGGCCAGAGATCTGTAATTCAAATGATGATTTCAGACTAGACTTGAAGAAGTCCCAAAAGTAGACAAATAAGTGCCAAAATGAGTAAAATTAGAGGAGTGACCTTGACCGCTGCATGGCAATCAAACCTGCCAACTGGCGGTCAAATACATTAAAAAAATTGATCAACTTTGGAGGGTAGATTCAGAGTCGAATTATAAGCCTTCCAATATCGGTAACCATCGCTACACAGCGGTAAACCGTCACCTAGCAATCAACTTAGAGAGTTCGCAGCTTGGAATTTTCTAGAGAACTTCTAAAATTTTTGCGATTCTTCTAGGCTAATTGGATCCATAACAAGAAACCCTGTATATAAATATGATGAGTGTTCCCATGTAAATATACTTTTTATGCTTTTAATAATAGAATCCTTCTGGAGATTGGAAGCTTTGATTTGAGGCCGGCATACCTTCTTCCTCATAGTTATTCTTCTTCTTTGATTCTGGTGTTCCTCATCAAAGTTAGTATTTTATATTGCTTGATTAGTTTTTAATGGCTCTTTCATAATATGACTTTTGTTTTCTTCTTTATAATGCATAAACATCAGGATTCTAGAGTAGAGATGAGTTAGCATTTGTTGATTGATAATGTGATAAAAAAATTCTATTTTATGCGTCAACTTTGAAAGACTTACATATTATATTTGATTCAACTAATTATATTTGGATTAATGGTTTATTTTTAATAATCACATTAGGAATAATTTGATAGGCCATACTTTCTAGTTCTTTGTTTGAAATTGATTATAGAATCTAAGTGTCCAAAGTTATGTTTTTTTGTTGATTAATGCGATTTCATTGATAGAATATGCTTTGTTTTAATCCTTTGATAGTTTATACTTTGAAATTAAAGTTGGTTAATTTTGAATAGAAATCGTGATTTGATTATGTGACTTGACCATGCGTGATTAGATTAGAGAGAGAATATTTGAACATGTTCATGATACTAACTTAATGGATTCGATACTCTAGAATTACCTATTCTTATAGTTAATTAAAACCTTTTAAAAACCCACTTTTCTTTATCGACTCGTTAAATAGGGTTAAAGTGGGAATCACAAAATACCTTGCATCTCTCTGGGATGACATGTAATGTGCTACAACCATGTTGCGAGCTTGCACATCAAGTTCAGTCCAGATATGTGGGGTTTTATATGTAATTTTTATACTAATTTCTATTTATTATATGGGATTAGTGAATGAATGCACTGGGGTCTACGTCAATGCTACTCAAACCCCAATATTATGCACAGGTCTAACTTTTGGACCTAAGGATTACTCACTGATGACCAACTAGGGTCGGGTCTGAATCTAGGTCGGGTCTGAGTACTAGGTTTTTGTAAGAACCCTAATATTGTTACTGTTTTGTATTTTGCATATTATCGACTTTTAACATTTCTTCTTAGTTGTTTGTTGACCTATCCTTCATCTTTGCTCATATTTTCATTATACAAATTATTATACAAATTGTTGTGCTTGATTATTTCGTACTACAAATTAATCAACGTATCTTACTAAAAAAATGTAGGGATTAGCCAAGTAGTGAAGTCAAAAGCCAAGTAGTGAAGTCAAAAGTAAAATCTACAAGGGAATTGAATACAAATGGACTAGAGTTAATTGGTAAAATGGGTTGTTGTTGGGGGGTGGGTTTCACGGGATTTTATTTTCTAAAAAAACTCTTAACGAAATTAGGTTATGATATATTACTTAACTGCACCCAATAGAATGCAAGGTTATGCGGATTTAGGTTATTTGAAGAGCTTCTAATGAAGTGCCCTTATTAAGTTATATAAAGAGCTATAACAAGTTACGTAATGGGTCATCTAAAATGGTCATCTAAAACTATGCTATGAATATTTACAAAGGAAAGAGTTTTTGTCAGGTTCTCTTGTTATTTGAAGAACCAAATTTTAAGGGAAACATTGAACAATACAATTTATGTTTTCCCCATTTTGAAAAGAAACATAGCTTTTCTGGACGGAGGGAACCGAAGGAAAGAGGTTGTGCTTCTATAACATTGTCTATCCTTATTTTTTTTTGCGTACAGATGCATAACACATGTCCCTTACTTGGCCAAGTGGTTTGGGTTCTAAATTTTATGCATCTAAGGATGTAAAAGGACCAAATTCTATTAATTCCACTTGCATCACATATCCTACTCCACCCCATTGTAACAGCTCTCCTCCCCACTCAGCACTTATTCCCTTCCCGCTACCTCTCTCTTCTCCTAGTGTATACTCGATTTCTCTTTCTTTTCTTCACTTTACCACATCTCCCAATGATGCCTACCACGTAAAGTATCACTTCTACTCCCATTGGTTATGTGATTTAGTTTCAACAGTTTTGATTCTCCCATTTTTCAGACTAGTGCTCATTTGCATGTCCAATAAGAGCCTAAAACCAAAGAAAAAAGAAAATTGTATATTTTGGGTCAAAATGTCATTTATTCTACCAACTCTTGTACCATAAACATGAGCACTGTGTTTATAATCATTTGTTTTGGCTTACTCTGATTAAACTTGCAACTTCCATTCTATTTACAAGGACCATTCCAATGTCATGCTCAATGCAACTTTTGGTCCTGTGATTTTAGTGATGTTTTTTTTTTTTTGCAATTAAGGTATTATAAATAGGCATACGCTTTAGAACATATTAGCAGAGAAGGAAAAATATGCATATTTATTTCTAAAACCCCTGACTTCGTATGTGGTTTTTTAACAAAAGTCACAGCCATCCCTATTTCAATCCTACATTTAGAGGCATGATACAAGTGGTGTTTGAACCTCTAACCTCTTGCACACATGCTGAGACATTTTATCACTATGCTACAATGGCATATCTCACATGTGATTATTTAATAATAAACAAGTCCTTCAAAGATTACGTTCACCAAAGAAGCATATTAGAGTAGTATAAGCGTATCAATTTGAATAGTAGCAGTGCTCTAAAAGGCAACTGAGGTGCAGCTGCCTAGATAGATGTGGCCACTCAACCACCCATAATTGGCCTTAGGTAGCCTACCCCAAGTACTTGATAAGAATAAACGGAGAAGGATTATCAACGTGATTGAGCCGGCGTAATTCTCCTTTGGTTCATATAGCCTAGCCCAGGTACTTGAGATAAAAGGCTTAGTTGTTGTTGCTGTTGTTGTTGTAGCCTACCTAGTTATCGCCACTAATGAAAAAAGATAAGAGAATAACTTGTTATAGTCGTTGCCATCTAGAAGTTTCCTACGTTCCTCTACGACACCGCCGCTGCATTCTAGGCTCCTGCCACCACCCTCATTGCTTTCCAAGTCCATCTTTGCTGCCTTAATTCGATTTGGGATCATCCCTAGCCCTTGAGCAGCTCCTGTTAACCCATTTTAGACAGTGACATCGTCACATCGGGCATGGGCATTATCAAGGGTCGCAGTTGAGAGGAATGCCAGCTAATTCAATGACAAAATAGGTATAATTTTCTCTCTTTTCTACACTTACTATTGCTAGTTTTTCCCTTTTTGTTTCTCCCATATAGCCTAGGTGGCAGGGCACTGGAATGGGGTCGGCCACCCCAACTCGACACAACACTGAGTAGTAATATTAGGAATAATATTACTGTAATTTTGCATATTATTCATCTATATAACTAGGGTCAAACCATGTTGGGGTTTGAACCCTCTGTTCCAACTCTGACAGAGTACCATCAACCAATAAAGAGAAACATGCCCCCATGCTTTCTGTAATAGGTTAAATCAAATGTGATGTTGAGAAGTCATGAGCATTTGAATTTAAATGTTTGAATTTAAATGTTTTCCTCTTCTTTATTTTTGAAAGCAAGCAACAGGATTAAATATCAAATTGTTGCTAATTGATGATATTAACTATGGATATCAAGCACCTGTGGTACCACATTGAACACACATGCAGCGTAAGTGTAGCTTAAACAAGTACACAAGGATAGAGAGTCCAATACTAAGTCCAATACAAAGCTAATTATCATTATGATACATATATAAAACAGAAGTATTGAACCAAAGAAGAAGATATTGAGAGGTCGTCCAAGTATTCAACTTCATAGACATATAAAGATATCTGCAAGATGTGTCAAGCTGAGATGAGAAATAAATGAGAGAGTGCTATCTAACTACTGAAAGCTAATCAGATAACATCGACATATTATGTTTCACATGTTTGTTTAGGAGCAATATTGTAGCAATCATTAGTATATTGGTTCTCGCAACAAAGGAGGACAAGTTCAAGATGTGGACATCCATTTCATTATCAAAAGAACAAAGTGAGGTCTGACAACCTTAGAGAACATCATGGGAAACACAAGAATGCCTCCCTTAACACCCTTGTAATGGTGAAGTGAAAGCATTAGTCCAAGAGCTATTTATATCTGGAAAAAACAGAAAAAGGATAGGTGACCATAGAAGGTGTCAATGAAGTATGAACACTGTTTCCATATATAAAATCATCCCTCATTGACCGAAGATAATATTGAGGTACTCTTGGAGGTGGAAAGAGATGGTGAAACAAACAATCCATCACCAGTCAACTCAAGGAAAATTACAAGAATTCTATATCTTGCTTATAACCTGGAAGGAATTGGTTAAAAAATTGATCCTCAAAGTTTCAATAACAGCCATCACTAAAGATTTTGTCAAAATGGGTTTAAAGGTTGATCCTTAAAGTTTGTTCAAGGTTTTGACTTTTCAAATAAAAATATCAAGAGAGATTTTTCACTTAAATAAGTTTTCTTCATGTTTTAATAACACTATTCAATTAGATCATGCAATATCGATGCATTTTTCTTGTCTACCAGATTTTTCCCATGTTTCGCATAAGTGCTTAATGAGAGAGAACTGCTTGAGATGGTTTGGGCATACATTCAACGGAGACCTATTCAGTGCACCAATCAGGAGAAGTAATAGAGACATAGTTAACGTAATTAAGGAGGACAAGAGATGGGCCTAAACAAACATGACCGGAAGCAATTAAAAAGTAATGAAAGTGGTATCCATGGGATGGCCTGTAACAGAGCTGAATGGGAGCAAAGAATTTATGTAGACGACCCAAAATTTCAGTATATAGGCTTAGTTGATGTTGATGTTGATATTCACTCAACAGTTTAAAATAAGAATTATGTAGTTCCTAATACATCTGGTAGTGCTAATAGTTGCTCAGAAAATTGATTTGATTACTTAAACTGGAAGGAATAGATTCTACTTAAACTGGAAGGAATAGATTCAGGCTCAACAGAAATTTGGGGCTGTCAATTCTCAAGTACCTAAAGTTTGAATACTCAGATATATTGAGCTCTAATTTTCAGTCTTATAACTGAGCCTTGATTCTCAGTTTGCAAATGAACTTCGATAATAAATTCGGAAACAATTGCTAGAAATTTTCAGGAAATCCTTGACAGTAGTAACAGAATCTTCCATCCCAAACATATGAGGTCAGCTAAAGGATCAGTTATCCATTTTTGCACTACTAAGGGGCATGTCTCTGTTAAATTTACAGCTAACACATCCTTATTAACTTCCTGTTTTGCAGATCAATAGGTACGTAATTAGTAGCCCTCTATGTGAATTGCCCTCTCATGTCTACTTATTATGCATCACATAAATATTGATCTCATCATGTTAATTCCGAATCGCTCAAATTCTAAACTTTTGTACACATTTCCTCTTTACAACTTATTCCTTACATGGTATCCCCATTATCATCTAAACATTTTTCTTACTATTGAAAGTCTCTTACACTGCACTAAAACTCCGAAATTGTGGTAAGGGTTGAAGGTCCATTTTGAGCAGAAACCTGGGTTTACGCAGCGGTATAATTTTTTTTAAAAAACCGCAATTAAATGAGCGCCTGGTAGGATTTGAACATGAGTTATTCTGATACCATATTGAAAGTCTCTTCCACTGCACCAAAACTTCGAAATTATAGTAAGGGTTGAGAGAACTTATTTTGTATTTTAATACTTACTATGGACCTCATCTAAACATTTTTCTTACTAAAGTGGGCCTGGCTTTGGAACATAAAACTCTAAAATTAAGAGGGCATTATGAAAGATTTGACAATAGTTTATAACAGGTTTTCCACCTAATCAGCCCTCTAAATTAGTGTCAATAGGAGGGTTTGTCATCTAGAACCTAGTAGGCAAATTTGAGAGTAGGAACACCCAACCTTTTTTGCAATTTAAGCTCATACAAAATCCATCTTCATATCGAAGTTTGACCCCTCTAATGTTAAGCTTTCCGTACAACTGTGTTCTTGCATGTTGTTCCGTAAGAGCCACAAGTAGAAAAACATATAAAGCCTATAATAAAGCTTGTCTAATTTTTTCACCAAGTCAGGCTAGAAACCCTTAAATTAAATCAACATGGAAACACATTGCTTTTGTGATTCCGTTGTACATTATTAATGTAGGATACATAGTATTCCATATAATATTAATTTCATTTTCTTTATTGCAACTTGCTTCGTACATTTTAATTTTGTTCCTGGAAAGTATCAAGGTAAGCCAAGTTCCTCATGTAGTCATTTAATCTGCCAAGATGCTCAATCCTTCTTCTTAATACAGTACAATATGGCTAATCTATTTTACAAGGTAAATCTCCCCAAATGTACCTTTACAACCTTTACTTGATACTCAATTCTGTGAAGCATGGATGCTTTAAAGTGTATGTAGTGTCTGTTTCGAACACATATCAGATACAACACCTGAAAGGCACTTGTCTCGAAAGCCACTAGTCTGACACATATCACACTTCACAACCGTGTCCGTTTTTAAGAACCCTGAAACTTGCATGTTGAAAACTAACAGTTTCAAGTCGGACACCATAGAGCTATGCATTTCTTGGAAGAAAAAAAAACATATAAAAGGATATTATATAAGATGGATAATATGTTAATTGAACATAAAAGTCTCGCAAACATTGGCGATGCTTGGCAGATTTGTATTGTGTGAGGTACTAGATTGAACCTTTTAGACTACTAAATTGAACCTTTTAGATTCTTTCTTTAATATAGTTAATTGATTTGGAAATTATGGTTTAACTCAGTAATACATTATCCTTTTGTATTTCCATTTCCAATAGAGCATGCTGATTTGATATGTATTAGATATAAACACATCCATAAATAGTTATGTTGCCTTGTCCCCGTAGATATTTCTAGGATTCACCTTGTCTATGCCTTATTGTACTTATATCCTGTCTTCGTGCCAATGCTCCATAGACTCAATATATCTTCCTAGTAAGAACATGTACATTTGATAGTTATTTAATCTATTCCAACATCAAATTTTTATCTCTCCTACTAAAACAAAAATTGGCTTTATCAGACCATCTAAAAGTTCAATTCAAGAAGATAGTTCCCATTTCTTTTTTTTTATTCAATATGAATAAAATACAACCTGCTTTCCAGAAGTCTATTAAGAGATCCTCAATAAATTTTCCTGGACTTTCATGACTAACTCATCCGTATGCTCTTAGAACTCCTTATATAATGTTTCCATGAAATGTGCTTATTGTTCACAAGCACTGGTACTCCAACACTCCTAGTCACTGCTTTTAAATACAAACTTTAATAGTTACATTTCATCTCTCGGGCAATTTGTATCACAAAATTATCATTCAACATGCGAAGCTCCAAATACACGAGCTTGTTTCTATATTTCCTTTTTTATGTATACTATATTTCCTTTTCATGTATAAGAACACTATATCATGTTTTATATATCTTTCCATGGCAATTACCATTTGCTGTAAGTAAATATTTGAACACCAAGCTGTTAACCTACACAACAGATGGGTAATTTCTTGGCAACTATGTGCACTGAGAACATCTAGCACACAGTTCCCAGCTAACAACCAGAGACATGAGCCAGTTTGTGAGCCAAGATTCTTATGAACAGGAGAAATATAAAAAAGGTACAACAAACTCATTTTCGCAATTTCTACAGGCTTGTGATAAACATAATAACCTTCAGCAGAGATTTTCTCATGACAACCATATGCTGATATATACACTCATATGATTGTGATCCTTAATCTGACAAAAAGATAAAATGGTAGTATAGTTATTATACACCAGAATACCTATACCCAGACAACAATAAATGTGCCATTCTTCTATTATTGATGGAGACAATAATCATGGTGGACTCCACTTCTTTGCAGCCCATTGGACATTAAATGAGAAAATGAAATCAGAGTCACTCACTTTCAAACATATCTGTGTGATCACCACCTCTCTTCACCTGGTGTAACAGCCTTCAAAATTTCCTAATAAATAGTGTATATATTCAGGTTCAAATATATACTATGAAATTGTGAATTAAACATGTTTTGTTAGCGTGCGATAAAGGTATGGAGACCAATGGTTCATGAAAGAAACTGCGATACATCATAGAGGTTAAGAATTTAGCAAGCTTTCGTCTTCTCTAGGACACCAGGGATCAGTGGACCAGAATCCAAACAGCCTACAAGGGTGCCTTGATAACTGTATAGCAGATCCTCACAGGCATGGAAACAATAGTGAATGAGTTTCATTAGCTTATACAAGAGACAAGAATCTCAAGATACTATAAAATATTCAAAACTTTTAGGTGAAAGATATGCTTCTTACTTGCAAAAGCATAAAAAAAAAATTAGAAAAAAAAAAAAAAAAAAAAAAAACACAATTTTCATGCACTATACTCTTGCCATGAGTTAAACTTAATGAACCCTTAAGGGAGAATGCTTTCCTGCTCGTTTTTGGACATTATCACCTATTTAACAGAAACCACTGTGGTAAAACTACCAAGAAGTTTAGCTGCATGGGATCTAGTAGTTACAAAAATGTATTTAACAATTACAAGAGAACTTAGATAATGTAAACATTTACACATGAAAGAAGAAAATAGAAGTTCCCGATGGAACTAAAATATTAGTCACTCACCTTTCAGAGAGTCGCTCAAGAAAAAGGCGATATGTGAGCTGCGGAGCAGCTCCAACAAATATACCACCAACAAAATGAACAACTGATGTCGGGCTTGTATTTCTTGGTTTGAGCACCCACGCACCCTAAGAATGAATGAATTAGAAGGTATATAACTTGTGCACAGAAAAGCACACATTATTTTTTGCAGAGGGTGAAAAGCCAACTAGAACTGTACGTTCCAGTGCCTATTTTCATAATAAGCTCCATGTCTGAGTTAAATATTGTCAATGCTGATGATTTAGATAACAGGAGAATAAACAGAGTCAACTTTGTGTAGCTATTATTCATATTGAACTAGCTTAGAGGTAACTACTCCTTGTCAAGTGATTAACAGGTAGGTTAGTCCATTTGTGATCTTAAATGAATATCATAAATACAAACAAATTAAGCTAATATCAGAATAAGAAAAGAAAATTTAAGTATAAGAGACATTATAGCACAAAATGAACATCTGTCAGATATAGCCAAAACCTACAGAACAAAGATGAAAGGGATGAAAGGAAAAGAGGCACAGACACTATTAAACACGAATGCACATATGTCCAATGTTGCCAAAACCATTAGGAAGAATATAAAAGTCATAAGAAAAGGGTCATGGCATGTCACGACAGGCATGATCGCTGGGGCACGCCCCCTTATGTAACAAGCGGCTGGAACCAATGTTGAAAAAAACGCGTTACGTAACGCGTTATAACGCGTTACGTAACGTAGCAAGCAGGGTTCGCTCCGTAACAGGCTGAAATAACGCACTGCAGCGTAGCGTGTGTTATTTTCAAAATAACGCATGTTATAACGCGTTATTCCATAACGCATTATAACGTGCGTTATATACAATTCCTTATCGAACCGCACCCACGACCCGAAACCCAATTTTTTCGACCCGAAACCCATTAATTCGCTCCTAAATATCCCAATTCTGTCCTAATTCTTCTCCCGATTTTCTCTCTCCCCTCTGTCCTAATTCTTCTCCCGATTCGCTCGCTCTCCGATCTCTCTCGCTCTCGCCCTCTCCCGATAACTCTCTCCCCTCTCCCGATATCTCTCTCGCTCTTCCCCTCTCCCTATAGTTCTCTCCTCTCTCCCCTCTCCCGATAGCTCTTGCCCTCTCCCGATAGCTCTCTCTCCTCTGCCGACGTCCCGATCCCTCTCTTCCCTCTGCGCTGATCTCTCTCGCCCTCTCCTGCTCTTCCCTCGTCCGCCGTTGTCGACGCAGATTTCGACGCCGCCGGTCAACTGTTCATCCCTCGGCCCAACTATTTTCTCCGGCTCAACCAGCAGGTAATTAAGCTCAGTTCCATTAACTCTCTCTCTCGCTCTCCGATCAGGTAATTAACCTCATTCCCATTTTTCCGGCTCAACCAGCAGGTAATTAATCTCATTCCCATTAACTCTCTCTCGTCGGTCAACTGTTCATCCGCCGGTCAACTATTCCTTCCCCGGCCCAGCTATTTTTTCCGGCTCAACCAGCAGGTAATTAACCACATTTCCATTTTAAATTTGACTGATTTGTTTTAATAAGACTAATTTGACAATAATTAATACATATTTGTGTGATAATTTGGGTTTATATTGATTTTGCAATATTTTATATGATTTTTTAGATTTATTTACTTATTAATGGAAATTATTAAATACAGTTTTATATTTATTTTAATTAAATAAATAGAAAATTGCATAACCTACGTTAAGCATTACGTTATTTGCTACATAACCTAACAAAAAAAACGTTACGTTATCGTTATTTTAAACATTGGCTGGAACATATTATGGACCTGTCTGTTGTTTACATATAGGTTGCAGAAAAGGTAGAGGTCAACAGTCTACAACTCTTCTTTCCACGCACCTACTTCAGGATCAATCATGCCCAGACTGCTCTTACTCCACATGCATGACAACTTTTGGGGTCTATGTGCTTTCCACTATAAGTAGTTGAACTTTACAATAAAATAATTTAAATTTCAGAATGCTACTTCTATGTAATTTTGTGCATGTTTGTATATAACTCAATAAATATATAAAGGGAGATTATCCTGCCAGTTATCAAAATAAGAGCTACATGGTAAGCCATCCTATGGATAAGGTAAGGTACATGTACATGTGCAGATCTATCTGGTGTCTATCCTTCAGAAGGCCATTTATATTGTTCTGCACCCAATCTCCTAACTTTAATTTTTTACTTTTGTATATAGTGCTTATTCTAAATCTTTGTTATATAGATTTAAAATGTATACAATTTTTACATGTTGCACAAGCACAGCACAGAAGCAGAATTAGAATTTGATTGTGGGGGAATTGGGAATTTTGGGGAAAAACTAAGGGATTTAGGATTTTAGTGGGAATTCGAGAAAATTGGGAAATAGAAATAAAATGATTAATTGAGGCCTTCCATTAAGGTGATCTTTCACTCTCTCTCAACGAATTTATGATTCTTATCTAGCAAATCACTATGCTAAAAACAAAAAGGAGTTTAATTTTCAACATCTCATTATATTCCTTCAAGAGTTCAAACATTATTATTTATAAAATTAACGGCGTGCATTACATGTGCAAATAAACAAAAAACTAACAATAACAACAAAATCATAATCAAATCCAACCAGATCTAAACAAATCCATCAAATCCCAAGTCCTGGTCTTTATTGTGCCTATCAACATGCCTACGAGCCTGACAATTATGCACTTTTCTGCATAGCCTTACTAAATTTTGCTAGTCTAGAAGAAATCCAGATACTTAGTTGAACAACATTAAACTGCATGGTTGAATAGTAGAATTTTTAGGTACGCGGGTGCTTTCTGACTCGCAATTTTTGCTTTCTGGCTCACAATGTTTTCGTCTAGAATTTGGCACGTTGTGAATTAATCAGTTTTTAGAGTTGTACTCTACAGCCAAGCCCATTTAAACTGCACAATTAAAAGGTCGTAATTTTGTTAGCCTAGAAGAATTCCGTGTACTTGATTACTAAACTGCATGGTTAAATAGTAGAATGTTAGGAACTTGGTTGTTTTCTGGATCACAATGCTTTCGTATAGAATTTGGCACAACGCGAATAATCGGCTAGTAGAGTTGTACTCTACAGCCAAACCCATTTCCTATGTTACAAGGCATATACATAACTAGAACAAAACATGACAAAGCAAATCTCCAGAAAAGAAAATATACCTGGATTTCGGTCCAATCTCCAGAATCACCCCAACCATCTTGAGACTGCTTCGCAGTTTCAGTAATTAATCTGCAGTTACAAGAAGAAATTTTTATTCGAAAACATGATCCAATTGAAAACCCTTGACCCCATTTGTTTCAGGCACACTACCAAATTATCACTAAGACCACTGGAGCTAGCAAAATCAAGCCCAATAAAATTTGCAACAAAATTCAGAGATTGAAGGGGGCTATTATTATTGATGGCTTTTACCTTTCGATTCGAGAATAGAGCTGGATGCTGGTGCTCGATGAGGAGTTGTCTTGAGGTCTGTTTTGGTTACTAGTTTCATCGGCAGAGCAGAGAACTCTTTTGGAGTGCAGGGGTCTGCAAGTAAGGCTGCTGCTGTTGGCGGGGTCGCGGTGATGGATGGGGCTGCGGAAGCAGCGGTTTTGCCGCAGTAGCGTAGACAAAAAAAATTTGGGAGGGTAGCTTATGATAACTTCCATTCTATCCTCAAAAAGCCAATTACCGCTCCCTCGCGCTACTCGTGAATTTATCCTGTCATCGGTGGCTTTGTTCTGCAGGGGAGTTTCTAGAGCGGCACACCATATTTCCCAGTGAGCACACCCTCACTTCGTAAGAGAGAGTTTTACTTGTGAACACAACAAAAAATTCAAAACTATTCTCGCTTCATTTCTCTCCTCCACTTTCCTTTCTTCTCTCCCCGACTTCCGTTCCTTCTCTCCCCACCTCTCCTGATCCTAGAACCGGCCTCCTTTCTCTTCCTCTCTTTTCTATAAACCCAACTCCATCCTACCTCCCTTTTTTCTCTCTCCTACCTCTCCTTATCCTAGGATCGGCCTCCTTCCTCTTTCTCTTCTCTTTTCTAAACTCAACTCTACCCTGCCTCCCTTCCTTCTCTCCCAGTTACAGTCGCTGCAGCCAATGGCGGTCGCCCCTCGCCATCGCCGCTTGAGTACAGGTGGATGAGATTCTCTCTCATTTTGTAAGTTATATTTTTCTATTTTCGTCTCTTTTTTTGGAGTAAACTATGGTACATTCTTGGATTTCCCATCCTTTAAGATTGAAAGTTCAATATTGAAATTTTAATTTATTCTTTGATTATTTTTTAATGAGATAATGAAATTATTGTAATGCTAGTTCTAAAAGATTAAAAATTCCATAAATTTTTCATGCTTGGATGTTAATGGTAAATTTTAATATATCTTGAATTTTCCACCATTATCAACTTGGTTGATTAATGAAAGAAACTTTGAGTGCTTATTTTTGTATTTTACATTATAATGCAGCATCATAATTAGACAATAATTGATATTTGTTACAAAATTGAAATCTGCAACTACTAACTTATATATAGAGAAGGCATTATTATGATAAGTGTCAAATATTAATAAAATTACATGTATTAATGTTATTATCTATTTATTCCATAGAGCGATCTGGCAGAATCATCTCGTGTACGACTAACTGTGTCGTTAAGGAGGAAGAAAGCAGCATCTCAACTACCGATAAGAGAGAGAGACGATGAAGTTGTCGTGCCTTCTGAAATAAATATAGAGACTCCTAATTTGCTAAGCTATGGAAGTGTAAGGAAAGAGGGAAGTAGTAATGATTCAGGAGACTCTGAAGACGATCTTGAATGGTCGATATATCGAGAGCCAATTGATTTGTCATTGTTTAAGAGTTTCAGGACACACATTGTTTTCTTTGTCTTAAAGGATGAGGTAACTTTTTTTCGTTAAAACCTAATAACCAATTATAGCGTGTGCATATGTTATGACTATATTATATACATAGGAGCGAGATCCACTACGATATATTAATCATATGAAAAAAATAACTTCATGGTCATTGAGGACTCCACAACCCGACATACGATTTATAGAGTTAACATGTGGGTCGTCATTATATCATTTGATCATCTCTTCCTATCAATACATTAGCATTATTGATGTAACTGCATTTGTTGAGATGTTGTATCCCGAAACAAACATATTTCATTTGTCATTCGGTGAGATGATGATTACACTGGGCGATGTTTCCTGCTTGCTCGGCTTGCCCGGTTTGCCTATGACGAGAAAGTCTGTGCGCCAACAAGAAGTAATAGCGTCACGTAAAGCTACTGACATAATTATTCATTCCTTAGGTGTAAGTTACTCAGAAGTGTGGAATGAGATAAATATAAAAAGTGGTGCATCAGTTAGACTAGATTGGCTAAGAGAGAATTTTAGTGGTGTGATTGACACCGACACAGAACATAGGATTCGGTGTGCTGCAAGGGCATATTTGCTATAGTTTCTTGGATGCACGTTCTTTAGGGACAAGAGTGGTACGAGAGTGTCAATTGAGTATTTGATATTGCTTCACGACCTCGAAGATGTTCACACGTTCGCATGGGGTACTGGAACTCTTGCTTGGTTGTATAGGCAACTTGAACTTGCTTCTCAAGCAAACATTGTGCAGAAGTCTGGGTATCTGACATTGCTACAGGTTTGGATATTTAGTCATTTCCTAACATTAATGCTTGTCTCGAATCGATCCTTTAAAACCGGTGATCTACTTCCTTGCCAGTGGTTGAGCAGACGGGACACCAATGTTTCTCATTCACATGTATGCACAATTCAGTCCAGACTTGATCAACTCACAGCCAATCAGGTAACATGTTGCGTGGTTTATATAATTAATTAATATGTTTGTTACATGTGGAAAATTTATTTAGTTCTGCGTAATTACCAAACTTGCAGGTAATTTGAGATCCCTATAGAGATTATAATAAATCCTATCCTTTCAAAGAAGTTTCCTTTTATATGGGTACCCTAAAGATGCAGCATGTGGTCGAGCCTTATCACCCTATGCATGTACTCAGGCAATTTGATCGTAAACAGTATGTGCCGCCTCCACTATTCTCCCTATTACGTGATCTCGAGGTCTAACATCCAACAGCTACTTGGTCACTTACAGTCATACTGAAGAGATGTAGATTAATTGGCTAGATCACATTTTGCATCAAGAATGCCACGAGCCCATGGCTGACTACCCATCGGAATGCACGACTGATTTACATTCCGTCGTTTGCTAAAGTGTCACAGCATTTCATAGGAGCAAACACAGATGAAGCCCATCTAGAGGAACAAACTCAACCAATGCGTCCAGAAGTACCTGATGAGGTAATTTCCATATCTGTTGTTTATTTTATGTCTCTCTTAGCGTCACTTTTAGCTAATAGCCACATTTCTTACTATTATAGTTCTACAGAGGCATTGATCCATTACTTGAGTAAGGTAAAAGGGCCTTTAAGAAGCAGCATAGGGTGTTATTTAATATTCTTGCGAAAATTAAAGCCGTACTAATTGGTTGCACTCAATACGAGGACCAATCTGATTTGTAACTCGAGAAACAAGCCACCCTGGATGCACCCAATACTACGAGAACAACTCGAACCAGGCGTCAACCCCCAAGGAAGACACGAAGGCAATAAATAATGTTTAGAATATAGGGGCAATGGATGCAAATGTTTGTTGTTTTGTAATCACCATAAACTTTATGATAAAACTCTTTTATATTTACTTTTTTATGGATATTGTAATGATTTGAAGATTTCTAGACTGACTTGAAGTTATTTCAGGGTTGATATTTGAAGATATTGTGATAAACTTCTTCTTGGATATTGTAATGAACTTGATAATAGTAACCACTCTTCATTTCAGGTTTTTAATTTATTGTTTGGGGTATACACCCTGGACAAAATGCCAACTATCCGTACTGGAAGTCCGGATAGTGGACTGCTGTCCGGACTTCTAGTCCGGACAAAAAATATTTTATCTGGATTAGAAGTCCAGACAATGTTCTACTGTCTAGACTTCCAGTCCGGATGGGTTAGACCACTATCCGGACTAGTAGTCCGGATAGTGGAGAGTCGTCTGGACTGGCAGTTCGGATGTGTTGATTTTCATCCAGACTGCCAGTCTGGATAGCCAGTTCGGATGATTTTTATACCATCCGAACTGGAAGTCCGGACAGTAAATTCTCCCCCCCCCCCACACACACAATTAACACATATATACATATTATTATTCAACACTCAATAATTGCAAGTCAAAGTAAACAAACATCAAAAAGTGATTTATCCATTCTTTTTAACTTCATTAACATTTTGTACAAAAAACTTTTGACTATTTAACAAAGATATTGCTTATATACACACAAATTACATATCCAAAACAATATTACATGTCATGAGTCCATATGCTGCCTACTTCGATTATAGCTCAATAATATCTTGTATTGCTACTGAAGTCGGCACAATTTGCTTGAAGTGTTCAACCTAATCTAAATATGGTACCTCCCATCCTTGAGCCACTAGATCACGATGGCATTGCCAATTCAATGCAATGTTAGGAATAGGATGAAGTGAATTTAGCGTGACCTAATTCTGACAATAAAAGTCAATTAGGTAATCTCATGTTATGATTTGATGTTGTATTTCATCAAGCGATAAATGTTACTTACGGGTACAGAGTGACAATCTGCAACGAATGCTATGGTTACTTCCTTACAATGGAGATTAGAGGCCGGAGGCGGAGATCTTAGTTGCAAGAAAGTAAGGAACTTGGCTTTGGAAATGAAGAATAGCACTATATTGAATCGTGATGAAATCAAATGTCCCATGTCCGGCATCGTCATCCAATGGTTGACGTTTGGAAATTCCCTGAAATAATTAAGTGTCTTTCAGAGCTCGACAATCCGATCAATACTCCCAAAAATTGAAATGTAGGAGACGGAATTTGTATCAAGTTCAAGCAGCAAATCTTGTTGGATCTGAGCCCACTGATCCTCCCCCATACCAAAGCTATGTGCGATTACCCAAAACCTGCAGTTTTCGTCAAGGGACGTCGCCAACATCGGCTATATATGGCCGCATGAAATTAGGTAATGAGTCTTCATACCTAAATTTCGGTTTAGGTGGTTGTATTGGCTCTGGTTCTTATTGGAGCGGTCCCGCAAGCTCCGGCTCTAGTTGAAGCAGTTCCGTAGGCTCCACCTCTGATTGGAGCGGTCCAGCAAGCTCCGGCTCAAGTTGAAGCGGTTCTGCAGGCTTCGGCTCTGATTGGAGCGGTTCCGCAAGTTCTGGCTCTAGTTGGAGCGGTTCTGCAGGCTCCGGCTTTGATTGGAGCGGTTCCGCAAGCTCCGGTTCTAGTTGGAGCGGTCCTGCATGCTTTGCAGGCAGCTCGGGTGACACCTTAACCGAGCTAGAGTCTTGTGTGGAAAAAAAATAAGTAACATATGATAAGATGAAATATGGAAGACTAACCCTGAAATAATTATCTAGTAACAAACCTTCCACCTAAGTGGCCTTCTAGGCATCAACTTCACGAGTCTGCATTTTCTGCAAAGAATTAGCGCCTTCATTATTGGGGAATAACTGTCAAATTCTGAAGCAACTAGCTCAAATGCACAGGGATTCCTTCGTGTCAATATATCAAGTTTCCTTTTGCGACCAGCGATCTGTCTGATCATATTGGGCACAGGATCAGCAAGTGAAAAACTAATTAGATTTGATATCTCCCTCAATTTCTTCAACCTTCGACTCCACTCCTCATTGTCACATTTAATAAAGTTATGAATAAAAACCTTCACATCTTTCTGATACCAAACACCTTGAACTACCAATGCTTTACTCGGTATCATATCAAACTTCCACCAATGATGGTCAATGCAATCCAAGCGAATCGGTCGGTTGTCTCTTTGGTATATTGCAATCTCATGGGCACATGGCAAGTTGTGAGTGTGTCGAATGATGCAACCACATTCAACCGGATTAACACTGACAAAAGCAACTCTTTTTAATTGGTCCAAGATCAAATTCAATGCATGAATTGATGCAATGCCCCGTAATTCCTTAAATTCTGCCAGCATAAAATTTTGTTGCACGATAGTCAAGCATTTTTGGAAGGATGTCTTAATCTCCGTATGTTGCAGTTCAAGCAATGTATGTATATTCTCCCACACTTCTCGAAATTGCCTTGACTAGTTCGGAGTTGTCTTTTCAACTTGGTATAGACACTTTCTGCTCGGTTACTGGTCACATTATTCCGATATTGGCACATATTTGTCCAGTAAGCAACAAATTTCTCCTTATACGGATTCAACCATATCATTGTAACATAGTCAACTGCTTCTAGCCGGGCTTGAAATTAGTTTGTCAGGATGCTCAGATTTGCATTGTACTCCTAAAGAGTATCGGATAGCATAATCAGCTTCCACATTAAGAAAAATTTCTCCCACTCAGTCTGCTGATACAACAATTTTTTGCAATTTGCTAAGACATTCTTATTGATATGTCATCTATAGTGAAGATGCCAATTCATCGGAAATATGAGTTCAACTACATTAACAAGCGTTATATCTCTATCTGTAACGATCACACTTGGATACACTTTGTTCACAAATAGTCCTCGCAACTTATCGCGTGCCCATGCATAATTAGTTTCCCTCTCTTTTTTAAGAAAGGTAAAAGCAATACAGAATGACATATTAGTTGAGGTTACACCAACTATCTCTAGTAATGGATATTTGTACATGTTTGTTTTATAGGTACAATCCATGATAATGATACTTTGAAATGCTCGAAGAAGATCAACGCCAATGGAATGAGCCCAGAAGAGTTTCGTTATGGATTATGTTTGGTCATTGCTTCAATGTCACTCGATATACTTAAATTTAGAAATTTTTAATAACAACTGTTGCATTTGCGCTCTCCCGCCCTGTTCATTGACTCCGAGTTTATGTCGTGCATTATATATTATTTTCATTGTCAATACATTCTTTATATCCTTGAGCTTCAACAATGTCATGATATGTTTCGGCCTTACGTGACACTTCGATATTTCTATCATAGTATTAGTCTCGCTTTCAGACAGTCTTTCTGCATATAAGTGTCCTTCGAGATAATCTGCTGCAGGATGATTATGCATACCAGCCAAAACCGTCAGTTTATATTCGGGCCTCCTGTTGATATCTATTGACCCTTTAACCGAAAGGGACATTCGCATTTTTTGCTACCCCTATGGCCTTCATTATTCTTTAATTTTTTTAATCTTGGTTGTCCACTCTGTTCACAACCAAGCCAGATCCTCCCCTTCTTATATTAACTTCCAGTATCAGATTTTGAAACCACGATGACAAACCCTGACTTCCTTCCCATATCGCGCACCCACTGCAAAATTCATCTCGATTTGTAAAAATCTAAAGTCACAATAGAGAACTTAGAATTTTAATGGAAAAATTATAACTTCAATATGAGTAGTTAGTAATGTTATAATACCTGACTTGTTGTAAAGTCCGAACTATAGTCAACAACTAATTCTTTCTCGATTAAGCTGCTTTGAGTTGAAGCATCAATCTGTGTGCTAATATTTTTACCGTATTAATACTTATTAATTGGTGAGAAATAACTCAAAACCAATTTTCGCTCGGTCCGGATCTAATCTCAGCCATAACCCCACTATCCAGGCTATTAGTCCAGACAAGATAAATCATGTCCGGACTCACAGTCTGGACAAGAATAATCTTGTCCTGACTGTCAGTTCAGACAAGATTTATCTTGTCCGGACTATACTTCCGGACAATGACGTCCTCCCACGAGATTTTACTCCAAACAAAAGCAAACTCAAAAACCCAAAAGAAAACCCTAACATAATTCTAACCAATTTAAAGCAAAATACTAGGTTATATTGGGACAAAATTATACAAGGATGATGAAATCATACCTGCAGAGGATTTTGATCGTCGAATGGAAGCAGCGACATATTTGTATTCTCCATTTTCGCCGACTTCGACACAACTCAAAAATTCATCTTTTGTAGGACTTCTAATGAAATAATGTATGAAAATGAAGCACTAATTCGACTTTAAAAAAGTAAATGATCTACTATAAGAGAAGATCAAGTCAAATGGACTGGATTTTAAGCTCTAAAGATAAAAGCTTCGCCTGTTGCATGGGAGAACGAGAGAGGATCTGAAGTTGAAGGAGAGGGCAAATTTGTCTAAAATTTTGATGGTCAAAGTTGTTATATAGAGAAAGTTTTAAAGTTGGCTCACTATGAAAAATGGTGTGCCCCTTTAGAAACTCTCCTCCGGCAGATACGGGTTGCATCCAAAACATACCGGTCTGGATCCTCTCCATAAAGGAAAAACATAAAAAATCTTTATTCCGAGAAACAATATAAAAATCTTTAATTTCAGTTTATAAATGGAGAGTTTCTAAAGAGGCACACCATTTTTCCTAGTGATCCACTTTAAAACTTTCTTTTTATAACAAGATTGACTCTAAAAATTTTAAACCATCTTGCCCTCTTCTTCAATCTTAGCTCTTCTCTCTCTCTGTCCTGCACGAACAGGTGCAGGTTTTTAATTTTTTTAAAGCTTTAAATCCAGTCCACTTTACTTGATCTTCTCCTCCGGTAGATCATCTTATATTTTGAATTCAAAAATTTGTTTCATTTTCGTATATTATTTCCTATGAAATACTACAAAAGAAGAATTTTTGAGTTGTGTCGAAGTCAACAAAAATGGAGAATACAAACATGTCATTAGTTTCCTTTAATGATCAAAAGCCTCTGCAGGTATGATACCATCATCCTCTTTAAATTATATCAAAATCTAACTTAGGATTTTGATTTTGATAGCATAGAAGTATGATAGGATTTTTTTGGGGTCGTTAAGTTCGCATTTGTCTAGTGTAGAATCTCGGAAGAGGACATCGCTGTCCGGAATTACAGTCCGGACAAAATAATTTTTGTCCAAAATTACAGTCCGGACAAAAACCGGCCATAATCTATACTGTCCGGGTTTGCAGCCCGGACAGATGAGTCTGGCTAGAATTACAGTCAGGAGAGAGCGCAACCTGGCCAGACTGTTATTCCGGATGAAATAAAAATTGTCCGTGCTTTCCACCCCTGGACAACAGTTTTGGTTTTGAGATGTTCTTACTAATTAATAAGTATTAATACGTTGAAAATATTGATAGGATGACACTTCAACACAAAGCAGTCGAGTCTAGTACGAGTTAGTTGTTGACTATAGTTCGGACTTCACAACAAGTCAGGTATGATAACATTAATAATTATGCATATTGATGTAATAAATTACTGCAAGCGTACATTGTCGGTTGTAGCACTTAACAGGTCGTCCCATAGAGATTTTAGGTGTTTTTCCATTCCTTACTCTTTTTTTAGTCTAACGGACTAACTATGAGTTTCTAGATTGAATTTGTTACTATCAAATAGCATAGAATCAACAATCCACTAAGTTCCAACCATGTTTTTATTTCTATTATCTTCTTCTATCATAAAAATTTGATTTTTTTTAGTTTAATCTTTATTTAAAGTGCCCTAAGTATGAGCTATCAAGTGGTGTGCGAGTATAACTCATCAAAAATACTATTTGTCATAAAAACAAACTAAATCTTTAGATAATTCAATGAAAAAGATAAAATCAACAACCCCAAACCCTAACTAAGTATAGGCTATCAAGAAACATAATTCAAGTATAAACTATCAAAGTCTTAATTTTCGAGTTCTTAAATTTTAATCTTTTTATAGAAAAATCATGTCTTTATTTATTTTATTTAAGAAGAAAAATATTAGAAAGCAATTACATGGTGGATCCTAATTTCATCTACATCCTAGAGCTAAACTAATTAGCTACTCATATTTTTAACAAGAAAAATCAAGTTTTTATTTATAAATATGGTTAACCCTAATCTAGAAAGCAATAAAACCTAAACTAGAAAGTAATAAACTCTATCTAAAAGCAGGTAAATATCTCAAAACAATGGCTTATCTCTGGAGTATGGTGTTGTGGCTGTCACCCTTCAGCAAAATCCTAATTTTATTAATTTAAAACGAGTACAAAACTTACTGGATTCTCCCTAAAATACAAGGATATGGCTAATATATAGGTTTCGGAAAACCAAACCCAATTCTAATACAAATGTAATACTACGAAATTACAACGAAGCCAAGGGAGAAACATCGGATAGTGGGGCCCACTTTGGGTTGCTATTTGGCGGCAAATGCCGCCATTTGGCGGCTCAATTATGTTCAATCTCTCTAATTTTTCTCCGGCATGAGTCTCTTGTCTTGTACACTTGATTTTCCTGACTGATTTGACTTTGAGTCTCTACAGTATTTTAATCTTGTAGATTTACTCTCTTTGAACTCTTTTCTGGACTTGATTTCCTAATCAGACTCTGATGTTATACTATCTCCTTATATGAATTGGATTACCTGAAAAAGACACTAAAAACACCCGAGTAGTATTTATTTATTTACAAAAATAGATAAAGTCTGGAAGGAAAAATACAATATATGATACTCATCACATCCCCACACCTATCTTTTACTAGTTTTCAATCAAAACCTAAACCTAAGAAGAAAAAAATCCTAACTCACTTTCGCAGGAATCGTGATTTCACTTAGCACGTGTAATAAATTTTTAAACCCCTAGGTTACCCTAGTAGACGAGTGTTGTCTCGTGAGGGTTTGCAATGAATATACCCACAAAATTCAAGAAGAAAATAGATTAAGGAATAAAGAAAAGAAAAATAAGGATAACCGAAAATTAAGAAAAATAAAGATTTTATACAAAAGAAAGAAAAATCTTTTTTTATAATATTTTCATCAATTAATCTCACTAATATACATACTTAAGAACGCATTTAGATTATCAATTTTCAAATCGAGCGTCCTATCAGATACACTTAACATTTTAATCAAAAATTTAAATCCTATCTTTCAATACCCACTAGCAGATAATCCATTGGCTCCTATACATCTACGTGCACGTGTTATAGTCTATTTCGGTTTTAGAATCCAACTCTAACTCATAATTCATCTCCTCTCTCATAACATTTTTTTTTTCTTTTTTTCTATTTTTAAGAATATTTCACATTTCATGCAAATATTCATGCTTACTTAGGCGCAACGTACCCGATTACTCAGTTCATACTCTTTTCTTTTTCTTTTTCTTTTTTTAGAATATTTCACCTTTCATGCGAATATTCATGCTTACTTAGGTACAAAGTATCCGATTACTTGGATCATATTCTTTTTCACTCTTGAGGCTATTGCCTTAATACCAGACGCACTCCATTATTTTATCACTCTCGAGACTATTGCCTTAATATCAGGCTCACCCCATTATTTTATTCTCACTTTTTTTGTTTAGAGGGAGAAGACTTACTCAGTCATTAACATCTTTGTTCTTAACCTAATAAACTATTGCGAAGTGAAAAATAGATATATATATATTTGCCTCAAAACTACTGTTAGCGGTATTTATTTTTTGCATTTTGATCTTTTTCATAAAATTCAAAGTGTATCATCTAATCTACTCTTCTATCTAATTTCAAATCTAAATTTATTTTTTTATCTGTAATTAGGTTGATCTATTGATGAAAATATATAAATAATTTTTTTTTTAGTTTTTATTATTTTTTTAGTTTTTTAAATTTTTTTAGTTAGTTACGCTAAAAATTACCCAAAGTATAAAATAAAGAAACCCAAAAGTCATCTAAAAATAAAATAAAAACTCTAAAAAAACTAAAATCTTAGAAAAACACAAAAAAATATCCTAACCCACTCCCCCCAAACCTAAACTCATGTAGGCATCATACACAAACCAAGTGTGATAAAATAAATATGAAAACTATTATACAAATACTATACAAATAATAAAAGCCGTAAAAGTTACGATCTCAATATCATCACCCTATCAACGCATGGAAAGTGGTTACAACCTCTCGATCGCTTCCCACTTTCATAGTGTGCGTGTTTTAAACGTGAAGTGGGTACATTATTATATCTCATCAATCTCCTACAAGTCACGAAATTACCTGTCTGTAGGTTATGCATCCCTCACTTTTTCTTTGTCCACATGTAAGTATTAACAATTGGATTAAAGAATTCTTTATTATAAACCTACCAATCATCTTTAGTAACAAGCATACATGTAGAAATATGGTGAGGTGAGAAGAGTGTTATAGGATCAAGTAAATGTGGTAGTGGCTCTTCTAACTCACGAAATAATACGAGCTCCTCTGCAAACAAATTCTCAAAAGTTTGCTCATAAATCAATGGCACACTTGCACAAGTATCATCATATATAGAATCAGTATGTGCTAATTCATCTAATATTATGAGCTCATTTTCGAATATTTGCTCAAATGAGGGTTTATCATCAGTGCAAGAGGTCAAATGAGAGTGCAAACTATGAATCATATTGACCTCAATGAGAGAGCTTGTTGTGTACTTATCCATATTGAATATATTCAATGCCACAGTCGTATTTCTAAACGATAACTTCATGAGGCCACTCCTGCAATCAATTACTGCATTTGATATTGCAAAGAATGGTCTACTCAAGATAACGAGAATTTGATTCCGTGGATTGGAGATCGGCTCAGTTTCTAAGACAATAAAGTTTACAGGAAAGATAAATTCGCCGACCTTAATGAGCACATCTTCAACCATACCAAGTGGTCTTTTGATCAAACGATCAGTTAGCTGTAATGTGACACTGGTAGGTTGAAACTTTTTTAACCCCAGTTGCTGATAAACAGTATAAAGAAGTAAGTTGACACTTGCCCCTAAATCAAGCAACGCCCTATCGAATATAGTATTCCCAATGGTGCACGAGATTGTAGGAAAACCTTGATCTTTGTACTAGATAGGCAAGGAGTTAAAGAGGATGTGTGATGTATTTACAGGAAGAAAAACTTTCTCAAGTACGTTTCTTGCTCGTTTCTTAGTACACAAATCCTTGAGAACTTAGCATAAGTAAGAATCTATTGTATAATGTCAAGGAGTGGAATATTAACCTTCACCTGTTAAAATATTTCAAGAATTTTCTCTATTTGCGGTGAAGGCTTCCTAAACTGATTGGATATGGTACTTTCGGTTTAGGAACAGGTTCTTCCAAATGAGTATGTGACGGTGATGGAAGTGATGGAAATGGTTGTGGAGAAAAGGGTGGAAGAGATGATGTAGCCTGCAAGATAGTATGAGTGGGATCAGGGGGCATGGTTATATTATTATCTACTTGCTTGCCAGATCTAAGCGTGTGAATGACATTGTATTGGTGGACATGCGACTGATTGAAATTTGAGGAACTAGCATCAGGGTTCGTTATGATTTGACTTGGAAAAGTACCCTGGCCATGTTCACTTAACTGACTCGCTAATTGTCCAACCTGCTGCTCTACATTCTTAATAAATTGAGAGTTCACGAGCAGTTGATAACATGTACTTTGAATAAAATCAATTGACCCTTTCATAAAATTTTACATGTGCGTGTCAAGGTTGGTCATATGCATGTCAAATTTGGAATGAGACTTGAGAAGATTTTCAACGTGCTTCTCAAGTGACTGAAGTCACTTTTCTTGTTCATTATTAGACCCCTGTTGTGGATGTGAATGGTTTTGTGAAGGTGGTCTATTCTGGTTGTTCCCATAATTTGATGCATTTGGGTGTTGATAAGCACCCACATTTAGTCTTGGAAACTGACCATTAGCTGGAGGCTGCATGTTAGGGTTAGGGGCCCCCTGATATTGCCCTTGACCCCATAATAGATTTGGATGGTTTCTCCAACTAGGATTGTATGTAGGAGCGTAAGGATTGTTCATGGGTTGTTGATACAAGGCGTTAGCCTGTTCAAGTGTGGGACCCATGAGATTTGTTAATAATGGACACTCCTCCATAACATGATTCGAAGTTCTGCAATTAAAGCATTTGGGAACTTGTATTTGATTTACCTAACCTACCTGTGGAGCACAAATAGTCTCCAATGCCTCAATTCTCCTCATAAGAGCTGCAATCTTAGTTTCGGCAGTTATAGAGTTATCAACGCTATGGATCCCACCCTTATGTGTAGAAGTTAATGCATTGGACTTCTCAGTGGGACTCTCCCACTAAATAGTCTTCCACGAGAGGTCCTCAAAAAAGTCCCATGCTTCATCTACGTTCTTTCTCATGAACTCTCCCTATCACATAGACTCAAGAAGAGTTTTGGATGTGTAATCGAGTCCTTCGTATACGATTGGACACAACCGCCACTTTTCTATTGCATGGTAAGGGCACTGAGCTAAAAGATTCTTGAGCCGTTCCAAGTATGTCCAGAAGGGTTCTCCCGACACTTGACGGAATTGATTGATTTGATTTCTAATCCTTATCGTCTTATACGTGGGATAATACTTCTTGAGAAATATTGCAACGAATTCATTCCAAGTAGTGATTGAATCAGTAGCATACTGTACAACCACTTTTTGGCATTATCCTTGAGTGCAAAGGGGATGAAGCGGAGCTTAATTGTATCCTCCGATAGGTGTTGCAGTTTTATTATCACCCATACTTTCTGAAATTCACTGATAAAGAGATATGCATCCTCTGAATCAGAACCAGTAAATTAGGAAGCATACTGATGTACTGCGGCTTCAACTCATAGTAATTACCCACTGCGTGTGGAAGTTTTATGCATGATGGAAGTGATGTGCGCAACGGGTAACATTGATCCTGAAAGATTGGGATCGGCTAGTCCATCTTGTCTCCCATAAACAAATATGATCTTACAAATCGACCAAATTGATCACGGGTCCAATGTGGCATAAACCAGCGACCGTGAGTGTATGCGTGAATTTCCTAAACTAATGCAAGAAGTGGGGTGTGGTGGAGATAAAAACAGTGGAATAGATATGATCAAATAAAAATGTGATTCCTACTATTCTTAAATTTTTTTTTATTTTTTTACAGAACCAGGGAATCAAACTACAGAACTGGAGAAACTTTAGACTTAGAGGGTACCTGTTAGACCGCCAATTGGCTGGTTTAGCCTCCAAATAGTGGCTAAACCAGAGAGCTTGACTCTTTGGTTTTTGCTGCTAAGTCCGGAGGTTATTCTGATCTCTTCTATCTTCCTGTATCTGCAATTTCTATTCTCTGCACACTCAACACATACTGTTAACCCGTAAAACTTTAGAAAAAGCAAGAAAACACCGTCGATCCCCAGCAACAGTGCCAAAAACTTGATGTGATAAATTACTGCAAACGTACAGTGTTGGTTGTAGCACATGACAGGTCGTCCCACAGAGATCTTAGGTATTTTTGTATTCCTTACTCTTTCCTTAGTCTAACGGACTAAGTATGAGTTTCTAGATTGAATTTGTTACTATCTAAATAGCCTAAAATCTAGAATCTACTAGTTTCCAATCATATTTTTACTTCTATTATCTTTTTCTATCATAAAAATTTAATCTTTTTAGTTTAATCTTTATTTAAAGTACTCTAAGCATGAGCTATCAAGTGGTGTGCAAGTATAACTCATCAAAAATACTACTTTTCATAAAAAAACAAACAAAATATTTAGATAATTCAATGAAAAAGATAAAATTAACAACCCAAAATCCTAACTAAGCATAGGCTATCAAGAAATCTAATTCAAGTATAACCTATCAAAGTCTTAATTTTCGAGTTCTTGTATTTTAATCTTTTTATAGAAAAATCATATCTTTATTTATTTTATTTAAGAAGAAAAATATTAGAAAGTAATTACATAGTAAATCATAACTTCATCTACATCCTAAAGCTAAACTAATTAGCTACTCATATTTTTAATAAGCAAAATCAAGTTTTTATTCATGAATATGGTTAACCCTAATCTAGAAAGCAATAAAACATAAACTAGAAAGTAATAAACTCTATCTAGAAAGCAAGTAAAGATCTCAAAACAATGGTTTACCTCTGGAGCACGGTATTAAGGTCGTCACTCTTCAGAAAATCCTAATTTTATTAATTTAAAACGAGTACAGAACTTACCAGATTCTCCCTAGAATATAAGGATACGGCCAATATATAGGCTTCGAAAAACCAAACCCAATTCTAATACAATTGTAAAACTACAAAATTACAATGAAGCCACGGGAAAAATGGGATAGTGGGGCCCACTTTGGGTTGCTATTTGGCGGCAAATGCCACTATTTAGCGGCTCAAGTATGTCCAATCCTTCTGGTTTTTTTCCGGCACGAGTCTCTTGTCTTGTAAACTTGATTTTCCTGACTGTATTTGACTTTAAGTCTCTACAGTATTTTAATCTTGTAAGTTTACTCTCTTTGAATTCTTTTCTGGACTTGATTTCCTAATCCAGCTCTGATTTTATGCCATTTTTTTGTATGAATTGGATTAGCTGAAAAAGACACTAAAAATATCCAAGTAACATTTATTTATTTACAAAACTAGATTATGTGTGGGAGAAAAAATACAATATATGGTACTCATCACATATTGAAGTTAAAATTTTTCCATTAACAATCTTACTTTTCTATCATGACTTTAGATTTTTACAAACCAAGACGAACTTTACCAGTGGGTGCACGATATGGGAAGGATGTTAGGGTTTGTCAAAAATCTGATGCTGGAAATCAATATAAGAAGGGGAGGATCTAGTTTAGTTGTGAACATGATGGACACCCAAAATTCAAGAAATTAAAGAATGTGAAGGCCACAGGAGTAGCAAAAATGCGGATGTCCCTTTCAGTTAAAGGGTCAACAGATCTCAACTGAGGGGCCCGAATATAAACTGAAGGTTTTGTCTGGTGGGAATAATCATCCCGCAGTAGATTATCCGAAAAACACTCGTATGCGGGAAGACTGTCTGAAAGCAAGACTAATGTTGTAATAGAAATGTCGAAGTGTCACGTACGGCCGAAACCTGATATCATTGAAGCTCAAGGATCCAAAGAATACATCGATAATTAAAACAATATATAATGCATGACATAAGTATAGAGTCAATGAACATGGCGGGAGAATGCAGATGCAACAGTTGTTATTAAAAATTTCTAAATTCAAGCACATCGAGTGGCATAGAGCAATGACCAAACTGAATCAGTAGCGAATCTCTTCTGAGCTTATCCTGTTGGTGTTGAACTTCTTCAAGCATTTTCAAGTATTATTATTATGGATTGTACCTATAAAACAAACAGGTACAAATGCCCATTACTGAGATTATTGGTGTAACCTCCACTAATATGTCATTCTACGTTGCTTTTTGAAAGAGAGCAGGAAATTTTGCATGGGCACTCAATAAGTTGCGTGGACTATTTTTGAACAAAGTGTATCCAAGTGTGATAGTTACATATAGATATTTAACACTTGTTAATGCAGTTGAACTCACATTTTCGGTGAGCCGGCATCTTCTCTATAGATGAAATATCAATAAGAATGTCTTGGCGAATTGCAAGAAATTGTTGGATCAACAGACTGAGTGGGAGAAATTTTTCTTAATGTGGAAGCCGATTATGCTATTTGATACTCTTGAGGAGTACAATGCAAAACTGAGCATCCTCACTAACGAATTCCGAGCCCAACCAGAAGCAGTTGACTTTGTTACGAAGACATGGTTGAATCCGTATAAGGAGAGATTTATTGCTTACTGAACAAATATGCTTACTGGACAAATATGCGCCAATATCAGGATAATGTGACCAGTAACCGAGTAGAAAGTGCTCACGCTAAATTGAAAAGTCAACTCCGAACTAGTCAAGGTTTCGAGAAGTGTTGGAGTAATATTCACTCATTACTTGAACTGCAACATATGAAGAATAAGGCATCCTTCCAAAAAATCTTGACTATCATACAACAGAATTTTATGTTGCCAGAATTTAAGGAACTGTGGGGCATAATATCAATTCATGCATTAAATTTGATCTTGACCCAATTAAAAAGAGTTGTTTCTGTCGGTGTTGATACAGTTGAATGTGGTTGCATCATTTGACACACTTACAACTTGCCGTATGCCCATGAGATTGCAATGTACCAAAGAGACAACTGACCGATCCCCTTGGATTGCGTTGACCATCATTGGCGGAAGTTTGATATGGCACCAAGTAAAGCATTGGTTGTTGAAAGTGTTTGGTACCAGAAAGATTTAGAGGTTTTTATTCATAACTTCATTAAATGTGACAATGAGGAACGAAGTCGAAAGTTGAAGAAATTGAGGGAGATATCAAATCCAGTGAGTTCTTCACTGGCGGATCCTCTGCCCAAGGTGATTGGACAGATAATGGATCGCAAAAGAAAACTTGATATATCGACACACAGGAATCCCTGTGCTTTTGAACTAATTACCTCAGAATCTGACAATTGTTCCCTTATAATGAAGGCGCTGATTGTTCAAAGGAAACGTGGACCCGTGAAGTTGATGCCAAGAAGGCCACCTAAGTAGAAGGTTTGTTACCAGATAATTATTTTAGGATTATTCTTTCATATTCCATCTTATCATATGTTACTTAATTTTTTTCACATAGGACTCTAACTCGATTGATGTGTCACTGGAGCTGCCTACAGAGCTTGAGAGACCGGTCCAATTAAAGCCAGAGCCTGCGGACTGGTCCAATTAGAACCGAAGCCTGCGAGACCGATCCAATTAGAGTCGGTGCCAATACATCCACCTATACCGAAATTTAGGTATGAAGACTTATTGCCTGATTTTATGCGGCCATATGTAGCCAATGTTGGTGGATTCAAGTCGAACGGAAACTGCGTATTTTGGCTAATCGCGCATAGCCTTGGTATGGGGGAGGATCAGTGGGCGTAGATTCGATGAGATTTGCTGCTTGAGCTAGACACAAATTATGTATCCTACATTCCAATTTATGGGAGTATTGATCGGATACTCGAGCTCCAGAAGGCACTTAATTATTTCAGGAAATTTTCAAAAGTCAACCATTAGATGACGATGCTGGACATGGGACATTGATCACCGCATCCGCCCTCTAATCTCCATCGCAAGGAAGTAACCATAGTCTTTGTTGTGGGTTGTCATTTTCTACCGGTAAGTAACTTTTATCCCTCAATGAACTATAGCTTTAATGTATCACAAGCTTATTTCATTTTGTTTATTATCAAAATTAGGTAATGTTGACTTCACTTCATCCTATTCCTAATAATGCATTGAATTGGCAACGCCATCATGGTCCAGTGGCCTAAGGATGGCAGGCTCCATATTTAGCTCGTATTGAACAATTCAAGTAGATTGTGGCACCTTTAGTAGCAACACAGGTAATTATTGATCTGTAATCAAACTAGGCAACCATGACACTTGGTTTGTATTTTTGTTTTTTGGCATGTAATTATGTGTATATATATTAACATCATCTTTGTTAAACAGTCCAAAATTTTTTGTACGAAATGCTAACATAGTTAAAAACAATGAAAAGTTAATATAATTATTAACAAATTTACAAGATGTTAATATAGTGATCCAGTGCCCCAAGTTTGTTTTTTGACATGTAATCACTTCTTGAAGGGGAAAAATCGTTGTTCGGGGTGTAAACCCTAGACATTGAGACATTTGTCCGGGGTATACACCCCGGACAGTGACCATTCATTCAGACTGCCAGTCCGGATGAATGGAGATTTATCCAGACTGGAAGTTCGGACAGTGGACGATGATTTGACTTCTAGTCCGGATAAATAGCATCTCATCCGGAGTAGAAGTCCGAATGAAAATGTATTTATCCGGATTGGAAGTCCGGACAGTGGATTTTGATCCGGACTTCCAGTCCGAATGAATGCCATTTTGTTCGGACTGTCAGTCCAGATCACAGTCCACTGTCCAGACTGTCAATCCAGATAGATTTAATTCTGTCCGAGATGTACACCCTGGATAATACCCCGGACAGTTCAATTTGAGAGTTATTCAAAATACAAACCATTATCAAGTCATACTAAAACATAATAAGTTATTCAACACACAATAACTACAAGTCTTGCTAAAAAAAGTCATACTAGCAACAATCAAGTCACACCAATAATATCACAGAGTGAAGAAGATATTTTCCTTAATTGAACCTTCAAGTCATAATAATAACATAAGAAGCATATATTTAAGACGTTCTTCACAATGTTTAGGATGATTACAAAACATAAAACATTTGCACTCCATTGCCCCTAAACTTTATACATGATTTATTGCCTTTGTTGCTTCCTTAGGGGGTGACGCTTGGTTGGAGTCGTTCTGGAAATATGGGGTGCTTCTGGCGTGGCTTGTTTCCCAGGTTTCATATCAGATTGGTCCTCGTATTGAGTGCAACCAGTAAGCACGGTTTTAATCTTTGCAAGAGCATTATATAACACTCCATGTCACTTCTTGAAGGCCCTTTCACCTTACTCAAGTAATGGATCAATAATAGCAATAGCACATATATATTTCTGGTGGAACAATAATAGCAAAAAACTGTGGCTATTAGCTAAACGTGATTGAAAGGAAGACATAAAATAAATAACACATATGGAAATTACCTCATCAGGTACTTCTGGATGCATTGGTTGAGCTTGTTCCTCTGGACAGGCTTCTTCTGCATTTGCTCCAATGAAACACTGTGACACTTTAGTAAACCACGGAATGTAATATGTCATGCATTCCGATGGATAGTCAGCCATCGCCCCACGGTGCTCTTGATGCAAAATATGATCTAGCCAATTAATCCACATCTCCTCGGTGTGACCATAGGTGACCAAGTAGCTGTTGGATGTTAGATCCCGAGATTCACGTGACGAGGAGAATGGTGGAGGCGGCACGTACTGCTTGCGGTCAAACTACCTTAGCACGTGCATAGGGTGGTAAGGCTTGACCACATGCTATATTTTCAGGGTATCCATATAAAAGGAAATTTCTTTGAAAGGATAAGATTCTTTGTAATCCCTATAGGGATCCCAAGTGAACTGCAAGTTTGGTAATTAGCCAGAACTAAGTAAATTTTCTACATGTAAGTAGCATATTAATTAATTACTAAAACTATGCAACACGTAACCGAATTGTTGTGAGTTGGTTGAGTCTGGACCGAATTTTGCATACATGTGAACGAGAAATATTGGTGTCCTATCTGCTCAACCAGCGACAAGCAAGTGGATCACCGACTTTAAAGGATTGATTCGGGACAACCATGAATGTTGGGAAATGACTAAAAATCCAAACCTGTAGCTATGTCAGATACCCAGCAATCTGCACTATGTGTGCTCGAGAAGCAAGTCCAAGCTGCCTATACAACCAAGCAAGAGCTCCAGCACCCCATACGAATGTATGAACATTTTTGAGATCGTGAGGGACTGTCAGATACTCAATCAACACTCTTGTACCGCTCTTGTCCTCGAAGATAGTGCATCCAAGAAGATAACGCAAATATGCCCTTGCAGCATACTGAATCGTATGTTCTGAGTCGGTGTCAACCACAACTAAAATACTCTCTTAGCCAATTCAGTCTAACTGATGCACCACCTTTCGTGTTTATCTCATTCCAAGTTTTTGAGTAACTAATGCCCAAAGAGTGAGTAATTATGTCAGCAGTTGCACGTGACTCTGTTGCTTCTTGTTGGCACACATACTTTTTGTCATGGGCAATCCCAGCAGGCAAGAAACATCGTCCAGTGTGATTATCATCTCACCGAACGGAAAATGAAATGTACTTGTTTTAAGGTGCCACCTCTCAACAAATGCAGTTGTCTTAACACTGTTAATGTCTTAACATAGGAACATATGACCAAAGGATATAACGATAGCCCACGTATTAATTCCATAAATCGGGTGTTGGGCTATGGAATCCTCAATGGCCATGAAGTTATTTTCTTCATGTGATTAATACACCGTAGTGGATCTTGCTCTGTGTATATAACTTAGGCATGATATATGCACATACTATAATTGGATCCTAGTTTTAATGAAAAAAAATAGTTACCTAATCCTTTGAAACAAAGAAAGTAATTGATGAATGTCATATATTGCATATTTATAGCCTCTAGATTATCTATTTTTGTATATAAATAATTACTACACGGATATATTTAGTGTGTTTTTATAGGCAATAAAGAATTTGTAAGGAAGAGAAGAAGAAGTAAATTTGTCAAGAATATTAGCACAGAAAGTCAATTAAGGTAAAGACAGAAACTCAAGTGCAGCAGAACCAATTTCAAGAGTATTTTCAGCCAAGATAAATTTTGAACTAGAAAGTTTTATGCTGGAGAAATCTGTAGATCTTGGAATTATCTTTAAAATGAGCCCAAGAACAAATCAATCCGAGTTTGTATACAAAAGTTATGATCGTTTTACTGAAACGCCGCAGTATGGAAAATCCGATCCAGCAGGTTACGGGTGTGCTGAACTTATTTTTAGATTTTTAAACCCGAAAATTAGTATTTTGTGCCATTTAATCTCTACCATTGGTTTCTAATACTTATGGATTGAATTAGAATTATATATATCTTGATATTAGTTTGTGTTGAATTAGAATTATATCTTTTGTATTGAGTTTGAGTAGGTATAGGATTGTATTTGAATTATAAATACCCCATGAATTTTTATTAATTGGGAGAGATTTTTAGATGTAATTTTGTACTCGTAATTATCAACAAAGATTAGGGTTTTACCGAAAGGGTGATGACCGCCATACTGCATTCCAGAGGTAACTCCATTGTTTTCAAGGATTTTCTAGTGAGAAGAAATATTTAATTGCTTTTTAGATAGATTTAATTGCTTTCTAGTTCAAATATTTAATCTCTTTCATAAGAAAAAATAGGATTTTTAATTAGAACCATGAGTAGCTAAATTAGTTTAGACTCTAGGATGTAGAAGAAACTAGGAATTAACCATGTAATTGCTTTTTATTATTTTCTTTCTAAAATAAAATATTAAAGATATGATTTTCCATGAAAAGATTATAATACAACAACTTGTGATTAATGTTTTGATAGGTTATACTTGAGTTAAGTTTTTTTTATAATCTATACTTATTTAGGGTTTGGGGTTATTGATTTTCATCTTTTTTCATAGAATTATCTAATGTTTTAGTTTATTTTTATGAAAAGTAGTATTTTTGATGAGTTATGCTTGTACACCAATTGATAGCTCATACTTAGAATACTTTAATTAAAAGATTAAAACTAAGAGATCAATTTTTATGATAGGAAGAAATAATAAAATCAATACTTGGTGGTAAACTAGTAGATTATATATCCTACGCAATAACTCGAATTCAACTTAGAACCCTTATTAACTCGTTAGGACTAACGAATTAGAAAGAACGCAAAAACACTCTAGATCCCTATGGGAAAGACCTGTAAAGCGCTACAACTGACACTGTACGCTTACAGTAAATTTATCACATCAAGTTTTTTGGTGCCATTGTCGAGAATTGACGGTGTTTTCTTACTTTTTCTAACTTTTTATGGGTTAACAGTGCGTGTTGAGTATGCAAGGATCTGAAACTATAAATACAGAAAGGTAAAAGGGATTAGAGGAATATTTGTTAATCACTGAAAAAGAAGGGAGTCAAAGTCTCTAATTTTGCCGCTAAACAGCGGCAACAGCTGCCATTTAGAGGCAAATATTTCAAAGATCTGCCCTATTTTATCTTGTTTTGTGTTTTTGATCTCTGGTTCTTAAAAAAAATCAAAAAAAACTACTCGAGTTTTTCTTATTCTTTTCCATTTCTTTCCCTCTCCACCTTTTCAAAAAAAATATTTCAAAATCAATTTTATGTATCTAGATGTCATCATTGTTGTGATCCGTTTCATAATTATCATCAGTATTCATGGATAGGAAGTTCGTTAGGATTAGGTCATGATAAAATCACACCACATATCATGAATCTACGAGCACTTTCTATACACAAAATTACAATTGTGAATAGATAAATTATTCTAATCAAGAGTCGTATCAAGAGAGTCATCCATCTGATCATTTCTTTATATATCAATCATCTCCATATTCTAAATTCAATCATAAATAAGATATTCAATTGAACATATTAAATGAAAGATTAAAAAGATTAAAAGCGGGTATGCATGTCATGAGAATATACCTGCAACCACTTCATATCTATCATCAAATATGTACACAGATCCATCATATTCATCATCAAATTTCACTCATAATCTCGAGATCAAATCATTCGAGGATAGCAAGGAAGTTTATAATCATGAGACTGAGGAGCGGAGCACGTAGAATAGAGGAAGGTATGGAAGGTTTGCTAAATTATCCTCTCAAACTATATTATATATGGAAGATTCTCTCAAAATAATTTCTCATACTAACTTTTTTGAAAATCAACTATCTAATTATTTGAACATATCAAACTCCAATAAGTAACCCCTTTAGTCATCTTTTAAAATTGATATGATTCAAAATGGGTTAAATAATTTTGTGCATGATGAGTGTATACTTCAATACTGTGATCAACCTACTTTACGCTATTTAAAAAAACTAGTGATAAAGAGAAAATTTTGCTTGGTGATTTGCCTCATGATAAGTTTGTTAGTGACATATTATATTTTGATTCTTTTGATGAAAATTGTGAATAAAAATTTTATTCTTTTATAATGGCTTAACTAATGATAAGTCTACTAGCATGGCATTTTCTTTTGAGAATTTTGATGATAAGTCTGAAGACAATTTGCATATAAAGCTCAAAACATTAGAAGAATGGAAGGAACCACAGAAGAAAGAGCTCATGGCATCTAATAATTTGAAAGAGCCATCTAAAGTCGAGCTCATGATTCTACAACATCCAAGTGAATATGTTATTTTACATGTTGATAAGACCAAAAAACTTACTGATATGAAAAATGCTCGTAGGTGAAATATGGACAATATGTACGATTTTCAACTTCACTACTATATAAAAAAAAGAAGGGCAGGTATAAATTAAGAAAAACCAAAAACAAGATGGAGAGATTAAATGTAAAATTGACAAAAAAACTAAATTCATTCATATCAAAATATAGAAGGACATATTATGAAAGTTAAAAGCAATCAAGAGGTCGTAACTACTATGAATTTTCTAGCACGTGTATATTATTTGTATAGAAATTTTTATATTGACTTACCACCCTTGATTCGTGTATGAGAATATACACGAGTTTAGATGTGGGGGAGTGAGTTAGAAAATTTTTATTTTTTTATAGGATTTTAAGCTTTTTCTAGGATTTTTTTTTATTTTCTTTATTTTACACTTTGGGTAGTTTTTAGGGTATAATTTTTTTTAAAAATTTGAATAAAGTAAAAAAAAAAATATTTTCTTTAATAAATCAACCTAATTACAAATAAAAGAATAAATTTAGATTTAAATTTTGATAGAAGAGTAGATTGAATAATACACTTAGAATTTTATAAAAAAAATAAAAATCTGAAAAATAAATACTGCTAATAGTAATTTTGGGTTAAGTATACATCTATTTTTCACTTCATAATAGTTTATTAGATTAAAGATAAAGATGATAACGATTAAGTAGTTTTCTCTCTCTAAACAAGTAAAAAAAGAATAAAAATGGTGAGCTTGGTATTTAAGGCAATGATCCTTTAAAAGAAAAAAAAGGTGAGCCTAGTATTTACAACAATAATCCTTAAAAAAGAGGTGAGCCTGCTATTTAAGGTAATAATCTTTTAGAAATGAAAAAAATCAAAGTATGATCCAAGTAATCGGTTAATTGTGCCTAAGTAAGCGTGCAATCTTCACATGAAAGGTGAAATATTCACAGAAAAAAGAAAAAAAATATTTAGAGAGAAGAGATGAATCATAGGTTAGAGTTTGAGTCCAAAATCGAAATAGACTATCACATGTGCACATAAATATATATGAGCCAATGAATTATTTATTAGTGTATATTGAAAAATAGGATTTGAATTTTTGATTAAAATGATAGGTGTATTTGATATGATGTTTCACTTAAAAACTGATAATCTAAATGCGTTGTTGAGTTTGTATATTAGTGAGATTAATTGTAGAAATATCAAAAAAAATCTTTCTTTTGTATAAAAATTTTATTTTTCTTGATTTTTGGTTATCCTTATTTTTTTTCTTTTCTTTATTACTAAATCTAACTTCTTCATGAATTTTGTAGGTATATTCACTGCAAATTCTCACGAGATACAAATCGTCTACTAGGGTAACCTAGGGGTTTAACGGTTTGTTACACATACTAAGTGTAATTGCGATTCCTGCAAAAATGAATTAGGATTTTTCATTTTTTTTCGGTTTAGGTTTTGCTCGAGAACTAGTAAAAGATAGGTGTGGGGGTGTGATGAGTATTATATATTGTATATTTATAGCATCTATATGATCTATTTTGTATATAAATAATTGCCACTCGAATATAATTAATGTGTTTTTATAGATAATAAAGTATTTGTAAGGAAGAGAAGAAGTAGAAGCAAATTTGTCAAGAATATGAATAAAGAAAGTCAATTAAGGTAAAAACAGAAACTCAAGTGCAGCAGCAGTAACTTCAAGAGTATTTTCGGCCAAGATAAAACTTGAAGTGGAAAAATTTATGATGGAGAAATTTGTAGAGCTCAAAACGAGTCTAAGAACAGATCAATCTGAGTTCGTATACAAAAATTAAGGCCGTTTTACTGAAGCGCTGCAGAATGAAAAATCCGATCCAACGGGCTACGGGTGTGCTGAACTTAATTTCGGATTTTAAATCCGAAAATTAGTATTTTGTGCCATTTAATCTCCACCATTGGTTTCTAATAACTATGGATTGAATTAGAATTATATATTTTGATATTAGTTTGTATTTGATTAGGATTATATCTTTTATATTGAGTTTGAGTAGGAGTAAGATTATATTTAGGTTATAAATACCTCGTGATTCCTTGTAAATTGGGAGAGGTTTTTAGATGCAATTTTGTACTCGTAATTATCAATAAAGATTATAGTTTTGCCGAAGGGGTGACGACCACCATATTGCGCTCTAGAGATGACTCCATTATTTTGAAGGATTTTCTAGTGAATAGAAATATTTAATTGCTTTTTAGATAAATTTAATTGCTTTCCAGTTTAAATATTTAATCTCTTTCATAGGAAAAAAATAGGATTTTTAATTAGAATCTTGAGTAGCTAAATTAGTTTAACTCTAGGATGTAGAAGAAACTATAAATCAACCATGTAATTATTTTTTATTATTTTATTTCTAAAATAAAATAATAAAGATATAATTTTTCCATGAAAAGATTATAATACAACAACTCATAGATTAATACTTTGATAGGTTATTCTTTAGTTAAGTTTTTTGATAGCCTATGCTTAGTTCGGTTTTGGGATTGTTAATTTTCATTTTTTTCATAGAATTATCTAATGATTTAGTTTACTTTTATGAAAAGTAGTATTTTTGATGAGTTATACTTGCACAACAATTAATAGCTCATACTTAAAACACTTTAATTAAAAAATTAAAACTAAAAGATCAGTTTTTATAATAGGAAGAAAATAATAAAAGTAATACTTGGTTGTGAACTAGTAGATTCTATATCCTACGCTAATTAGAGTAACACGAATTCAACTTAAAACCTTTAGCTCGTTAGGACTAACGAATTAGGAAGAACTAAAAAAACAATCTAGATTCTTATGGGAATGACCTGTAAAGTACTACAACTGACACTGTATGTTTACAATAAATTTATCATATCAGTAATGTGCGTCCTGAAACTTTTAAGCAATGACAAATCAACTTGCCATCCTTTTATCGACCCTTAAAGATCGTCTTTTGAATCTCTTGAATCATTACTATTTCTCTCTTGCCTTGCACTTCCATACATTAGCAAATGGGGAGTCTCTATATTTCTTTTAAGAGGCACGTCAACTTCATCTTCTCTCTCCTATATTGGTCAACAGATCAGTGTCTTGATACAGCTTTCTTCCTCCTCAATGACGCAGTTGGTCGTACACGAGATGATTGTGCATGATCCATCCATGAAATCCACAAATCATACATTAATACATGTAAATTCATTTATATTTGACACTTATCATAACAATGTCTTCTCTATAGATAAGTTAATAGTTGTAAAGTTCAATTTGGTAACAAATATCAATTATTGTCTAATTATGATGCTAGATTAGAATGTAAAATTATGATGCTAGATTAGAATGTAAAATATAGAAATAAACGCACTGAAACCTTCTTTCACTAATCAAGCATGTTGACAATGGTGGAAAATTTAAGGAACAGTGAAATTTACCCTTGGCAGCCAAACATGAAAAGTTCATTGAATAGTCAAACTCTTAGAACTTGCATTTGAATACTTTCAAAATTTCATTAAGAAAAAAATCAAAATATAAATTAAAATTTCAATCTTAAACTTTCAATTTTAAAGAAAATGAATATCCAAAAACCTATCATGGTGGCCATTATAATGCACAAAAAAAGAGATGAAAATAGAAAAAAAAACTTACAAAACTAATTTGTCCTTTGCTTTCCTACAGATGCCAAGTGGGCGAGCAATGCGGGGGAGTGGATCTGGACTCGAGCGGCGGGGGCGGACGATCGGAGTAGACTCCAGCGGTGCCGACTAGAGTGGATGTCGAGCGGCGCTGGCGATACCCAGAGAGTGATGCGTTGGGAGAAGCTCCGCAATGGCTAGCCCTAGAGAAGAGGAGAGGAAAATTTAGGATAGAGAGAGAGTTGGGGAGATGGGTTTTAGAGGAAGTGGAAAAGAGAATGAAGGGAAGTGGAGGAGAAAATGAAGAAAGGGTAATTTGGCCATTTTTAGTGTGTTCACTAGGAAAAACCCTCTATTTTCAAAAGAAAGAGTGAGCTCACTAGGAAAACTGGACTCGCTAGGAAAAATGGTGTGCCCCTTTAGAAACTCCCTTGTGAATATAGATAATAGCATAAATGATAGAAATAGGATGAGGGTCAATTAAGGAAAGATTTAGAAAATAATACTAGCTAATTTAGAATAGTTGAGATGCAATCTTAGTAATCTATAAATTTTTTTTAAAGAGGATCCAAGTCAGAATAAATCTAAGATGCATAGGATAATGCAGAGCTGTAATTTATTAGAGGGAAATTATAATGGCACACCCGTAAAAGTACGGGAGCATTCTTGTGCTGTGGCACTCACCACTCAATCTGAAAAGGAAAAATTGAGAAATTCTATTTACGCACACCAATTTCCTCTGAATTATTTTAAATTTACTCTCTATGCCCTTTTTTTCCAATTCTAACCCTTTCTCCCCCTTTCCTCTTCTTTTTATAGTAAATGCAAAAACTTTAGGATTCTTTCTAACTTTTAGTAAATGAATACAAAAACTTTAGAGAGTTTAAATATGAATGAAATTATGGAAGATGTATTTATTTTGATGATTTAAATAACGGAAAAAGTGTTTTTTTTTTTTTTTTTTTTTTTTTTTTTTTTGTTTTCAGAGAGAGAGGTAGAAGATGATGACAATTTTTAATTTTTTAGAAGTGGTGGAGATTTGGATTGTGAAAAAGCAATTTAATCAAAAAATAAAGATGGTAAACTTGTAATTTTTTGGAACTTTTAAGTGTGTAGGTTAAGAGTAAAGTGGCGTGAATAGAATTTTCCAGTAAAATTTATAAGGGCGCACTACATTGTTCCTCAAAATACCCACACCCTATTCCCCGCGATTGCATTTTGCCCAGTTCCCTTCCTCTAAACTCGAAGTCATTCTGTCGAGACCTCTGCACTTCGATTATTCCCTTTCCCTCTGACAGTGAGTCAACTTCCTTACAAAATCCTCTATTTCGCAAAATTCCCCATCCCTCGCGAGTCTCTTCCCTACAAATTAAAAAAAAAATAATGAACAATATCCTTGCTTAAAATAGTTTGGATATACAAATAAAACTAAACATTCACCTGAAGATGGAGATGGAGATTTCGCACGAGGGGATTTTTGGTTTGAGAGAGAAACGGGTGTGCCATTAAAAGGAGAGAGTGAGAACATGGTAAAATAGTCTAAATAATTTAAAGACAAACTTGTTAATAAAACCGAGTTCTTTGGGTATGCCCTTTACACTTGCCTTTTTAATTTCCCTTTATTAGAATATGTTATTTCATAAATTGGACAAGAGAGATCCAAATTGGAAAAGCCCAATAAAGTAGCAAGCCCAACTTGAAGACGACTAAATTAACAATGCCTGGGATCCTGAATTTTATATCTCTTAGAAGCTCAAATACAGATTTAAATGTCCTATTCCTAACCGAAACGAAGTGTCCAAGATCAAGTTATACACTTACCAAATAATCGGAATAAGGAAATTGGCGCAAATAATAGACCTCGTTTGTAGGAACGTCAAATGTCAACCACGGCACAACATGTTCGAAAGGATTACAAGGCCAATTCTCTCCTCCAGAAGATCTCTAGCAAACGGCAAATGTTACCCTTCCCTAGATGCCCCTGTTATTCATGTCCAGTTCCGGTTACTCTCGAATCAAATAGCGGAATTTGCAACAGTCCTTCCTCCCTAGGTGAACAACTACATAGAGAGGGACCCGAGAAGACACTTGGAGCAGAAAGAGATCAACCTCACACCTTTAGTAAGGATGGGAATGAGCAAATCCATGTACCAGCCCTTGGCCCTCTCTATTCAAGATTTTCAAAATTTTAATATACAAGCTAAGGATTGGCCCTTGGACTCACCGATTCTCATCTCTACCTCCAATGATAATGAAAACGAGGCATTCTCCTGTGAGAGGAATATGAAACCCCGAAGGAAGACAGGCTCTTTGGATGTCACAAACTACTTTGCAAGTAAATATTCCAAAGAGAGCAGTTCAAAATTTCTAACTAGGGCAAAAGGTATGATGAAAACAGTGATGTGTATTATCATATCACCAATTGTCAAGTTGCCAGAATTTGCAATGGGCAAATACTAATATCATGTTTCGAGCTTTCTCGATTTTGAATAGAGGAGCATGAATTCGGTACAACACCTTTGCTTCCGAGTCAATTGAGACTTTTGATAAGCTTTATCAGGAATTCATGCAACAATTCTTGGTGAGTAAAAGCACAAAAAAGAACATTGCCTCACTTTTTGGTATCAGGCGAAGGCAAGACCAGCCTCTACGCGACTTCTTGAAGCGATTCAATAAAGCAAAATCCAAGCCAATGAATGCTCCTCCGAGATTGTCCTAGTAGCACTTGTCAACAACGTCTACCATATTCACTTCAGATGATCTACAGGAAAACACAAGTAGGCGAGCTTCTTCAGCGAATCAACAAGTACGTAGGTAAGAAAGAATATGAGATGACCTTAAAAATCCGGATTCTTCAGAAGGACAAAGGAATCAGCTGAGCAGAAAGTAGAGGAGAAAAGTGAAGCTCTTTGGAACCACATGGCAACTGCTAGGAAGGGCATCAGGGCGATAATTGCCATGTGAAGGACGAGTACCCCAGCTCTACACATCTTGGACACAAGTCTCAGAGAGAATGGTATCTATTTCAAGTTCCCTATTCGATCAAGATAGCGACATGTAATCAAATCTAATTATACACTCCAAATTATAAGAGATCGACAAGTAATATAGTCTCAGTAAATTCGAAATCTAATCCATAGGAACAATTTAGTGTTTAAAAAATACAAATTGCTGGAATAAAAGAAAGGAAAAGAATGATTCATTTTGAGAGTTAAAAAATCAATGAGAAGAGAGATTAAGATATTAGATTTTTCTCTAGTTCTCTATTTTTTAGTGGTCAAAATGTTATAAATCATGCTTTTGATCTTTTTGTTCATATTTTCATTATCATAACCTTATATACTCATCATAATATATATCTAGAGTTATTATCTTAATCCTTACTTAAAGAAAATACAAATTATCCCAAAAAATAAACTATTTCAAGTATATGCAAAGATTACAATAATTAAATATTATATATGAAATAAGAAATAAATTATATTTTTTATTCCATGATCATATTATCATAATCTCATGCATGAAATCAATTATAGAATCATGATATGAATTCCCAAGAAAAATACGAATTATCCTCTAAAAGATAAAATATTTCGAATACAAACAAAAATATGATCAATTAAACCTGAAAAATAATTAAGAATAAAAAATAGCAATTAGAAGAGGTACAAACAAATCATCATTGAAAATTAGAAAATTCTCATCCAGCTTTTCACCATGGAATTAGCCTTCACCTTCCAAAAAGAGATTTCTATTAAAAAGGAATAAAAAAAAAAGAGAAATGATAGAGAGATATACTAAGTGGAGATTTGATAGGGAGGCACATCCTCTCCTAACTGTAAATAAATCCTTTCATTACATTTCACAACTAATAAATCTAAATGGCCAAGATTAAAATCATAAAATAGTTGAAAAAAACTGACTTTTAGGAATGATAGGTGAACACTAATGGGCCCAATAGTGGCCTCCCTAATAGCTTCGCTGGGGGTTGATATAGTATTTTTTTTTTTTCTTTTTTGCTATGAAGCACTTTGGTAAAATAGTTATACCTTCACTTTTGAACTTCGATTAAGCTAATTCTTGAACCATTCGAAAGAAAATTCAAAGTTCTATCACTTAGTCATAATGAACTTTCCCAGTTAGAATTATATATATTAAAGTAGGTCTTGAAATTGTCAATGCTCGCTAACTCGATTGAATCCGATTTCACTTCATTCAGTCATCAATATTTTGCCTTCTTGAGTTTCATTGATCTCAAATTTGGATAATAGTTTGGATACAATATGAACACGAATAAAAAGTATAAAAGTATATATTGGTCATTATTTTAGCAGAATATACAAATAATCTTGTTAAATCTAAATTTGCTCATTATAACACATGATTTTACGTATAAACTAGAAAATAGTAGTACAAATAAGGTATAAAATTCTCAATATTATTAACTATTCAGCAGGAGGAGAGACCCATGACGTCTTTTGAATACTATAAAGATATCAGTGATTTAATTGAAGAATACATCCAGTTAAAGAAGGATATCAGAAACATCAAAAGGGACACTTGAAGAACTTCATCCAAAACTGACTCAGTCAAACAACAAGCCCCAAGTCATTCTGACAAGAGCCAGCTGATGACAACTCTATCAGTAGCAAAGCCAAGACTGTCATCTTTACCATCTCGAGAGGCCAAACAAGGAAACTCCTACTCAACGTGGAAAGTACGTACAGACTATTAACCCCACCAACCATTACCCAAAGCATCTCGAAGGCTAGGAGATAACCTTCTCTCGCCACAAGACCTAGAAGGAGTCAAGGCTCCCCATGTGTAAGCCCCTAATCCAAAACTCTTGTATTGATTTATTCCGTATAATCTGTATAAGCCCAAGAATCTAAATACTAATATGGAACAGATATTGAGTAAATTGAGTTATATTTTTCAATCTACTCTTCAATTTCAAATTCCGCATAACGGGGACCTCTTATCATATTATTTTTAATTTTTTATAATTTTCTTGAATTATTCTGGATCGGCCGATTTTTAAGCAAATAACTGATTAAAATAATCAATTTAAATAAAAAATTTCAATTTTAACATCCTTCCAACTTCATATTTATCTCTAGCAGCCCAACAGCCATCTTTGAATAAGTTTGGATTGAATTTGATCCGATAACAAATTTGAAATTAAGATGAAGTTTAAGAGTTTGTAATATGAAATGATAATTATTTTATAGTAGTTTGTTAATCTATCAAATAAATTCAGAAAATATGAAAAAAAAATCAAACTTCTTTCTCTCGTGTTCCTCTTCATTTTCTCTTCAGACCTTCAACTCTAATTATTTCTCAAATTCTTTCAAGTAAATTGCCAAGTATTCAGCCTGAAAGTAGGCTAAAAATCTACAAATTGGTTACATGAGCCTTGTTCTTAAGTTTTCTTTTTTCAAATAAACTCTAAACTTTTTGACGCAGAATGGATGCAAAATTAGGGTTAGGGTTTAAGAATTATGGTTTTATTGGAGAAATTGAGGAAGAACAGGAATAACTTACAGGGGTTTAGGAATCCACTCAGGTGAATCAACGCCCACTCTCCACGAATCCAAGAGAAAAGATTTAATTCAGCGAAATCCAAGCCAGAAATTTTTTAAAATTTTCAAAATATTATTCATCTCTTTTAATTCTCCATACAAAGCCTATATATATAGTAAGACTCTAACAAACCAAATCCTAATAGAATCCAAAATCCTAATAAAATCAGAATTCTAATAAAATCATAATCCAATCAAATATTCTAAAATCCTAACAAAATTCAAATCTAATCAAATCTATTTCCAAATCAAATCCCGATCTCCATCAATTCTCCCTGGCTTCAAAGCATTCATCCCCGATGAATGCGGAGATAAGTAATGATAAAAGCACCCGGGTTGAACTGATTAGCATCCATGAAGTATTCCAATTAGGCCATGGTGGTGGTTGATGAACCATAGCTCATTACATCACATCTAAACAAAAGTGGTGGAGAGGGAACTAGTTTCTTTAGTGAACTTGTATCGAACCACGGTAGATCTGGAAAGACACCTGTAATGGAAGTAGTCAAATATGGATCTCATGAAATATCCAGACCATAGGTAGTATAAGCAATTTTCATCGAAACCCCATAGAAATCTGAACGTGGAACGTATAATTTCTTCACAATTTCTGGAAGCAACCTCTCAGGGGGAACCAAAACTTTCACTTCATTATCAAGTACAAATTCCTACAAAATATTATGTGGATATACAACAAATTTATACTCATCATTGCAAATTGCTATCTATTTAGAGATCTCATCATGTATATCAGGCAAATGCAATGCAGCAGACTCAAGTGGTACAACTCCAAAAAATAAATATATTGGTTTCCTAAGATGGCATACGTCAATCATCGCAAATGATATAACGTCAATACACTGTGTGGGAACTTGATGAATCTTGGAAGGAAACTCCAAACGATCGCTAGAAATTGAAATATTAGGAGTAACTGGCCAAGATATGGGAAGGATACTCAAAGACTTACTGGTAGTAATATTAGTATCAACTATTTTATACTCGGTCTATTCACTACAGTTGACTCCAAAATTGAACATCTAATATCATGTGGGGGTGCACTAGACTTTACTAAAACATTCTGAGTATCAGTAGTATCAGTAGTACTTTTTACAGTAGTATGGATTTCAATAGGAACATGAATCTCAGTTGGTGCATGTGTATTAGACTCTTGTGCCTCATTAATAATATCATCATTAACCATAAAAGAAATAGTAGTATCGGTAATAAGAATAGGCATATTTGATTTCAATTGTGATTCAACTACAGTACTTTTCTTAGAAACATGAATCTCAATAACTCCTGAATTGTCAACGTGATTAGTAGGCATAATATCTATAGGTTCACTCTTGAGGGGACACTCATAATCATAATATCAAGATATGCGACACTTAGAATACTTGATCATGGTACACTGAAAAACAGAGTGTCCATATTTGTCACATTTAGGACACTGTGTTCTAACTTTTAGAGTGAATCTATTTTTCAATTTATCTAAAAGACGAGTCTTATAAAACGTAGGAAGATACTCCTCAATAAGAATATCTTTCATCTCTTTCCATGAGTTTATAAAATTCCTATAACGTTCCTCATAATCTATTTCTACTGAACTCCAAAAATCTTTGGCTTATCCCACTAATTGTCTCCTAGCAAATTGAAATTTACGTTTACTAGACATTTCATAACAGTCAAAGTAACATTCCCTATTCACTAACCAATCAATAAAGTCGTGAGTGGAGGAAAAACCATCAAATACAGAATCTTTATATCAGAACTTTTCATCTATTATTTCTCTCTAGCAGTACGCAAATCATATATATAATTAGGCCTCTTTGACTCTAGATGACGACTAGATCGTGTTGTAAAGTGTAACATATTTATAATCTAAAATGGATCATGCAATGTTAATCAACCAAATATGCAAATAATTATGGGATCACTAGAAGAAGCAATTAACCATTATATTAACAAATTATTGCAATCCCCTAATATTTGCAAAGAATTTAGTAATTAAAATTTCAGTTCAACTTAGGTATCACCTGAAGGGGTGAGTAGTTCACGCCCAACTGTAGGTTTTATAAAGTTCTTCAAAAGATTACTCGCAATTGAGCTCTGATAATTATGTATGGAAGCTTTGAAATAGTTGTAATAGGAGTCGTGTGATTAGAAGAATATTGCTTCGAAAACCGCTTGAATTGGAATCTGAACGGTTTCGAATCACCACTTTTGTCCTTAACGGGTTTACACTGTAAACGGGTCTGCACTGCTGCACTAAACCCAATTTGAAACTGGGTTGGATATGAAATTGTGGGTGTGGCTAAAATTGCGGGTGTGGTTGTTGTTGCTGCTACTGCTTGTTGCTGATGCTTGCTACGCTGTTGCTGCTTGTTGCTACTGCCGCTGCTGCGCTGCTGTCGCTGTTGCTGTGCTGCCACTACTGCTGTGCTGCTGCCGCCACTGCTGCTGCTGTGCTACTGCTACTGCTGTTTGTTACTGTTGCTCTTACTTGTTGTTGCTGCTGTTGTTGCAGTGGATTCGTCGGAGAAGGGAGAGCAGGGTGGACCCAGAGAAGGTGATGAGGGAGAAGAAGAAGATGCGGAAGAGGAGATGGGGTCGGGGGGAAGGGGCTGAATTTGGGGGAGTTTGGGTTGGATTTGTTCTGGCGGAGAGGTTCAGGTGGGGAGTTTGGGTTGAGTTGGGGGAAAACGAGTTGGGAGAAGAAGAAGAAGAAGAAGATAGGAGAAAGGAGGGTTTTTTTCTCTCTCTCTCTTTCAGATATGATATAAACTAAACCCTTGTTTTGGGTTCTGATCTCTTTTTCTCTCTTTTTTTTTTCTTGTTTTTTAGATCTGATCTGAACTAAACTTTTTTTTAGATCTGTACTGCTTTTTTTCCTTCAGATCTATACTGTTTTTCTTTTCTTAACAAAAATAAAAAACTAAAATAAAAATAAAAGAGAATAGAGATGTGGAAGAAAAAGATGGTGATGGAAAAGAAAATATAGGCTTTGATACCAAGTTTAAAACAGGACGGAGGCGAAATTAGGATTAGAATTTGAGAATTAGGGTTTTTTGGAGAAATTAGAGAACATGAAGAATTTACAGGGGTTTGGGAATCCACCCGGCGAATCCACGCCCACTCTCCACGAATCCACGAGAAAAGATTTAATTCAGCGAAATCTACATCAGAAATTTTTCAAAATTTTCAAAATATTATTCATCTCCTTTAATTCTCCATACAAAGCCTATATATATAGTAAGACTCTAACAAACCAAATCCTAATAGAATCCAAAATCCTAATAAAATCAGAATTATAATAAAATCATAATCCATTCAAATATTCTAAAATCCTAACAAGATCTAAATCTATTCCCAAATCAAATCCCGATCTCCATCACTTCTCCTCCAATATGGAAACATCTTCTCCAGTATCTTTTCTTCTTCTCTAATTTGATTCTTGGGAGATTTCTCAACTTTTAAAGAGTAATCATATCATTATCCGTTCTTTTCTAATTTTGGTTCAACAAGAAATAAGAATATACTCTCAAATTCTTTAGACATATGATATCTTGATATAATCTCCTCAAATATGATATTAGATGTATTATTATCTAAATTTCAAGATTATACATGTTTTAACTTCCATTTATCTAGAGTTTCATTGCATGTGTTATATGGTGCATGTTATATATGCACAAAATGCATTGTTGTCCATACGTACACAGCAGTTTATATTCAAACTAATATAACTTTTGCATCTTAATTTTAATTGACCATATTCCAGTGCCATTAGAAAGATGATTCAATAAACTATAATTCATCCAATACAGTGGATCCTAATTTAGCCATTTATCTACCCAAAAATAGTATGGAAATTTATCACTTGCTACTATACCAAGTCAGCAGACTAGCAAAACCACTTTCATGATAAAAGAGGGGCCATAAATTTTGTTTTAGAACTGCAATTGAGATCATTAAAGATTCATTGGAAAGATTATTGAACTATCTAACTGATTAAGATATTAGGCTCTAAATCAATTCTAATCAGGGTAAAAAATAATGTGGAAGTTTACTTATTGTTGTTGTAGCTCAGCAGCAGCAGATCCATGGTAAAATAATCATAACTTTTGCTCTATAATTTAATTCAATTCATTCAAAATTCATTGGAAAGAAAATTGACTGTGTAGGACTGATTCAAATTTTAGACTCTAACTTTATTTTATTCATGGTCAAATCTGGAAATTCATTTATTACTGCTGCAGATCTGTACTAGTAGGTCCAGAGTAAAATAACTATAAATTTTTTTTCTATATCTCTAATTAAACTCATTTAAGATCTATTAGGAAGATAATTAAATTTTTTACAACTGTACAAAATCTTTCCCTCTAATTATATTTTACTCTAGTCAAAAAAGACCTAAAATTCTAACTATCTATAGAATTACAGCAACATAAGCATATAAGTTATCTCTGTGCATGTCCCTTGACGTATAATATGATATACATGTACACATATCTAATCACTCTTATTATTACATGTACATGATGAGTTCAGACCTATCATAACTATTGTTTAGGCATACATGCTATGTTTGCATATATAACACTTGATTTAAAATATGGCACACATGCTTCTTTATGCATGTTATTACTTGTACATATTATTCTTACTTAAAAATGATCCTTACGTACGTGAATATATTTTATAACTCGTATATTTGCTAGTATTACTCTTATAGTTGCCAGTATTATCATGCATGTCGTTTTGTATTCACATAGATATTGATACATATACCCTTATTGCATATGTCATACTGATACTTAGAATATATTACATTGTGGATATGACAAAAATGAATAGTAGAATAAAATATGTATTGTGGGAGTCTTTTGTTTTACTTAAGATGCATTCACCGATCTGTATACTGGTACTATCAGTTTCTTAGTTTGCCTAGCGGCAATTATTCGGTTCGTATAGAGACCAGTATTCAGTCCATGTGAAGAACGGTATTCATGGCCATGATTTCGGGTATGCACGGGATATCCAGTGCACCTGTCGGAGAGTCATCTTGTCTGTGTGGAGACCGGTACTTTGGTCGTAGTACCGGATATGCACGGTACACTCCTAAACTACATGAATATTCCCACTATTCAGTTTCAAATGAATAGGATAGAAGTTGCATCCATTTGCTCGATCATATTATACTATATATATCATTTCTTCACGATTCATGTTCTGTTATGCATACCTTATACTTCATGATTCATATGCATGATCATATTATATTATGCATATCATGTGCTACATGATTCATTTTATATTTTGCATATCTTGTTGCTTAATCAAATAGTTTAATCATGTTATACTACATATACTATTCGCTTCATGATTCATGTTTTCTTACGCATATATTGTATTTCATAATCTATATGTATGATCATTATATTATATATATTATGTACTTCATGATTCATATTGTATTATGCATATCATTTATCCATGATTCACATGTATACATCTTTTATAGTGTTCCTACGAGCATGCCCCACTGATATGGTTTTTATAACATGACACAATCTTGAATTTGTATTCTTATTTGGGTTTTGATCTCTGATATTATCACACTCAAGGTTTACCAGCCATGACAACACTAGCAAAGGAGGACGCACCCATGGAGGATCCACATTTTCAGAAGTAGTGACTGCGATCTAAAGCGTACGCTTCCAAGTGCAAGAGATCGAATAAGTAGTACAAGGATAGTAACTCAAGATCGTTTTCTTGAAGATCGTTTTGATTATTCTGTTAATACTAAAGAAAAATTAGATTTTTATTAACTAAAACTAAAGCTAAAAAGGGTTTAAATTTACTTGAAATAAAATTGCTGGTCAGATGGATTAACTCTACCATAGAATAATTTGCTAGATGTGTTTATACTTTTTTATTCAGTTGTATAGGTCACGTAGTCTTCCTACAACCAGAAAATATATTATTGAAGTATAAAATCTAACAAAGTTTCAAACATGATATTTCGAATAACTTTTTCCAATTAAACCTATTTATATTTTGAGTTTATCTAAACAAAATAAACATTTAAAGTCTAAACATACACTATGCCTAAAGAGTATACGATATATCAAAAACTAAGTAACGAATATATTATCAAACAATAAATTATCAAACACTCAAAATCATATCTAAAACCTAACAGAATAATAGAAAATCAAGAATATCAACTTTACATAAATCAATTAAAATTTTAAGCTTATAAATCACATACCAATAAATTACGGAGGGTTTGTTATCCTATCTGAACCAACACAAGAATTTGTCACTCATACTCATCATAGTCATGAATAAACAAAAATAATTATTTTATTGATTTCTATAAAAGAGTACAAAAACTAAAATCTAGAATCTCTAATTACATAAATCACTTTTTGAAACCATTCTACATCTCAAAACTATTACATAATTCTGAATTACATAATCTTATTATAGCCTTACAAAACCCTAATAAGATTTCTATTTACAAAGAAACTCTATTTTCTCTCAAAAAGCTCTAAAAAATCTATTTGCGGACATGGCTTTCCAAAGCTCCATTGACAGCCGCTCTCGAGTCTATATTACAGTCGATGGCTGTCGATAGCCAACAGAGAGCTGTCGACAGCTAGACCTATAAAATCACAGTTCTAAGCTGATTTTAAAATACGTTACGATTCTTTAATTTCCTTTCATATAAAACCCTGCAAAAAAACTACAAAACACTACGAAAACATCATAGTGGAGAATTTGATTAATAAAATTAATATTTTATTAAATTCTTGCATTAATCACCAAAATTAGATTATACGTGCATAAAATAAACTAAAATAACTTTTCAATATTAATCACACTCCCAACTTGAGTTTTGCTAGTTCCTATCAAATTAAAAAAATAGACTAAAGACTTGACTAAAAAGAAAATAAATTATAACTCACTTTTATAGGAATCACGATCACACTTAGCACGTGCAATAAACCGTTAAACTCCTAGGTTATCTTAGTGGACGAGTGTTATCTTGTGAGAGGTTTTAGTAATGGCAAACATCAAGAAGTGTCTGGGTTCAAAAAATAAATAAAATGAAAAATAAGGATAAGTGTAAAATAAAAAAAAAGAAAAGTATTATATATCTTCTTATTAACTATCTATACTATTTTTGCTTTTCATTTCTTTTCCATATTAAGTTCAATCAGAGATATGCACAAAGATATTTATTAAAATATCAACATTAAAAAATCACTTATAATCTAATAATTTTATGTACATATCATGATCATTTAAATCGCATTGTATGTATACTTTTATTTTCAATTATCCTCTCCTATAAGCCCTTGTGATTGTGTATATATATGAGTCTTATCAAGTATCAAATTTATAGGAACCCTATATATATATATATATATATATATATATATATATATATATATATATATATATATATATATATATATATATATATATATATATATATATATATATATATATATATATATATATATATATATATATATATATATATATATATATATATATATATATATATATATATATATATATATATATATATATTCATACACATTTTGCCTTTCATATGAACATTTATGCTTCTCGAAACATAAATGGTCAGCTACTTAGCTTATGTTTATAATAAAAGACCATTAGTATCCGTGTGAATATGCATACTTACCGAGACGCATGATAGTTAACACTTACTTTCTCTTATTTATTTTATATGTTATAGTATATCTTTTCCAGAAGTATACTGCATTTATATCAAACTCAGTTTGTTTTTTTTAGTTTTTATATCTATATAAGATAGGCCTTCCTTTTATGTTTTCTCTTTGTTAGCAACTTTTCATAACTCATTATGTAAGTGTTTAGAGTGCATACTTAATTCAAGTCTTAAGTATGTGTGTGTGTATCTTATTGTTGAATTTAAAATCTCAATTAAGATTACATAAAAACTACTATCATATAAGCATCAATATTAATATGTCAATTTTAAAACATAATATGTAAAATACTTCTAATCTAACTTTTTTACTTCAAAGAAACGAATTTTTTTTAATTTTTATAATTTTATAGGTTAATTAGTTAGCTCTAATACATATGATATAGTAAAGTATATCTATCTACTCCCAACATAAATTATGCAGTATTCTCAGTGCATCAATAATGTAACTATGCAAACAATATACTAAGAAATAATGTAAAAGGTTAAGGATAGAAAATACTTGGTTTTGTCAATTCTCCAGAAAATCCACTCCTTCAAATAATCGATATCAATAATGTTGCTGATGATTATCTTTTTGTTACTTGCATATTTGACATCGGCAAAACCCTGTGGTCCCCTATCTCTTCTCTTCGTCTTCATTGGGGGAAATGATAGCATCTTCACAAGCAACTTGTCTGAATACTTTAGTAAGGAGCCGATATTGACAATGCTCGATTCGAGCTTGTTGAGTATCAATGATTTGCAGCCTTTCATTTAATGTATTAGTCATCTTTACTATTGACTCATTCAATGTATGGATTGTGATATTTGCTGGTTGGGTGATATATGTTGCTACACCTCCTTGTAGTTGTTGTTGCTTGCCAGGGTCAACTGGTGGGGCAGCAACTTCTGCTCACTCTTGTTGCACTTGCTGCTTCTGCTGGGCGTATCAAGCGCTCGTGCTCTTTCGAACAGTTGTATCCGTAAATAGTTGCATTACCTTGGCAAATGTGTCACTTGACGACAAATTGATTCCATTGCTCATGTATATTTTTGTTATCAGAGATGGCAGTAGAATTGGCTTTGCCACTTTCGGATGTTGGGCACACTCATGGGCCTATCCCATGCATTGAACTATTGCGAAGTGCATGATAGAGGTGACATCGAACGAGCACCTTTTCATAATCATATTTAATAATACCACGTCTCTTAAATATAATTCCATTATTTTAGAGGATGGTATGATGTTATATTTGATAAATAATCTTACCAAAACATACTCCTACTTCAAGTAGCCGACTTTTAAGAAATTTTCATTGAAAACATAATCACTAATGTGTGTGTGTAAAACTCTTTAAATTCACCGGAGTCATTTGGTATTTCATTAACTCTGTCAACAAATGACAGTTCTTGCTCAGGTACATCGGGAATAGGAATAGACCGTAAGATCTAGTCTCTTGTGAATGACACTTCTCTGCCCTTACTATTGAATATACATGTTGATCTCCAATTGCCGGTTGGAAATTGGCATAAAACTCATGCACTATTTCTTTGCATGATGGCATGTGTTTATACATTATATACTCTTCCAATTCTGTAGTCTGCATTTGTGCTCTGAAGGTAAGATTCTCATAGATGTATGAATAATCAATTGCTCCTTCTGGCCAAAGTTTAAATTTCCTCATACTTCTCCAAGAGCTTCTAATTCACTTTGATAGCACTGTATCTCTATGGAGAAAATGGGCTTGAAGATTCTGCTCTTGCCCCTCTTAGAAACGATTTGCTTTATTGGTCCCATCCTGAAAAATAATTATAAAATATATTTCTTAACATTTTCTCAAAATTGTTCATGAATTTTAACTCACATATTATATATTTTTTCTATTCTATTCTTTCTGTTTAAGTTCTTTTTTTTTCTCTTTTGTTTTTAATTTTATAATTCCCAATTCCTCTTTCATATATATATATATATATATATATATATATATATATATATATATATATATCTTTATTTTAATTCACTCTTAATGCATGAATTTGATATATGTTAATTATTCATGCAACCCATAAATTGTTATACTAAAAGGTCGAGTTTTTTTAGTTAATTTACCTTTGAATTAGAATATATTATCAATTATTCCGAGAAATTTGTCAAAAGTCTATAAAAGTTAGCTAAACCACTCCAATTCTACTAATAAGTAAATATCTATCTTCAGTCTACTCAAATTTGTTCATATAAATTGTAAATCTAGATTTTTAAAACAAAAATCTACTTTTTACGAAGATCAACCCATGAAAAATCAAAGAGAAGAAGACTTATAGAGATTTGAAAATTTAAAACAAATTGTGGGGCTTTTGGTTTTAGCCTTCAAAAGGTAACCATTTTTTTCTAGGAGCAGTTGAAAGGAGGTTAGTGTTTGGCTAGAGAAAAAAAAAATTCAAAGATCTATTTATAACTGAGGCATGTTATCAACAACAAAGCGTTTCGATAGCCGCTCTCGAGCAAGGCAATTTTCCCTGCAAAGGCTGGTTGTTGACAGCTGCTTTGGCAGTGGCTTTGATAGGCGCTCTTTGGTGAGAATTGCATCAAGCCAAAAAAATTCTGGCCGAAGTTGATTGATCCATAAGTGAAGGCTGAGCCCTCGAGAGTCCTTTCACTCCATATTGCCAATGCTCAAGCAAAACACCTGAAGATTTTTTGGCCCCCAAAGTCTCCTAGGCGAGAGTTAACATCCACGAGGCAAGAAATCTCATAATGTCTCTTCGTTCTCGCTGAGAAATAGAAAATATTTGAGAATTAGACAATTTATCCAATCCTCCCAAGAACCTGATAAGGAATTTATTGGGCACTCGTCACAAGATGAAAGTTGATATCCACTCGATGACAAGGATTTAGAAATAATCGTAAGTACTATCATATCAAATAATATAATAATATGTCAATAACTAGAATATACATCTGTGTGTGTAGAATGAATAGACTACCCTTTTAATTGTTGCCTACCTCTTCCTTGACAACTCTGTCCCCCATTTCTCTATCACTACTTGAAAAGAACTTTTAACTTGAAGAAAGAGAAAGCCCGTTGACAATTATTGACAGTTCATATATCTCTTGGCTTTCTCGAATGCTTTAGAGAAAGCTACCATAGTGTAGTAAGCTCGTCTTCGATGAGTATACTCTATTGCTAGATGGCTAACCTTTATATATATATATATATATATATATATATATATATATAGAGAGAGAGAGAGAGAGAGAGAGAGAGAGTCATTACATCAAGAGGCACAGTGTTTTATTATGTAGATCAAAATAGTAAAAGAAAGTGAGTCAGTGCATAAACAAAAGAAATATGAAGAACAAACAGGTCACAATCACGTCTCAAATTAATTATAGAAACTATGAGTTGGATAAGATGCGCGTTAGGTCCCGATGTCATATAAGTGTTCATACATACACAGGTTCCAGTGTAACAATCCATATCCGCATAACATATTTTTTTAATATAATACTATATACTTATTGTGATAATATTATTTTATTTTGAATAACTTAATTCTTAAAAGAGCAAATAGAAATATAAAACATTTTAAATTTTAGAACTTATCCATTTTCTCTAAAGCCCAGGTTCATATTTGAGACCCAAAATTAAATAAAGAATTTTTAAAAAATGTGACTTTAGGAATATTTGATCCCTTAACCTCCCACTCATGTATCCAACTAAATCACATGTCAATCACTAAGCTATATTGGTGGGTTATTGAATTGATCATTAACCTTCTTTTTGAACCTAATTTTGACCGTTCATGTTCTTCAATTTTCAAACTCCCAACTTTTCATCGTTCCTCATTACAATCCACCATTACAATCCATTTTAACTTTATTCCTAAAATTGAAAATAAATCCCTCATTAATTCCCCCAAATTCCTTTATCTTCTTTTAACTTCCAAATCCAATACTATTTAAACCCAACCTCTATTCACAATTCAACCTTACGTACTCAAGACTCTCCAAAAATTATCTCTCTTCTCATGTGCCGATTGTCTCGCCTGAGCATCACCCACTGTTATGTTGTTGTCAGAGTTCACCGGAGTCGCCAACCATAAGCACTATATACCACTTCTTCTTATTGGGATTTGTTGAGTAGGATACTTTTCCCCCTTTCTTCCTTATTAGATTATAGAATTAACTCTCCCACTATTCAATAACTCTAATAAATTAAAAATAATATCAACTATTTTATAGACCTATTTAGATAAATCCAAACCTGTTTATTGATTTTATACCCATTAAGATTATTTAACCTTAAAATTAATTTTTGAGCGCCTTTAAAATATTGAAAAATCTCTAAAAATTATCTAAATTCATGTTAGACTACTTTTAACATTTGAATAATAATTTCATATGCAAATTATTTTGTTGTGATTGGTAATTGATCGATATCATGAAATGATTTGATGTGAGATCTTTTTTGACTCACTAAAAAAGCTAATTTTTTTTTATAGAAATACTATTTCAATTATGTTGTTCAATTCATGAAAAATAAATTTGTTATTACAAATATATTTATTGATATTACCAATTTTTTATATACTATCAGAAATTTAATTGTTTTTGTTATGAATATATTTTTAGAGTGGATATTTGTTTAATCATAAAAACTAAATTTAGAAAGATCAATGTATACATTATTTGATAGAATCATTTAAAAACTATAACTATAGAAAATATTGTTTATGATATTATTTTATATCAGTATCTAGGCAAGTTATTTTGTATGTCGGTCACATAATTAATAAATGTGTGTAGCATGGAAAAATTTCCAGTATTTATACACTTATCTGATCGTATTATGCTATGATGTCTCAAATAAGCAAATATTCGATTTACCTATATTGTGATTTATTCAATAAAAGTATAAGTTGAACAAACTCTTTGAACCATGATGTTAAATAGACTAATGAAACCCAATTGAAATATTATATCTGATTTGAGCCACGTATTAACTATGAGAACAAGATTTTTTGGCTCGATATGAACTATACTTATATAACATTAGATTGGAAGATAAACTGAATAATGGAAATACTTTATTTCGGTTATAAATATGTTAATTTATACAACTGAATATTTTGCACACCATAGATACATGATGATTTACGAGATTATACCAAATTATTTATGTTTGCCTAACGACAGGTCCAACTCAGTGCCAAACAATCCGTGTGATTATTTCCAGAGTCTTTATAGGGGATAATTGAAACAATAATATATCAGTTAGTTTTTCCAATTACATGACATACTACATAAATGTACTCTTATTTTTATATTTGACTATACTAAATAACATTGGTTTAACTTATATTTATTAATATTTTGTTGCATATTAATAGAATATTTTCTAATATTTATTTTATTATCATGATTGGACATAACTTCTACTTAATATTACATTTATTTTTTTCACCTTTTCTAATATATTATTTTGGTCACTATCTAACGACCTGAATATGCATGTTCAGACTTATAAGTAAATCCGATAAGTATACTAAAAGACCTAGAGTACTTTAATAAGAAAGTCAAAATCCAATAGAAAATATGGTTAGCCCTACATTTCGACGTCACTCGGTTCTTCTGTCCTTTGTTTTATCTATGTAGTTTTACTTATCTTCTGTATCGAAAGAATGATTTTATTTGTTTCTTTTTTATTTTTATTTTTTCTGATGCATCAAAACTTTGTCAAAATTTTGTTCCTATTAATAAAAAGTGGAATTTCTATTAAAATTTTACTAATTGTTATTATTAAGTATTTATGTGGCAAATGTATTGATATGACTTAGCATATTCAAATGAATATATTGCTCGTACTTGTTATATTACTTGTATATTATATATCAGAAGCAGAAAATCCAGCCATAACAATGATTGTAAGTCATGACGTATCACTATATACTGCATTATTAAACCAGAGCTATATAACAATAACGAACATACCTCTCGAGGGTACTGTAAATTATCCGTGGTTGTATCACACGAGTATTGCTATATTAAAGATTCTTGGCCCCTAACTTTTATGACCAACTATAATCTTATATGATATATATGGTCCTCATGCATAAAATATTTTCTTCCATCATTGTGTTAAGATACATGATACAAATGATTCATAAGGATATCATGGCATATGCATATCTTAAGCGTGCACTTGTCCATTTTACTAATCAAGAGTCAATTATCAAGTCAAGTGGATTATGTACATGTTTTTTCAAAACATTGTAATTTCTTTTCTATATTATGTCACTATGTCCTACACATTATGTCCATCATGCCCTGCTTTTGCTTAATTGCATTATGGTATCAAGTTATCTAGTTAGTTATGTCTGATGCATTAAGTAATTGTGTTGCATGTTTCGTTTCATATATAAAATAGCATGTTCATCGTGTACCATGTAGTCATGCATGCATCAGATGTCACATATATACCATGCATCTCTTGTCAATTTGTGTTCAAATTCATGTGTTATTATGCCTGGCCCAATGCAAAGTGAAACCCTAGCTTTTAGTAACAATCTGATACCATAACCCAATTCTTATTCACTTTGCTGCTATAATTATTGCCAGGGGCAATTTATGTTGTCAACCAGTCTAATAATTTAATCAAACATCTGAAAAATTTTCACTATCTCTAGGAACCATGGGTTCGTAGATTAGGTGGTCTTGGTCGCTAACTGGCCGCTCCTTGGTTCCAGCAGGGCCTAGGTTTCTTCTCAACATCTCCAATCTAATCCATATATCATTTCTAGTTCAACATTTCCTCCGAAGATATTGTATTCAATAACTTGCATATAATTCCTAATTCCATCCTTGATTTTAATATCATGCAAAACCCTAATTATCATACTCAATCATGATATAGTAATCAACTAAATAAATATAAACACCCAAAGAACTACATACATTAAGATAATTAATCAGTTAAAATTTCATCATCACCAAAGATGGGATAATTGGTTGACAGTTTGGACTGCTGGTTGGCAGTCTCTTTTAATCTAGTGATCTCGGGAAAAATCTTATGGTCCAATCATAATTCAAAGACCACAATTATATTATTAGATAACTAGCAAGCATGCATTATATAGAAATCACCTCAGAAATGGTCTTGATTTCTAATTTTAACATAGAGAAACTAAAAAATAATGTGCTCTCATATTATTATAAGTACAATAACTATATCATGATCATATCTCAGTCTAAAGATCTATATATCATTATAAGTTTGTAATGAAAAAAATGGGGGTTACTGGGCATAACCAAACCACTGAGTGATAGTCAGGACTGCTATCTGGCAATCTGTTTATATCCAAATAATATGATAATTTTACAACACTGTAATCTTCATGCATACCTCCTATTAATATGATTAGATCATCAAAAATCATAAGATACCAGAATATAACAAAAACCCTAGAATTTATTCAAAATCCATTTTTGATAGATACGCATACTATAATATAAACTCATATTGTTTCTATCAACATAAAGCATAATCATCTTATCAGTTCTAAGAAATTAAATCTACCTGGCACTCGAAGTCCTCCAGGGAAAATTTCATGATTTTTTGTTATGATCCGGATGCTACCTAACAGTTTTGATCACTAGGTGGTAGTTTTTTCAAGGCCTCTAGCCATGAAATTTCTACAGTAACCTAGACACTTCATAAAGATCTCAAAAATATATTTTAATTTAGAAATAAACTCTTGGAAGCCCTCATACACTCCAAAATTAATAAGTATGAGAAGAAGAGAGAGATGTACACAAATAAGTCCTTCCAGGCTTAGTTGTTGCCCTTTACCCTTGTTGCTTTTTGCCGGACCTCTAAGAGGGAGAGAATAAAAGATGAGAGAGTAAGAGAGAAATGGGAGTATAAGCTTAACCTTTTCTCCTCATATTAACTATTTTTTATTTTCAAAAATCAATTAAGAAAATGAGGAGCATCATCATGAGCTTAAATAGTTGAGTCTTATTAGACTTGAAGTTGCAAGATGATCTCCATTCATCTTGGACAACCAGGGAGAAAAAAATAAGGGAATGAGTAGTAGAGGAGATGGGCTCTCATGGAAAAAAATATAATTATTTTAATAGTTTTGAGCCCACACTTTGCAATGTATCGAGAGAATTTTCAAAATATAAAGAAGATAGATGGGAGTGAGATAATCATGATATAACTTGTGAAATAATTTTTGAATGCATGATTTATAAGATAAAAATTGTCAAATATATAATCGATAAATTGAGAACCGATTATTTTTGTCAGTTTTGAACCTTTCTAAAAAAATCCAAGAAAATCACTATAACTCTAGAAAAATGAAAAAAATTATTACTCCAAAATTTGAATCTCATTTTGATTTTTAAATTTTGAGTTGATTCAGTTAGAAATCAAACTGGTTACTAAAATGGTCAAATTAAGATTTTTAATCCGATCAATGCATCATAACAAACATAAACAATAATAAATTTGAGATATTACATAAGTTGTTATAGGTTATTACCTCCCCAAATCTCTCTAATTACTTTTGTCATGTTTTAGCTCTAAACAACTTCAAATTAAAAAAAGAAAACATATAATAAAGCTAAAACAAGTTTTTGCATTCTATTACCCTTTCAAATCTCTATCTATGTTATTATGTTTTATTCCATATTTCATATATTCAACTTTTAATCTCTACTTCGAAACTCTGTAGATTGCACCATATTACTATCCTATTTCATAATGAAATCAACTTTTAGATCATAAAAATATTTTTAAAAAAGTTGCATATAATATGAATCATATATATATGTGTGTGTGCGCGCGCACGCGTGAAATAAATTAAAAATAAATATTCTTAAAAATCAAAATAGTTTTCATTTATACTTTTAGATAATCTTAACATTACATATTTTACTTAGATGAGTTTTCTTATTATTATTTTATATAATAATTGGGGACAATATAAAATTGTATGTCACAAGATGGAAAATAATTACCATTTTTTCTATATCTAATTGTCGGAAATATTATTTTGGAAATTTTATAGTCTTCATGGTGTTTTGATATTATACTAGACATTTTTATATTTATATCTAAAGGAGACTGAAAATTAAGTAACAGTACTAGAGTTCATAAATGTTTAAATATTAAAACAAATCAATGAATAAATTTAAAATACTATAAATAGCTTTAATATATTAAAGTTTCTTTTTAGTTTACAAATGAATTAATTTTACTGAAATTTAATTAGATAAAAATAGTATAATGATATTATCCTTTTTGAGAACATGTTCCCAAATGATTATAATTCTAGATTGTTCAAAATCTTTTTTAATGACATAGTAGGATTATAGAAAAATCATGGTGATTCTTTCATTCTAATATGAAGCTATAATCACCAAAAATAAATAAATATTTAAATCCGGTAATATCAAAAAACATTCGGTAAAATATCTACGTAAAATATATTAAAACTTTTATCCGGATAAAGATAAATGTAGTAAAGAGTAGATATGAAGAGCGAGTACTATAAAAATGGTAGTTGAATGAGGAGTTTTTTTTTTTAAAATAGAAACACAGTTATGGAAACTGTTTTTTTTTAAACCAACCTATCTAGGAATTTGTACAATTGTCTCATATTGAGTCCCCATCCAGAGTCGAACTCAAAACCTTTCGCAAATTAGAGAGGAGTGATGTCACTTGAGTCAAAACGCATTAGCATCTCCTCTTCTAATGGATAGTAGTTAAAGATACGTGTATATTTTTAGGTATGATATTCAAAGGAAATAAAGATTTTATAACTTTTCAAAATGAATAAATTGATCTTTACACTTTTAAGTTAATTTATTAGGTTAGCAAGGAACCCAAACAATATCCAAAACAATACAAAACATATATCTGAACAAAAGTGTGGTAATACAAAACATGTGCCTAAATATAAGAATGGTAATAAAATATTATTTTTAAGTATCTACTTTTAAGGTAAAAAAATAAGATTAGCGTGTTACCTCTTAAAACTTACTCATTGATATTGATGTTTCACAATTATCTCTCTCTATTGTTATATCTCCTGCTTTACTACAATAAAAAATTATTAACATAAAAGAAAATTTGGAAAGCATCCTACTTGATTGTAATTTTACCTTAAAAAATCAATTGAAATTAAGTCACTTTTTCCTCTTTTAAAGTTTGTTTTAGTTTAATATCATATTGTTTTTTTGTTTTTATTTGGAATATATTTCTTTCACATAAATAGTGCACTAGTAAACAAAAAGTAAGATCAAATTAATAAAAAGAGATGTGCATCATAAATAAAGTTAGAATGGGAATATTGACGATTCATCTACAAATAGTAATGGATACATATAAGTGAAATACTTTCCTTTTCCATAGTTAATTTTGCAAAATTTCTTGATTTCTTTTCAAATAAACTTTTATTTTATCTCTCAAGTGTTTTCATTAATGGCATCAATATTTAGGGGAGCAAGTTATAGAAGATGATAACATTATGGTGAGAGGAATATTAAATAAAAATTTTTAAACTGAGATATTTTCAAATTAAGAAGATATTGTTAATTTATATTTTTTCAATTTTAGATTTTATCAGATGAGTGTAATAAAATTGAATCTTTCTATATTAAACTATAATTATTTTCTATATTTTTAATGACCTCCATACATTAAGTTAATTCAATATATATATTGATATCATTAGAGGATTCTCTTTATTTAGATATATGAGTCAAGCTTTTTCTAACTATTTGAACTTTATTTAGGCTGGTTTTTTGTTTAAAATTTTTTTAGAGCAATTTATTTTGCATTGGTGATCGAGCACTGATAGGAATGTAATCCCCAATGTGTATTAAGTCGTCCAAGGATTAATACCTGAACCAAGTATATATTGTTTGGGTATTAAACCTAGTCAACAAGATTTTCCTTTACAGCAAATCAACACCCCGAACGACTTAAATGTCGTTTGGTGTTTAATCCCCGGACAACAAATAAATAAAGATGAGGCCTATATTCGGTGTATTTGGGAAGGCTGGAAACTCCAACTCTCTCGCTATTGTCAACAAGACAAGTGATCTTCATTTTTTTTTTCTTTCCTTTATTTTTCCTCTAAATCATATAAATAAAAGATATGATCAATGTAACGGCCCCCTTCCGAAAATTGGATAGTGGAACGCCGACAATATATTTGCATGGGAATATGCTAAGCCGCTATTGTCAACAAAACAAGTGATCTTCATTTATATATTTTTTTCTTTTCTTTATTTTTCCTCTGAAGAGTTAAAACAGTTTATAATTAGGCATGGATTCCTTCCAAAAAGGTTAGCAACAGTTACTTTTTTTAGATTCATAGGAATCATTATAAATTACTCTATTTCTTATCTCATATCTGATGTGGAACTATTGAGTTAGGGTATTACAATAAACAAAAACAAAGTATTAATAAAAGAAATGATTTGTACTTTGTTCGGTTAGTGTTTACATCCCATTAGCAGCATTGAGAGAGAGAAGCATCATAAAGCGAGTCCCCCCAATAAATCCAATAAATTCAAGGCAATCAAATATCATCTATAGTTTCTATCAATAATAAACTAGATTAAAACCAAAAAAAAATTCAAAAATTGCATTCCATTAGTAACCAATTTGACCTTTAAGCTTAAATTCGAAGGTTAAAACTCAGCAAACTGAGCTTTTTCTTTCCACTTTCTCCCCCACACCTTCATCAGACAAAAAAAAATCTTCACAATTTTCACCAAGATTTTGAAGACAAAGACGATGGCCTAATCTTCGGTTATAAGAATAAAGATTCTCAAAATTAAACAAAGAAGTCCACAACATGCAGTGATCAACAACTCTCTAAGAACCCATCAAAGATCCAATCTTTACAACTTTTCGAATTGACTCAGCAAAAATAACCAATATCGACATATTTTTCCTCGACAACATTTAAAGAAAGAAGGAAGAGGGGCAGGAACAAAGGGAGAAGGTGATAAGTGAAATTTATGACAGAGCCCTGCAACAATCTAGAGAGAGGGCAGCAGCATTGAGAGGGAGGGGTAGAGGAGTCGGGATAGGGGAGAAAGGAAATGAGGTAGATGAGGGAGAAAGGAGATGGGGATAAAATAGAACTAATTTAGGGGAACAATGGAAAAAGGGTGGGTTCATTTAGTAGAATCATCTTTTTTCAAGAGAAATGGCAGGCTCACTTAGGGTGTGTTTGCTTGCACGGAAGTAAAATAAAAATAATGAAAGTAAAACTATTTCCATTGCTTCATATATTTGTTTGTCCAAAAAGAGAATTGGAAGTTATCTCAACTAATATGAGGTGGATTCTATGTGGCAACTCTACTTTTCATTTTCTCTTCATCTCATTTTTGAGTGGAAGAATCCATAAAGCTCTAGAAATAAGATTAAAAAAATAAATTTTATTCAATTATTATTATTACGTTTCAAATTTAGTGCAAGAATTAAAAAAATATTACTATTATAATATTTTATTATTCAATTAGATAATACTAATTTTACTTACTAATTTATTTTCTACTTCCAAAAATTAACATACAAACATTAGAGATTGTTTTTTTAAGGGGTTTGTGCATATTGATCCCTTAAATCTGCAATATTTTGATATTGGTCCTTAAAATTTTCGTATTTTTATATTAGTCCCTCAAAATATTTAAATTACTTCGGTATAGTCTTTTGGATCAGTTGTGTTAAGAAAGTTAAAATTTGTCCCTCTTCCCATTATACTTCTGGACCTGCACAGAGAGGAGATGGAAGGACAATTTTTTTCCCTCCTTTTCTCTCTTTCCCTCCGGTTTAGTCCTCTCTTTTTTCCTCTCTCTTAGATAGGTTCAACTCTCTTTCTTCCTTTCTTTCTCCCTCCATATTCTCCTCTCCAAACAATGGTGGGCAAATCCTAAAATTCCAATTTCTAATCTTTTTTCTCTAGAACTTTAACCTCTCTCTCCTCCCTCGACTTTTACTTCTCCAAATTCATTCCGCCAAACCCAAATCCTAACTTTCTCTAGCTACCTTCATAGTCCTGATTTTTTACTCCAAGAATTTCTTCTACAAAGATGAGAAGAATGACTCTTCTAGTTCATATTGAAATAAAAAATAACTCAATTTATTAGAGCATCATTCTCTCACCAATTTTAGCTATGTTTTTTCACCTATTGACGTGGAAAGTGACCTAGGTGGCATTTTGGTTCTTAATCTATTTCTTTTTCCCTCCTCTAGATTATACATATTAAACAATCCAGTATAAAAATGATGGAAAAATCCATTTAACTTCGAGCTAAATTAATTGTTAAAGCTAGCTTGTATAATTTATGTATGCTATGAATATATGTTGCTTGCATAAGCAATAATCTGAATATCAACAATTTTATGCCAGGTTAGGCAACCCAAATTGGTCCAAAAGCAGCTTAAACCATACTTAATCCTTGCTGATTTGTTGAGTGGTATAGGCATAGGACTGAAATCAGTAGTATTGGCATTGTTTTTGGAGGGAGAGGGTGGAGAGAGATTTATTTTTAGGAGTGGTAGAGAGAGATGGCGGAGTAGAAACGGTTGGATTTGGAAAGGTTGGAGAAGATGGGGTTGAGGAGGGAAGGGGGAGAAGGGGAGGGGCGGTGGGGTGGGCGAGGAGGAGGAGAGGGAGCGGTTGGGAGGGCAAGGGCGAAGGCGGAGGCAGAGTTTAGATGAGAGATGATGAGGGAGGAGATTGATGGAGGGGATGAGGCACATTGAGGGTAGTTCGATCACTTTTATGACTAATTAGGGTCTAATTTGAAATCTGCAGTTTAATTGGACGAAATAGCTAAAGAGAGACTAAACCGAAGTAAATTAAATGTTTTGGGGACTAATACAAAATACGAAGTTTTCAGGAACCAATATCAAAATATTAAAAATTTAAGAGATCGATATGTAAAAATCCCTTTTCATAAATTTCCAATGTGGAAACCACTTTTAATTTTCTTCCCTCTTCCAACTTCCCCTCGTTCCAATATTCAAAAAGCCCTTAGCAAGGGGCTCACTAAGCATAGTGGTGGGCTTATTTAGAATTCCCCTTGACATCTAGACCGTAATTTTTTGGCAGATGTTTTTGTATATCGATCCCTTAAATCTACGATCTTTTGATATTAGTTCCTAAAAACTTCATATTTTGATATTAGTCCCTAAAATATTTAAGTTACTCTGTTTTAGTCTCTCTAGGTCAGTTACATTAAGAAAATTAAAATTTATTCCCTTTCTTACCATTATACCCCTGGGTCTGCACAGAGAGGAGAGAAAAGTACAGTTTTTAATCTTATTTTTTCTCTTTCCCTCCTTTCTCTTTCTTTCTCGCTCTTAGATGGCTTCAATCTCTTTCTTCCTCCCTTTCTCCCTCTATGTTCTCTCCTCCAAGTAATAGTGGACAAACTATAGAGTCCTAATTCCAAATCTCTTCTCCTAAAACCCTAACTTCTCTCTTCTTCCTCTATTTTCACTTCTCCAAATCCTTCCTTCTAAATCCAAATCCTAAATTTCTCTAGCTACCTCCCATAGCCTTGATGTACTGTCTCAAAAATTTCTTCTACAAAGGTCAGAAGAATGACTTCCTCTAATTCTTATTGAAACTAAAAAAAATAACTCAATTTATTGGAGCTTCATTCTTTCAACGATTTTAGCCAATTTTGAAAATAACGCATTATGAAACCTGTTATATTGCTGTATGATATCTAATGAAAACCCAATATTATCTAACAGTAGAAAATATCTCGTGCACCGTAACGGTGTATTTTTTACGTTATTTTACGTTATGTTATCTTAAAATGCGTTATATTAAGTTATGCTATTTCTTTTTATTTTTTGAGTAATTTTTTATATTGCTGTAGATTATTTGTTTTGATCATTAGATAATTACTGCAATTTTCTTACTTGATTACTTTTGCTCGTGGAATTATTAGCATGTTAATTTGCAATTGCTTTCTTGTTGGCTTGTTGTAATTTATTTCTAGTTATTAGAATTTCTTACTTACTGTTATTTCTATTGAATTCTCAATTGAACTAAAATGAATAATTACAAATAAGATAAATTGAGCATTATAAAATACACAATATTGATAGTAACTAAAAATAAATGTGAAAATTTATTTTCTTGTTTAGGTGATTACGGAGTTATCGTTGCAGACTTAATTTAATTTATAAAGATAGATATGCAAATTGTTGCAAAACTTATAAGAAATTTAGAATTGATTATGTATTATAATTATATATATTAGTATTTTTAAATTTATTTTTCAATTTATATAAATTATTTACATAGTTTTATATTTATTTTTATTAAATAAATAGAAAATTACGTAACCTACCCTGTGTGTTACATTATATGCAATATAATCTAATAGAGATAAAATATTACATTTTTTAAACATTGATTTTAGCTATGTTTTTTCACCCCTTGACATGGAAAGTGGCCTAGGTGGCATTTTGGCTCTTAATCTCATTTCTTTTTTCCTCCTCTAAATTATACATATTAAACAAGCCAGTATAAAATGATGGAAAAAATCAAATTAATTTTGAGCTAAATCAATTGTTAAAGCTAGCTTGTAAAATTTATGCATACTATGAATAAATGTTTACAATTTATGCATACTATGAATAAATGTTGCTTGAATAAGCATTAATCCAAATGTTAACAATTCTATGCCTGGTTAGATTATCCAAATTGGTCCAAGAGCAGCTCAGCTATACTTAATCCTTATTGATTTGTTAGGAGAGTATAGGCATGGACTGAAATCAGTTGCATTTGCTCATATTAATTAGTCTCATTTTTGTTGAAGTTTCTGTTCGAAGTGAAAAGGTGGTTGAACTAGGAATCCTCTGGATGTTGTTGCAGCTGCGAGGGGGCGAAGAGTTGGGATAGGATGAGCTCAGGAGAGCAGGAGGAGAAGAGGGCAACCAGAGATACAAACAGAGGTAGTATTATCAGATGGATTAGGAGGGAAATGATAGAGAGAGATTTTTTTTTGAAAGTAATAGAGAGAAGAGGAGGGGAGAGGCGGTGGGGAGGGGGAAGAAGAACATACTGGTTGGGAGGGTGGAGAGAAGGTTGGAGTCGACGAATGTGGAGTTTAGATGGAAGATGATGATAGAGTAGAGTGATGGGGGAGAGAGTGATGGAGAGAATAAGGCACATCGAGGATAGTTCTGTCATTTACATAATTAATTAGGATCTAATTTGAAATCGACGGTTTAATAGAATGAAATAGCTAATTGAAAGACTAAAACCGTGTAATTAAATATTTTGATGGAATAATATCAAAATATAAAATTTTTAGAGACTAATATAAAAATATTAACGATTTAGGGATCGATGTTAAAAAACCCCTAAAAAGAAATAGAAGGAAAGAAAAAACTGAGGCGTCTTCATTTTCCGGGCGACCTCTCTGCCGCTCGACGGAGCCCTAACCCTTTCTCCAAGCTCCCCGCCGCCGACGACTTCTCCTCCGATCTGCCTCCCCTTATCTCCGGCGCTCCGCCGGTGACGAATATCCTCCTCTCCACTGCCCCTCGACAAACGTCCGACGATCTACGACGAGTTCGAACAGCCAGTCTCTGCCTCCGACGACGTCCCGTGAACTCCGATCAGCCTTCAACCGATCCCAATTGCCTCGAAGCTATTAGTTGCTGTAATTGAAGGTAAATCTTCGGACAAACGTAATTTAGGAATAGTTTCTCTTCACTGTTCTTTTTTGTTGTTGATAAATTAAGCGTTTCTGTTAGTTTCAATTTTTTTTCTCTGAATTTCTTCTTAGATATCATTAAAAAACCTCTATGGTTACTTGGATGTGGCCGAAAATCTCGATTTTTTTTCCTCCGTAGTTTAGATCTTTGGGCAATCTTGGGCACTAATTATATCTGTTGAATTGTAAGATAGAAGGTTATTATGTTTAGTTTGTAATCGGCATGAAGATGTCTGAGATGGATTAGTAGACTGACCTGTCTTTGAGAGTCTGAGGCTAGATTTAGTTTCTCTAGGAGGAATATTAATGGACCAAAGTTGGTGATCTTTGCCTTTGAAAGTATATAATGTCAATTGGATGTAAACTTCATCTTTAAAAAATTTGATAGGTTTGGGTTCTGGGAAATTCTCTAGGATTAAGCTTAAGCCTGTGAAATGTTTTAAAGTATATCCTCAATACGTTTTTTTCCTGTTATCTGGTATGCTTGACTGAAGCCCTGGTTTTAAGACATTACAGGCTTAGAACTTTCTTTATTTTATGGCCTTAGCCAGTACTACCTCATTCATGGAACGCCGAGCACCTTCATAGATTCTATCAATAGTCTATCCTAGGCAGTTAGATTTTGTAATTAGCCTTTCTATCAGTAGTCTATCCTAGGCGATGCAGTTAAATTCTCTGATAAGCTTTTCTATCATGTATGATAAGTCTATCGCATTGTTATGAGGTTTAGGCGACTTTTGGGAGGATTCTATGTAACAAGTTCAATTGTTGAACATTAGAAAACTTTAATACTCGGCAAATTCTTGCCGTCCACAATTTTATAAAGCAAGTTGATATCATTTACAAGAGTAATCTCAGGCTATTTAACAGTCAAAGAAAGCATTTAATCGTAAAAAGAGATCGAAAGTAGAAGACATTCATTAAAATCAAGTCTAAAAGCAAGAATGGATGTCTCTGATAAATGAAGATATTTATAAAGTTGGAGCATGATAACTTGGACTTGATCAAAATAAATTGTTCGAAGACTAAAAAAGGTATAAAAAAATTTATGTTTTTGGAGTAGTGTGGTTGTCGGTGGTAGCAACCTCCATGAAATTGTCCTCACTATCAGGAGACAGAGGCAAAGGAGGCTCGGCTTCTCCTGACTTCCAAGATGGGTCGAGCGTCTGCATATACGAAGAATTGTATAGCTATATCACCATCGTTTAGTAGGCCTCGAACCCCTCTGCATACGCATCAAAGGAATCTTCAATATATTGGTCTCTATGTTTATGTTCAGAAACGATCTTTTTCTTACACTCATTAGACGCGAGTCGTGGCCAGTTCCTTAACTTTTGGAGCTTCTCGCTCGCTTTCTTAAGTTCGCCGCGAGGGAGTTGATAGTAGTGGTTACCTTGTTTTTTCTCGAGCTTGAGGCTATCTATCAACTCGACAATCTTCTCGGCCTTGGTGAGCTTCGAAGCTTGGATCTGCATCTCCTCGCCTCTTGTCACAGCCTCTACCTTTGCATCCTTCATCCTCCCCTCAGCGATATAAACATTCTTGTGAATCTACTGGATGGTGGCGTTGGATTGCACAACGTACTCCAAGTTGCGGAGTTTCCTGATTAGGGAGAACTTTTCAAGGAATTCTCGATCACAAGGGAGGAGCGCATTCTCCGACCCGTTGCATGATTGTCGGTTGTCTCGACATAAAAGATAGCCATCTTCTTGAAGCTATTTGACATGATGTAATTCTCTCTCTCAACGTCCGTGTCCAGCTCAAAAGTATGCTCTTAATATACGAAGCTCGGATTGTAGATGCGGAAGACGTCTTGGTGAGGGCTCGATCCGTACAATTCCTCTCAATAGAAGGTATATGCAGGGGCACTTCAATTTGGTCCCTGGTGCCGGCCTAGGCGACCTCTGCAACCGGACATGAAGAGCGTTGGTGCTAATTTGCCTCTCTCATAAGCTGGAGGTGAGTTGGCTAGCTTGACCACATTCTCGAGGCCTCGGCATCATGATCCTCGCCCGCGTGTCACAACCTTCCTCTTCTTGGTTGGGGGATCAGATGTACCTGTCGCCTTATACTTTTGAACAACTTTATTTCGAAAGCATTGACAAATCTATCACTGTGTACTCGGGCTGGCATTGCTCTGCTTACGTCAAATATGGCAAAGAATGAAAAGAATAATTAGATCATCTTATCAAATTTTTTGCTAAGGATATCAATTGAAACTTACTTGCATTGCGGGCGTCACTAAGGACCACAACGACGAGGGTCTCCTCCAAGAACTCCATGTTCCTCCAATATGATATAAGTTGATAGAACATCTTGGTGTAGGTGAACTCTTCAGTTAATTTAGAGCAACTTCCAATGTCCTTGCATCAATCATTTCAATATAGAAAGAAATCAACGCTATTTCGGTTAGGTATCCTAAGGAAGAATTTCCCTCGTCACGAATTATTGTTGGACGATACTCTTTGAAGAGATTTCTTGCATTGGCCTGAACATTAATACTAAGAGCTCGGCCCTTTCGAGGACTTCATGTCATAGAAAAAATTAAATAGTTAAATAAAAGGGGATCATAAAAAAGAACAGAGGATGAGAACAAAATTGCCATCTTCACGGAATTGGAGACAAGTTGGCAAAGACCAATTGGTAGTATTGAAGAAGGTTGAAAAGAAAAGGACAGATAAGAAATTGGAGCCCTGACTTCAAAGAATGACAATAGATCCTAGAGTAACCTATGGGAGGAGAATAGATGGATGGTGAGGAGGACAAATGTTCGAAGAATTCGGAGGTAAGGGGATCTTGGGTTGGAGGACCTCTATATTGAAAGTGGTTGAGGATGAGAAGGTTTCCCTCATCTTTCCATTTGACTTGGTTAACATGGAGTCTGATATAACCGTCTCACTCTTGCCAGTAAGGTTACTATCGAACCTATTCCAACTAACATCACTGACCCCCTATTCCTCAATGATTTCTTGAACTAAGTTTACCTTACTGACAGGATGATCAGAGTCAACCATGTGAGAATTAAGGTTTGAGTAAGGAGAGATTCAAGAATCTAAATCTAAGGAATGACGTGACCAAGACTTGGACTTGAGTGAAGAAGAGGACTCGGGCTCGGGGAGCTCCCAGGATAATCTTGGCATAAAATTAACTCTAACAACTAGAACAAAACTTAAATATATAAGCAAATAGGTTCATAATTATAAAAGATTGGGAGGTAGATTGATCTTTGCAAGCAAAGAAGGAAATGCTTAAAGTGCAGGGAGGCTAGATCTCTCCACAAAGCTCGAATATTTGTATGTGTAAATTTTTTTCGTAATGGAATAGGAGGTATATATAGATCCTTATTGGAGGGCATCGAGGCTTGAAATGGCAGCAATCTTAGCAGGAACCAATGCAACAGTTTATCGCCTGAGTTAATCTCAACCATTTAGACGATTGATGAGATGGTTTGATTTCAAACCGACAACTCATCCTTGCCAGATGATCATGCATCCAGATTTGGGGGCGCTCCTCGAGATAATCTTCATGTGTTAGCAATGAAGATTTTGTTGGCAGTAATAATGATGAAACATTTCTTGTTTTCGATGGCAGTGATTGATAATTTAATTCTGAGTTGCTTTTTTCCTTGACCGCCCAATTGGCACGAAAACTAGGGGAGCCACTTTGGTAGTCAGATCACTTGGAAGAGCAAATATTTGATGGATCTCGATCGATTATCATTTTGAGTTATGGTTGCGAGCTTAGATCTAGTTTCCTGAAAGGCCGCCTGACATAGCAACCTTCTTGAATCTCAGAATCGTGAGTTCTTTTAAGAGTCTTGATTCTTGCTGAGTTGTATGGCAAGCTAACTCAAATAAAACACTTCTAATTACCTGAGTTAAATGACCAAGCCAATAAGGGAACTTAGATGCAGCTTGCCATCGGTCCAACCTGGGGGCTCTTATCCCTCGTCTTATTCAAATTTTGGAGGTATGTATACAAATGGAAGAATTTTCATGACTAGCTATAAAAGCCCATGCAAAGATGGAAGTCTCGTGGGAACTCAGTATTAATCTAGTAACTGCGAAAGCGCACATAGATGGTCCACTGCAAATTTAGCTCACTTTAAGCGGTCACTGTATCTAATACTAAGGCGATTAGCTTGAATCACAACGACTATGAAGGTTTAACCTATAATTCAGGGAGCCTACTTGGAGGGGCCACCCTTTCTTACACCGAGCTCAGTGTACCGAACTCATGAGTGGGTGGCTATTAGTGCAACCTATTTTTTTTTATGGACCAAGTTCATGTCATAAAGCCCATTGAAGGGAACAAAGCCCAACTTCGGTGAGACCCACAAGCCTGTATCAATCTGAATTCCAAAAGGTAACAGAGAGACAGATTTGAAACCAATATAACAGAATTCAGGATGGAATCAAATACTTACCAAATTACAAAAGATAAGCAAAGCGGATTTCACTAAAATATTTGACTCTATCCATGGTAACTGAGGCATATGAGAACAATTACAACTCTTTTCCAGGGATCCTGTACTAAAAATACCCCCTATCTTCCACGAGGAAGGGGTACAATTTTTCAGCAATCTAGAAGGATTACAAGTCCGTAAGAGAGAGATAGTGAGAGTTTCAGAGAGATTGCCATTTCCCTAAGACTTTTTTCCCGAGGCATAGGTATGAGATCCTTCCCAAACGAACCTTATTAAGTTCTCTTTTTTTTGTGATATGTGGTTATTTTCTTCTTGTTTTATTTATCTAACTTAAAAATTTGTGCTAAGTCTAGTTCAAGCAGTCTAGTCGTACAAATTTCAACACAAACCGAGATACTTCATTTATTAATTGTAACAAGGACAAAATTAGGGATACTACCTACAGTCTAGTGCAACTCTTGGACTAAAGGATCTCCTTGGATATATAGCCACACTGCAAAATTCCATCAAACTGATATCTTCTTACCTGCCAAGAAGCTGTTATGGTGAGGTGAGCTTAGGTTCAACAAGTAAATGAAGCATGCCAAACAGTTTAGATTTTTAAAACTATAGACTAATATATAAAATAGATATGATTGTAATATGCTGGACAATAAACCAACATATTCAACAAGTAAAATTATGCAGGCGACTCAGTCATTTCTCACCCCGGTTGACTTGAATCACACCAATATTAAGTTATCGGTGGTCGGACTGCCTTTGTCGAGGCTGGGATACTGCATTGCTTGTTTAATTACAACATATTCTAGTATCTTTACATAAGATGAATATTATGCATGGGCTTAAAGAAGTATAAACTTATCAACATAGTTGTGTATTCAACACAAAAGTCATTTGCATATTAGTGCATGAAGAACGGTCCAAGTTTCACTCATGCATATGCGTACTTCTTCGCCTATCTCTACATGAAGGGATAATAAACCATTCTTGTCGCTAAAATAAACAAGGGTAAGACAAATCACTTGCACGAGATCACAAATATTTAGCATGCATTTGGTCCCTCATAAATTAAAAAGTTCAACCTTAAAACACAAACAATTTCAAATATGCAAGCCAGTAATTTGCACCATAGCATGAATACTTTAAGAAGTATTTTACATAGGCAAAATTAAATATCTTCTTATTAGTCATCATTATAGAAATCTTATATACTATATACAAAAATCCATAAACTATAAAACATGCCTTCATCACATAATCTTAAAATTCTCACAAGATGGAGAGAATGCTCTCAAGCAATGTCCTATCAATTCCATGCCATTCTCCTAGAAATAATCAAAAATCAGTTTTTTACTATCTTCTACCAACTTATCTATTTACTATAGCTACAAATCAACAACTAATAAGCTAGAAAGCAATATCACAATGCCACAATCTCTTTATATATAAAGAAGTATAAAATTAGAAGTAAGGTTTGAGATAATGTGAGGATCTTACAAATTGATCCTTAAGAAGAACTAGAATCCTTCTTCCTTTTCCCCATTCTCTTCTCTTATTGCATCTCTCTCACTCCCCTCAATAAGTAATAGAAGTGAGAATTCGTGGTGGCATGAAGAAGTCTAAAATGCAGGTAGAGCAAAAAACGACCTCATATGAGGATTGGCAAAAATGTAGAAATAAGTAAGGAGAGTTTAGAGAATGTAAGTTAGCAATTGAGGCTAAGAAAGTAGTTTGTGAGACTTAAATCTAAAGTTTATGAGACTATATATAAGAAGTTAAAAACAAGGACTGAGAGAAGGATATATGTAAGCTTTCTAAGTTGAGAGAAGGAAAGAGTCAAGACATAGTAGGTGTGTTAAGAGTGAAGTTTCAAGGGTATTAGCTATGGTGCATGGATACGATATGTAGATGGATATGATATGCTGATACGAGAAGATTTTCAAAGAATACATGAGATACACATTTTTCTGTATGTGGTTACGATATGTATCCAATTACATTGTTCTAAAAATCACCCGACTCGGCTAATATATCGGCCAAAATATCAGTTTCATGCCTTCAACAATACAAAATCAGTGGTTCAGATCAGCAAGCGCAAATATTGCTCGATGTTTTTCTTATCGGTCGAGAAGTCAGCCGAGATATATCGAGAATAAATTAGTTTATGGGGCCCGATTTTAAATTACTGGGTTTGGGCTCAATTTGAACCCAATCCCATTAATTATAAATTCACATTGACCGGATCGATCAAGTAGATCCCTCCCCAATTCATTAATTTCAATCCTAAATTTTGACAATGAAATTCTCTTTTGTTACATGGGCCTCGACTTGACGACCTTTTCCTCAAAATTACGTCACTCACCCTCTATTCCTTGCTCTCTCTTCCCCAATAGTCGATCACAACCACCATGATACCTATTTTCTTTCCCAACAACCAACTACTTGACCACGACTCTACATACCACCTCCTCAACTTTCCTGTTCAAGGCAAACTTGGGCAGAGCCTACAACTAATCAATATTGCCTTGTTTACCATTGCCGACATCTATGATTCAAGGACTCGACAGAAGATAATTGACAATAGAGGTCTTGATATCAAGTATGTAAAAGTTTTTGTTTTTTTAATTTCTTCTTCCCTCATTCCCTACAATCTACAGCCTATTAGATGATGTCTGCTCTCTTCTTCTAGCAACACGTGCCTCCCAACTATCCTTTATGGTCATGGGGCTATTCATGACTTGTTGAAGCAAAGTTTTATCTGTCACCTAAGACATAAGAAAATTGGTGTATGACATCAATGCAAGTTAAAGAAAAATAAAATATATGATAAAACTAGTTGTTCTAACTAAGTAAAAAAATTTAAAATTATTTATAGTTTTTTCAGTATGATTGTAATAGACAATACTAATTGGTGATAAGTAACAAAGCTAATATGCAAATACATGATTGCAATAATATTTTTTCTTTTAAATTATTCCGATATTTTACGTTGTTCCAAGTGTAATAAGGAGGAATGAGCTGCATCAGGGATCCTTATAGTGCATGAAGTAGGACTTGTTATATGCAATATAAAAATGTTGGAAGGGGGTATTATGAAAGTAATTTGATAATCTCAGATAATAGTTAATAATTTCAGATAGTATTAACAAGGATGATATGCAAATATATGATTGCAACAGTATTGAGAGGAATGAGCTGCGTTTAGGGTTCCTATAATAAATTTATGCGTGAAGAGACTTGTTACATGCAATGTATAAATTCTGGAAGAATGTATTATGAAAAGAATTTGATGAATCTCATATAATAGTTAATAATATTCCCACCAGAAGCTAAATAGAGAGAATAGACATACGGCATCCAAGTTTTAACTAAAAGTTTAACAACACTTCATGCAAAAAATTTAGCATAATATGTCGAAAGTGATGATCAATGACTTGACTAATTACGTGAAGGAAAAGACACTAGTTCTGATACTTGTTTTATTGATTCTTCTACTGTGTTCATTAATAAAATCATGGCATGTACAGCTTGCAGTATTTTAAATTGAATAGATTCAGTGTAAGAACTATATTGCTGTAATTAACTGTTGTTTTAGTTGTAACTATAGTATAGTAGCGTAACACTAGCGTTGGAACTTGGAAGTAATTTGAAAAAAAATTACAAATTACAAGTTTATCATTAAAACAAAATAAATACATAATTGAATGATGTTGTATATATTATTGTCCAATCATCGCCAAAAACTTTTACTTGTTTTTTCTTCTTTTGTTGCCTACAAATTCTTTTTTGTGGATTGAATCTCTTAAATCTTACTTTTGTAGGTGCACATAAAATTCGATTAGTTAATATCAGAAATAGGATTAGTTATTCAACATTTTAAAAGATACATTGTATTTACACTAAAATTATGCTTGTAAATTCTAATATATTATTCATGATTTATATATTGCAACATTCATTATAGTGGGTGACACTTAAATTATGTTATATTTGACATTTGTAGATTGTGTTATGTTTTACACTTTTACTTAGTTATTTTTTGTTAGGATGTCTCCAGAATCTAGTAGTAGTGTAGCTCCTAAATTTGATAAAAATCCATTTTGGAAGCATATTTTAAAGGATGGAAACAAAGTGGAGCTTGTTTTGTGAATATAAGATTAGTGGAGAGATAAGCCATATGAAACGACACTTCACAAGGGAAAGAGGAAATTACCAGCATTGCACCATAGTCAAAGAAGATGCAATGGCCCAAGCAATCATAGTTTTAGAGGCATAAAGGTTGTTGAAGTTGGCAAAGGAAGCCAAGTTACAAGTCGATAGAGATGAATTGGTGATCGGCGAGAAATTGAGATTGAGCAATCACATGCTCAAAGAAGCTTGTTTATAGGAGTAACACTAGCAATAACAAATGACCGGTGGATAAACATGCATACACAACTGTTGTCAAAAAATAAAGGGAAGGACGGTTTGTAAAAAAATAAAGGGAAGGACGGTAGAGTGCAAACAACTCTTTTTGAGCATTGGATAAAAAAGGCTCGAGAGAATGCATGTGAATGGATTGTGAGAACAATATTTGAAAACGCGTTGCCATTTAATATTGTAACTTCAAAAATCTTGAAATCAAATGAGGGAAGCGATTGGAAAGTGCATGTCAGGTTTGAAAGGCCCAACAACTTATGAGATTGGTGAAAAATATCTCCCAATGGCGGTGGCTACAAAAAGTAATCACTAGGTTCTTTCCTAGAATCTTGCAAAATCCATGATTGTACTCTTTTAAGTGTGATGCATGGACGAATTGAAAGGGAAGAAGTATTATAAATTTTTTCTTTAATTTTTCTTCTGTTCCAGCCTCCCATGCAACTAAATTTTTTTTTTTAATGAATCCATAATTGATTTTTTATATATAAATTGATCAGTAACACTATTGAGAAGATTGGAGAAGGATGTGTGGTACAAGTGATGATAGACAATGCAAGCTATAACATAGCGTGATGAGGTTATTAGTTAGAAGGCATCCATCCATTTTTTGGACTTTCTGTGGGGGCAAAACCCTATAAATGCCATGCTGAAAGATAATGTAGTTCGAAATCCCTTCATCTAGTATGTGATGAGAATTGCACTAAAATACCATGCTTGGTTTATGAACTATATACATGATTAATATCCTCTATATGTTTCTTCAATAATATAAAAAGGGATATTGGATGCATGGGCCCATGGGGGAAGGTTGAGTTCTGAATAGAAGTTAAGGACCTAATTCATAATACTTCTTCCTTTTCAATCATTCCATGTATCACTCATAGGAGTATAAATATGGAACTTACAATATTCTAGGAAAGAGATTAGTGATTACCAATGTTTAAAATAGCGATAACGGTAACGTAATGTTTTGCCTTGTTAGGTTATGTCGCATATAGCATAATGCATCACTTAGGTTATGCAATTTCCTATTTATTTAATAACAATAAATATAAAACTATATAAAATAATTTTTATAAATTTAAAAATAAATTTAAAATATCAAGAAAGAATATAAACCATTTTGTAATACATAATCTTGTTATATTAAGTTTTTTTTCACATATCTTCAACCGTAATTCCAGTTATCATTTAAACAAGAAAGCAAGATTTTAATTTTTTATTTCAATTATAGTTATTATCATTGTTGTGATTTATATTTTGTAATGTTCAATGTATCTTATTTATAATTATTGATTTCAGTTCAGTTAAAAATTCAATAGTATCAATAAGTAATTTTCAGCAACCGGCCGAGAAATACAAGTGAACAAGGTAACAAACTTAAATTAACAAGTTAGCAATTCCATAAGCAATCAAACAAGCCAATAACTAATTAAGTAAAAAAATTACAGCAATTCACTAATAATCAAAATAATAATTAACAACAATATATAAATTACTAAAAAAATAATTGTAAATAATGTAACATAACGTAATTTTACGTAACGTTACGTAATATAATGTAAAATAACGTAAAAAACGTACTGGTATGGTGCACTGAGTTATTTCTAGTTGTCATGTAGCGTTGGAGTTCCATTAGGTTACGTAACGCAATATAACGGGTTTCATAACACGTTATTTTCAACATTGGTGATTACTTTTTTGTGGCTACCTCTATTAGGAGATATTTTTCATTAATTTTATAAGAAGTTACACTTTTCAACTGCTTTCAATATTTAATTCCAAAATTTGAAGTTACAATATTAAATGGTAATGTGTTCTCAAATATTATTTTCGCGATCCATTCATATGTATCTTCTCTTCCACTGCTCATAAACAACCTTACCACCATTCCCTTATTTTTTCAGTAGTTGTTCTGGGTGCACATGTCTACCCACCGGCCCTGTTGCTGCTAGTACTACTCCTAGCAAATAAGCTTATTTGATCATGTGAATATTTAATCTCAGTTTTCTCGTTGATCACCAGTTCATCGTCATTGGGTTGTAGCTTGGCTTTTTGGTCGACTTTGACAACCTTATTGACTCTAAGACTACGATTGCTTGGATCTTAATATCTTCATTTATTTTTGTGCAAGGTTGGCATTTCTCTTTTTCCCCTGCCAAATGTTGTTTCATATGGCTTACTCCTACTCTAACCTTATGTAAAACAAGCTTCACTTTATTTCTATTTTTTATGGCATATGCTTCCAGAAAGGATTTTTACTGAATTTAAGATTTTCATTACTATTAGCTTTTGAAGACATCCTAACAAAAAGTAATTAACTAACAGTGTAAAATATAATACAATTTACAAATGTCAAATATAATATATTTTTAGTGTCACTCACTACAATGCACGTTCCTTGACATAAGTCATGAATAATATATTTTATTTTAGCGTAAAGACAATATATTTTCTAATTTTGAATAACCAATCTTATTTTTGATATTTACTAATCAAGTTTCATGTGCACCTAAAAATAGATTTCAAGAGTTTCAATTTATAAAAAGAATATGTAGGAACAAAATAAAAAAAGCAAGCAAAAATTTTCGGTGATGATTCGACAATCATATACACAACATCATTCAATTATATATTTATTTTGTTTCAAGTTATAAATTTGTAATTTATAATTATTTTTATATTACTTCCAAGTTCAACTCTAGTATTACACTACCATAATATTCTTACCACTAAAACAACAGTGGAATAGTTTCAACAGATTTCATAGTGAGTATGCTAAATTTCAAATTTTGCAAGATGTAGATACCAACTTCTTATTTGTAGATACAATGGAAGAATTAATAAAAGTATCATAATTGGTGTCTTTTCCTTCATCTAATTAGACAACTCATTGGTCATCACTTAGGATATGTTATGCCAAATCTTTTTTAGTAAAAGCGGATAAGCTTTGTTTGAAAAGTTTGATGGCATATGACTATCCTCTATTGTTACAGATTCTGGTGGTGGGATATAATTAGCTGCTATCTGAGATTCATCAAATTGCTTTCATATACCTTCTTCCAACATTTATATATTGCAAGTCCCTTCATGCATATGTTTATTGTAGGAACCCTTGATGCAACTCATTCTTCTCGGTTATCTCGACACTTGGATCAATGTAAACACCAATAACAACAACTAACCCCAAGCACTTGAGATAGGCTACATGAATCAAAAGAGAATCATGTTGGATCACTCACATGGATGATCCTTCTCCACTCATTCCTAGTGAGCAATACACTTAGGCCTCTAGCATCCATATCTTTTCGTATCACCTCCATCTGTATTTTCTTTGGTCATCACATCACTCTTTAAACTTTTCTTATGTTGATAAATTTCACTCATTGAACGGTTGCTTCTGTAGGTTACATCGCATATAACCAAATCAACATAGGCGATTTTCTTTTATCTTCTCTTCAACAGGGGTATCCTACCTTAGCATGAATATCCTTATTTCTTATTTCATCTCTCTTAGTATCACTGCATATTTAACGAAGTATGCACATATTCGTTATACTTATCTTCTGTAAATGATGTCTTTTTAAGCATAATATTATGTTTTCATAACAAAGCTGACCTAAAAATAGTTCTATAAAATTTCCCATAAGTCTTAACAGAATGTTACGATAACATAGAACTCCCATTGCGCTCCATTTCAACTAGCTAACTTGGATCTTATGGTTGACATCATAATCGATTTATCTATTGGTTTGAATAATAGAATCCAAGTAGCTAAACTGAATGTTCTCTCGCTCGTCTCGTGTCATAACACTATAGTCACGGGTCCTTCATTTACTAAATTTACACTTCATATATTTTGTTTTGGACATACTTAATCTAAACATGTTGAGCAGTTATCTCTACTCATCTTATCAACTATGATAACATTATCGGCATATAGCGCATACTAAGGTATCTCATTCTGAATAGTTTTAGTAAGCTTATTCATAACTATGTAAATAATAAAAGATTCAATGCAAATCCTTGATGCAATCTAATTATGATTGAAAAATTACTAGTTAGGCTGCAACAAGTTTTGACGTTTGCCACTACTTCATTATACTATGTCCTTAATTATATTAATATACTTGCTAGGGACTTCCTTCATCAATGCACTATAGCACTTCTCTCAGTACCTTATCATAGGTTTTTTTTCTAAATAAGAAAGACTATATGTAAATTTCTACTTCTTTTTTGAAATTGCTCTATAAGTTGACGAAGCAATTTTGTCGTCGATCACTGCAGCATGAACCCAAACTAGTTCTTTGATATTCTAATAGTCTATTTTGATCTATGTTCAGTTATTTTTTTCCAAATCTTTATAGTGTGATAAGTTTTATTCAACGGTAGTTAGAAACAACTATGAATATCATCCTTGTTTTTATATAGAGTTACTAGGATATTCTTTCTCCATCTATTTGGCATCTTTTTAGTTTGCCAAATCTTCTGAAAGAGGTCTATTAGCCACTTTACACAATCTCTCTTACGTATCTTCATACTTTTAACGGGAATCTCATCTGGACCAACAAATTTTCTTGATTTTGTCATCTTGAAAGTTTGTTTTATTTCAGATTCTTTAATTTTGCCTATAAAGATACAGTTTATATCCTCACACTAAATAGTTGGGTCCCTAAATTTTGAGCAAACTGTCATTGTACAATCTGTCAAAATAATCTCTCCATCTTTCTTTTATCTTTTTGCCTCAAACTAGAACATTCTGATCTTCATATTTAACACACTTTATAGTTCACAAGTCTTTATACTCTCTCTTATTCGAGCAATTATTTATATATCTTTTTCATCCCCTTTATTATCAACTTCTTGTACACTTTACATAATTTAGCTTTTCCATCCGAATAGCTTTCTTAGCCTCGTTGGCTAGCTTATACTTTTCAAAGCTTGCTCTATCACTATTCTTCTCCAAATCTCTATACAAATCTCGCTTGATCTTAATAGTAATTTTTTTACCTCTTTGTTCTGCCATGATATGTCCTTATATAGCAGAACACTCTTTTGACTCGCAAAATATATTTTTAGCTGTCTTCTTAATGGAACTAGCCATTTTGTTTCATGTTGTATTGGGATCATTGTGGACCTTCGTATTTGCTTCCTATACCACATGTCTATAAAGACTTTTTGGTTACCTTTTAACTGCCACCACTTAATCTTAGAATCTAACTTATCCTTAATCTCTCTAAGCTTCCTTCTAATCTAAGCATCTAAAACTAAGAGCCTATGTTGGGTTACTACACTTTTACCTGGCACTACTTTATAATCAATACAACTATCTCTATCTACTCTCATAGTTAAAAGAAATCTATGTGGCTCACGCTCGATTCACTTCTAAAAGTAATCAAGTGTGATACTCTCTTTTTAAGCAAAGTATTCACTAAAATCAAATCATAGGACAAAGCGAAATTTAGAATCGAGTTACCTACTTTATTGATATCTCCAAATCCAAATCTCCATCTACACTATCAAACCTATTATGACTCGTTTCTATATGCCCATTAAGGTTATCACCAATAAAGAGTTTTTCTTTAATAGGCATTCCTTGTATCATCTCATTTAGATCCTCTCAAATTGACGTTTATTAGATTTATTAAGTCCTGTAGTGCATAGACACTAATAACGTTAAGAATCTTTCTATTTATAACAAGTTTAACTAATAAAATTTTTTCATCCTTCTAGCTTCTACTACACCTCAATTAACTGTTTATTTATGATCATACATGCTCCATTATGATTTCTATCTCTGTCTGTGTACCAAAATTTACGACTCCAAGGCTATATCACTTTGACTTTCTCATCTACCTACTTAGTCTCTTGCACACATAAAATATTAATCTTCTTTTTAAGCAAAGCATTAATCAACTCTTTTAATCTACTCGTAAGGGAACTTATGTTCCCTGAGGCTAACCGAATCCTATGTCCGTGAGCTAACTTTTTTATCCTCACCTCGTCATTAAGGAGTTGGAGCCCTTTCACATTTGATACCACATTCAGGTATCGACGTAGTGTGTTGCTTTTAGGTAATGTCCTACCAACCCTCACACACTTTCAATACTCCCGAGTTCCGATGTAGCGCGTCGTTTAATACGGTTCTTTGTAACAAAATTCAATTTTTGGCTCATGTTGTAATATATGATAATATTTTGCGCTAGTTGTCACAGGTTTATTATAACCCTTTTTCTTTATCCTGACTTAGGATAGACAGTGAAGGAATGAAAAATTTAAGCACAATACTGTCGGTGTTACTTGGATCAATGTAAAATATTGGAATAATGTATAAGAAAATAGTGTTATAATAATAAATTTTCATAATAACTTTATTACTTACACCAATTAGTGTTGTCTAGTACAGTCATACTGAGAAAACTACAACCAATTTCAAATTTTTTATTTTTCTTTGACCTATATTGATGTCATACACCATTTTTCTTTCGTCTTAGGTGACAGACAGAACTTTGTTTCAACAAGTCATAAATGCCATGACTATAAAGGATGGTCAGGAGGAAGAAGGAATGGGTTGCAGTTAGAAAAAGAGAGCAAAGACATTGTCGATTAATTTGTAGATTGTAGGGAATGAGGGAAGAAGAAATCAGGAAAAACTTAACATGTCGATTGTCAAGTCCATGAATTGTCGATGCCAGCAATGGTCAATAAGACGATGCTAATGAGTGGTAGACTCCTCAAGTTTGCATCGAATGGGGAAGTTGAGGAGATGGTGAGACTGAAGTCGTGGCCAGGTGGCAAGCTGCTGGGGAAGAGAGGGCGTGATGGCAGTGGTGGTTGGTTGTTGGGGAAGAGAAAGAATAAGGATAGAGAATGAGAGCGACGAAATTTTGAGGAAGAGGTCATCGGGTCGAGGTTGGAGCTGCAAAGGAGATGCTTGGTCGTCGAAATGTATTCAGCTGTTGGATTATTTGTATGGTGTTAAGACATCTATAAATGTATGTATCTTTTAATTCATAATAAATAGATTGGTTCTGATTATTTCATAATATGGTATCAGATTTTGTTATGAAATAGATCTCAACCATCAATCTTAATAATCCTAATTGATAGTCGACTCTGAATCCGATTTCGACTTCGATTCTTATTCTGACTTTGCAATCGTATCACCAATTCGATGGCGGACTCTGATTCCGATTCTGACTTAGTAATCGCATCACCAATTCGGTTCCGATGTCGACTTTGATTCTTCCTCTGATTTTGCAATTGTGTCACCAATTCGATGCCACTTCGATTCTGACTCCGACTCTGCATTCGCGTTATCAATTCGATTTCGCATCTATTTTGCTTCTCCGACACTAGACTTTCTCTTGTTGCTGCTGCTCATCCACTTCAATTTAATCTGTATCTGTACTATTAAAAACATATACAATGTTCTCTAATCTGGTTAACAAATTGGATGTAATTAATATTTATGCTCCAACTTGAGGGGGAGTGTTAGATTAGAAAATTATCCTATATTTAGGTTTAGTTTGGATTTATTTTCACATCGCCCGTGGAATTATTTGTATGGTATTGAGATATTTATAAATATATTTCTCCCTTGATTTATAATAAATAGATTGGTTGGCTCTGATGATTTCATAACACCTCATTTTAGTCTAGATTTAATCGATCAATGATTTGACACCTTATTTCTTCCTCTCCCACTCCGCTCTCTTGCTTAATCAATTGAGTGATCATATCAAATAGGTTGTAGCAAATCCCTGTACTTGTTGCTCTCCATTTCTAGCACCATCTATCGAAAGCTCCGACCTCGTGAGTCCTAACAATGACCTTGACAATCCATAAGTCGATCGATGTTTCAACGTATCGCTTTTTCCTCTTCCTCTTTGCTTCCTTTCTTGCTTGATCGAGCGATTACATTAAACAGGCCATAGAAGAGAGCCTCACATCCCTCTCCAATCCCAGCATCGACTACCGAGAGCCGATCCTGATAACTCGTGAGCCACGTTAATGACCCCTCTCATTCTCTCGCAATTAGTTCAACTCTATTCTTCTCTCAAGCAGATTTTTGTAGTTTGAAGATTGAGCTTTAATATTCGATTGATTTATGTCTTCAGTCTCTTGGTGTGTTTCTAAAATAGTTGGTTATTCGTAAACTCAATTCAAATTCGTCAAGATAAGTATCCTCTAAGATTCTAAACTTATTTTAAGTAGTTTAATAATAACATGTATATTCTTTAACCGATATGACATCAATATGAGATCCAATATTTAGTAATATATCGCGATATATCGCCTGATATTCAGTATCTGGTATATAATTGGTCGATCGGTATATTATCGGTATCCGATTATTTAAAACACTGATAAGCAATATTAAAATAAGTTCCGCAATATAGATATCTAATATTATCAACTCTTGGTATGTTGGAGAGTTTCTGCAATTCAAAAATCTAGGTGATTTATGTAGATGCAAATGAATTTTGATTTTCCTTATACATAGGAACGATATTGAGTATGAACACTAAACTTATTTCTAAGTTAAAAACTTAATTAAAAATTGAACCCTACCATCCGATATATTGGGGATATATCGGGGCCATATATCAGTTGATATTGCAAATATCAGCCGATATGTGTACAAAATAATATGACTCTTTTTTAGCATATCGTCATGGTGGACCCCTAAAAGCAATATATCAGGGAGGTATATTGGTCATACCAGGGATATTTAGAACAATGGGTTAGATATTAGTAGGATTTGTTAGGATTTTGTTATTCATTTGATTTTTGTACAATACTCTTCATGCATGGAGATGACTTACGGAAAATCAACCCACACCTCACTACACCCACTTGTTCAGGTTAAAGAATCAAAGTCAATGGTCAACATTTGCCTTGGTTAAAGCAAAGCCCACAGGTCGAAACAATATTATTATAGTGGACAGAAATGTGAGTCACCTATGTTAGAAGAATATAAAAAATTCACAAAAAAAAATCAGAAAAATGTGACACATGAGTTTCTCCAATTTCTAAGACCATCCAGTATTTAGGGTATAAGATATATCATATCTACATATTACTGGACCAATATCGGTATCTAAGCTCTGGAACTGATATAAGCAATAAACAATAAATAAATTGATATAGCGGAAATGAAGATTTGGGGTGTTATAAGTTTCCCCATATTTCTTAGTTGAAAAATGACGCTTTCCTGTTTGTATAGAGAATAATTATAGAAGTTATTCTTGGAGTACTTGTTCATTTTACTAGGAGAGGAGATCCTGTAACACTGTGAACATGTTATATGTTGACTAGGAGTACTGGGTGTTTTCCATCGCACAAGGTCTATACTGTTTGTCGGAACTATATGATTCTAATGTAAAGGTTCTGGCTTATTTTTTGCGTAATCTTTTGCAAAATGGTACCTCCAAATTGACATGTGTTACGTATCTCTATGTAAACCATGTCCATACACCTGATTCACAATAGACAAAGTGTTCTTAATGGGGAACTGATATCAAGTGCTAGGATATGAGCATCATTAGATGTAGACTTTGGGTGATGAAGAAAATATGATGGGGGTCTGACAAACAAACTGATACAAGTAAAAAATGGTAGGTAGAGTTTTTGGCATTATAGGTGGAAATTTTCTCCTACCTATTAATCCAAATATATATATATATATATATATATATATATATATATATATATATATATATATATATATATATATATATAAAATTCAGGTGTAATATATATTTATGCTATGAAATAAACTAAATTATGCAATAAGCGAAAAGATCCAAGTAGACGATTTACTTATTTATGTAACAACTTATGTATTGATTAACCATACTCATCCAATAAACTAATTATAAATTATGATCAAATTTAGTTGAGCTCATAAGCATCAAGTTTCAACATCATAACTTCATCAGAACATCAATATAATTTTCATTTACCTCTTTTGGTGGGGATAATTAATGGCTTCGATTAATTAGAAATTAGGACTAGTTTATTTAATCTTTTAATGTATTTGAGACTTTGATTTAGAATTTGATTATAATATATATTTTTATTTGATTTTGGTTTATTGGCACATCTAGTTGTTTGAAATAGAGCACAACATGAGTTTTGTGCGATCAGAATATTTCATTACGGCTGAAGGAAAGGTTTTATCGAGCTATTGTTATTCCAATTTTGTTTATGCATGAAATGTTAGGTTATAATGAGGCATCATAGAAGCTGAGTGTAGCATAGATGCACATGATTTGTTGGATATACATTAATAATAGGAGAGATGAGATGATAAATGGGGATATTCTTGCCAAGATAGGCATAACTCCCATATAAGAGAAGTTGCCAGAAAATTATGTATGATCATTTGGTCATGTGTGATGGAGACTTGTGGATGCACTAGTTCGACAAGTGAAACTTATCAACTTATGGCAATTTCAAAGAGCGAAGGGACAAGAAATATTGATGAAGGTGATAGAAAATATACGGATGCTAAAGACCTTAATGAAGACATATTCTTGATATGAATGAGTGGAGAAGGGTAATCCATGTGCTCAATCCATTGTAATTTTTTCTTGGTTAATGTAGCCTACCCACATACTTTGGGATAAAAGGTTTAGTTGTTTGGCTTATTTGAAAGTGTTGTGTACGTAGGTAGTTTCTGTTATATATGGTTTGTAAACTTATTTTGAGATTAGATGAGATATTGAATCTCTTGAAAACCATAGTTTATTGGCAATGTTGGTTTTGCTAATTTGCTATTAAATATTTTCTCGTGCGATTTATATGAGAGTGCAAGAGCGATACACCTGGGCCCTAACTTAATCCTTCATTTTTTTAATTTTGTCAAACTCAAGATTCATGTTCTTCTCTAAATTCACCAATTTTCCGCAAAAAAAACTTTAAATCGCTTTAGTCCTGCATCACTCTTGACTATCAAAGTTTAAATATCAATTAATAAATCTTAGGTCCCAACCCAACCCAGCAAAATTTCACCCCCATAAGTTATAACTTGTTAACTGTATTGGAAAACTCAGTTGAGCGGCAACAATACGAGGAGGTAACAAGTTCAGGGGCCATAGGAGAAGTAACAAGCAGAAAAGGACGGTAATCATGAATGGCGGTGGTCCATATTGACGAAGCATATGATGGTACAGGGAAGGTGGTATGAAAAATGAGGGAAGAAACAACTGCTTTTGTTGGTTTGGAATTTTTCACCGGTTGTTTTTAAGATTTTCTTTTTCATCTTTGGTTTAGGAAAAAGTGGAGAGGAGAAAATGGAGATTACTTAATAGATTACTTTAAGACAGTTTTTTTGATTATAAGCAATTGTACTTGGATTACTGAGTTGAGACTTAATTAAGTTAAAATGCATTGTCCTCAACCAAAACTGGCTAAGTTACTTTCATCAATACAACCCTATAATGATAGATATTCTACTTTTCTATAGTGGCTACATTGGATCGAAAGGATACATATAAGAAACTTTTTCATATCATAATATTGTGAGGTCTTTTCTAAAATGAATATATTGGCTGATATAGCAGTCATGGTACGGAATTTAAAATAGTTAATGATTTTAGTAAAGAAAAAATTTTAAGTGCCTTTTAAAGAGCGTATGTTAAGAAAGATTGCATTATCTGCTAAGCCACCATAAGCACATTAAAAAATGTTCTTAGTTCAAGAGTAAGACGTGTCACAGAAGTACTAACATGCAAGATTCTAAATAACGACTGCGATATCACAATATCCATTGATATTATGATATAGACAGTTGCTACGATATTGAGCATCTCAGTGCGTTTATTATTTTTAAAAAATTACCAATATATCCGGTCCAACCCGCTATGCGGCCACAATATCAGGATCCCAATATTGGCCAATATCCATTATGCTACAGTCCCAAGTGGCGAAGAGTCGACATCGAGGTGCCAACCTTCCCGTTGATGTGAACTCTTGGGGGAAGATCAGTCTGTTATCCCTAGAAGAGTGATGACTCTTCCACTCAGCACCATCGGATCACTAAGGCTAACTTTTGTCCTTACTCGACGGGTGGGTCTCGTAGTCAAGCTCTCTTATGTCTTTGCACGCAAAGGCCAATCTCCGTCGGGCCCAAGGAAACATATGCAATTGGGCGAAAAATTGTAATTTTTTTGGCTTGTTCAGTCTAATTTATCTTTTTTTGGTTATTGGAGCAAATTGGATGATCTAATTTTTTTTATTTAAACTTTGAATTAAGTGGTTTATTTTTTAGTCTTTTTTAAAGGTTGATTTACGGGTTACTGGTCAATGGTTTATTGTTAAATTATAGTAAAGTTAATGTTAGATACTTAATTATAGTAAAATCCAGGTTGGAGTGTGTTATATTTGTAAAAAGAGAACCTACACACACTAGTAATGTAGAGGTATAAAAACTTTATGGAAATTTCAAAGAGCAAAGATTAAAAGCATAATCATGTATGCACATGTATATGCAAAATGATTATATCATATTCGTTCATTTTGTATACATAAAATACTTGTACTAATTAAGTCAACAGAACTTAAAATATATTTGGTCAACACCTGAATGCAGTTATATTGATCAAGAAACATAAATCTTAATCTGAACTCTTATGTGGAGTTTGTAGTCATAACACCAAAGGTCATGTGCATCTTAACCTTATGGTATGTTGTCAAATAGCATAAGAATAAGCAGACTTAGAGCGGTTAAAGTTGGGTTTGGGTTCAGGTTGGGTCATGGCTCATCCCTATCCCAATCCTACCTAAGGGTCAGGTTAGGCTTTCGTCAAGACAAATCGAATCCAAACTCTAAAATGCGCAACCCAATCCTACCCAATGGGCGGGTTGAGTTGGTCGGATTTGGGTTGAACAAAGACCAAGTTCCACCCTATTGTGCATTAAGAATTTGCGGACATGCAGCAGACTAGTAGGCAACAAAAAAAGAAAAAGAAAAAATCAATTTAATTTAGTATGCTACTAACTGCAGCTATGCTACCAGCTGTTTAATCTCTCATTGTTAGGTGTGCTTCTGGAGGAGTGTCCATTGTAAAAGAAGTCTGACCTTTATGCAGATAGATAAATAGCTTTTGATTCGTGTAAGTGTCTATCAATTTATAAGACTATTTGTTCCGGAAACGCTTGTTACAATTGTCTTCTATAAATACCTTTTGCCAGGGAGGGATGGTAATGGACGCATTCATGGATTAATTTTTGGCTTCATGGGTTAATTTTTGGTCAGTCCTATACAAAATTTTGAATTGAAAAATAAAAAAATTTTATTAGATTTTTGGCCAGTCCTATACAAAATTTTGGATTGAAAAATAAATTTTTTTTTGTTTTTCTAATTCAAAATTTTGTACAGGACGAGCTAAAAATTGGCCGATGGACGCGTCTACTATCATCCCAAGGACCATTAACCAGTGATTTCTGCTTTTGACACCTTATACAGATCTTAACAATGTTGCTAAATGGACTCATTAATAATGCACCTCAGTTATCCTCCTCTTCTAATAAAATTGTTATTTGCAACTTAAATGGAAAATCCAAATAGCTAAACATGTTCAAAACCAATTAATGCTTAAACACGGAAACTCAAGTGTTTTATCTGATTTCCTTCTTGTGCATCAAGTGACCAAACAATAGATGGTTTCCAATAACAAGTTGCTTAGATCTACAATGCTATAAATACGGTATGAACTACTTCAGAATCTTGAAATTGACTAATGTGTTTTTAATTATTATTTTTTTTTTAAATAATGAGCGAAGAATACTTGCAAGCTAGGGAAATAATGATTGCAATCTTGTGGATTAGAGATGAAGACCCGACTTTTGCCGGTGGAGTGAAGATGAGAGTTCTAAAGTTTTATTTTCGAGGGAGTTGGAAAGGGGTATTAGTGGGGTCACAAGGATGTTGGAAAATAAGTCTTGAATCTTGATTTTTTTTTTTTTTTTTTTTGTCGGGGGGGGGGGGGGGGGGGGGGGGGGGTGGTTGGTGGGCAGCCTTGTAAATTGGAGGGGATCAAACTCATAAAAATTGTAGAAGTATAGTTGATTTTTTTCTCTTTCACAGGGTGGCTGCCCACTGTGGCATAAAGGTGGATCCGCCCCTGGGTAAAAGTAATATTCAAATCACAAGTTTTTAAAATAATGTTTTTAGTTTATTTAGATATCATAGTTGGTTGGGTTTTAGAGTTTGATACTTTAACATAATATTGATAGGATTGTATTCGAATCCTACAAGTTAGGTCCTAGTCAATATAATGTAAATTGTTTTAGCTATAATTCAGTTCTGCATTACCAAACAAAGGTAAAAGAAATGGAAAGGAAAGATAATTTCTATTTATCTTTTGAAGTTTGGAATCGTGTAGTTATACTGCATGAATTGGAAAAGGTTCTCCATCTTTGAGTCAGCTTCATGTCTCACAGAAGATTATCAAAGTATTGAATTTTTAGTAAACGTCTATGTATTTTGCAATAAGGAAACATTTTTTGTTCTCTCTTTATTATTTAAAATCTTAGCATTTTTTTCAACTATAGAATATTTAGATATATGTGCGTTTTCATGAAATATGGGGGTTTGCCATTTATTGTTTGTGTAGGATATCTTGTGGGAACAGGATAGATTCCTGGGACATGTCTATTGTGTGTTTTTTTACAAAAAATTCTTGTGCTTCCAACTTCGAATGTTTTGTAGAGAACTAATTTCATTGCTTTAGGATATAATAAGGTAAAAGTTTCATCTATATTTTGCTGACTTGTTTGTTCATTTCTATATCTTTTATCGGTTGGTTGTAATAAATTGTGATTAATTATGCTCCAATTTTAATTTTTGGAAATGCTATAAGAAGTTGTGGTACTTAACTAGTATTCTGTCAAACTGTCACTTTGTATGCATTGGCTATATCATCCTTCAACCCATATAATTCATCATTGTTGAAGCCACAAAATAGTAGCTGCATTTCTGCATCAACAAACTACTTTTTACATCATCATATATGTTATTTATCCCAGCCATAATTTTATCTGTTTGCAGCAACATGACTTATCTTCAACTATTACAGCTTGTTGTGAACACACTGCAAGCAATTTCATTTTATACATAACCACAAATTTCACATAAAGGTAATCTGTGCTGGTAGGTCTATAGAGCATAGAGGAACAGTTGCAGGTGCTTGTGGATTACTTTCCTAGAGTATTTCTGTGAGTTTTCTCCCGCTAATTAGGGCTGGAGTTCCCTGATTCAAATCTTATTCTGTCTTCTTGCTTCATGTTTGTGGTATTTTGCATCTTAGTATGCTTGAAATTTTAGTTGGCATCTCCAGATGTCTTCTGAATTTTATGTGTGGATTTTATTGCAAAAATCTGTTGCTTTCTTTAATATAGTTGTCGAAGGTGGAATTGCCTTTTCTTTGTGGCTTATAGCATCACTGGATGAGGAAATTTCTTAGAACGAATTAATCATCACTGTTCCTTGTTTCCATGACATCTACTCCAGGAAGTTTTGGAGGTTGCTCCTCCTTTCCATTAGCTTTAAATGCATAACCATAGAGTGAAGTCCTACCCACCAATTTATCTAGTATGTTAAACGGCAGGACCTTTCCTGCTGTGTTTTTCATAGTGTTGACGTGAAATTTGGCATATCTTTCTTGGTAATGTATTTGATGGGGAACAACGTAGATGGTGATGACCATGACTAGAATTCATATCAGTAGTCCTCAATATCATCATGTGCATTTTTTGCAACGATATGGCTTGAGCAGTCGAGATGCTTTTGATGCCATCTTGATTATACTGAGTTGCATTGTCAATTTTTTTGCTGATTGTAACTTGTAAGTCGTTGGAGGGTTTATAACTGTATGTTATACACCATCCTCTTTTTGTTTAAGTTGTGACATAATGTTTGATTTGCTGTGGTTATCATATGAGACATCTTTCAAGACTTCATAGCAGCTTTTTACATATAATGTTTTAGCTAATGATATAGCAGCTGTAACGAATGGTCTCTGCATTTCCTGAGTAAAAGCAGGGTGTTCACACTGATAGGATAGCCTTAAGCCTGAATGAAGGTATCATATTCCCCAATGACTTGTTTTGAGCAAGTGTTATTATTAATTGACCATTTTAGTAGAATATCTTGAGAGTTGTTCACGAGCAGTTTGCCTGTTAAATTTAAGGGACTTTCTCTGGAGAGGCTGATTTTTCTTACCTTTTCTAGGTGACCGTGCTTTCAATTATGTTATCATGCAATTAGTCCTGACTCCTTAAATATTTTTACAGGTTTTTTGAACTGTGCTGAATAACAATAAAGCTAGCAGAAAATGGAACTAAGTACAATAAAAGATGCATTTGACAGAGTTGCCAAGAAGCAAAAGCTGTCATCTTCTAAAACTCAAGAAGTGATTGATAAGGTTGGGCGAGAAATTGAATCTGTAGTGATGAAATTGCAGTCGATTGATAATGCTACAGACTCTGTCGATCAGAAATCACTGTTCAGAGAGCTGAGGTCTAAACTGAGTGAGGTTGCTCCCTTGGAACAACTTGAAGGATCTCAGAAGGAGCTCAATGTGGGGCTTAGCAAGTACACCAAATTCCTTGAAAAGCATTTCAATCCAGACATATCGAAGGCATATAGACACATTGATTTTGATGTTTCCATAATAAATCAGATCATTGCAACTCACTTTTACAGGCAAGGCCTATTTGATCTCGGAGACTGTTTTGTACATGAGGCTGCAAATGAACCATCAGCAGCTGCAGCTGTTACTTCCCTGAAGCCAGCATTCCTGGAGATGTACAGTATTCTTGATGCAATGAAGGCTGACAATCTTGAACCTGCATTGACTTGGGCTGCTTCACAGAGCGAACGTCTATTGCAGAGTGGGTCAAGCCTTGAATTGAAACTGCATCAGTTACAGTTTGTGGAGATACTAAAGAGAGGAAGCAGAAATGAGGCTCTAAGCTATGCAAGAAAGCACCTGGCACCATTTGCTTCTGTTCATAGGGTGGAGATTCAAAAACTCATGGCTTGTCTACTGTGGGCGGGACGGCTGGATCGGTCACCTTATGGCAGCGATGAGTTCATGTCCCTGAGCACAACTCAGCGGAACAAGATAACTGAGGAGCTGACCCAGCAGTTCTGCAGCCTGTTGGGCCAGTCTTATGAGAGTCCTTTAACTGTGGCAATAACTGCTGGAGTCCAAGGATTGCCAACCTTGCTGAAGCTGGCAAGTGTTATGGCTGCTACTAAGAAGCAGGAGTGGCAGGCTATGAAGCAGCTTCCAGTGCCCGTAGATCTGGGAAGGGAGTTTCAGTTCCACTCAATCTTTGTATGCCCCGTTCTGCGGGAGCAAGGCAGCGAGGAGAACCCGCCCATGTTGATGCCTTGCGGGCATGTGCTGTCGAAGCAGTCTATAGTGAAGTTGTCCAAAAGCAGTAGTCGGCCATTCAAGTGTCCGTACTGCCCGTTGGAAGCCAATGTCGCCCAATGCAGGCAGCTCCACTTTTAACAGAATGCTTAATGCACTGGGGAATGCCACTTGATGGAGCTCTTCATTTGTAGCCATGTAAAGGGCGCATGATAAGTACCTGCATCCATCTCAATGCACATATGGGACTATTGATGCTGTAAGGTTTGTTTCTGTCAAAACTCTTGAAACATATCAAATCTGGAGCTGACAGACATGCTATTAGGTGATGTGTAAATTTTCCGTTTCCTAGTTATGTTTGTTATACGCCTTCGAGTGTGTTATTTTATATCAGGATTATGTGTTGCCAAAATTGAACGTTGTGTGGTTGTTTGAATTGAATTTTAACTGGCAGCAGAGGTGAGTCACCCTCGTATTTGCTTCAGTACAGCGGATCGTAGTTTGGTTGGATGCTTATGATGACTTATGTTGAGCGGGGTCAGGTTCTGGTCAGGTAGAATTTAACCATTAAGATGATGGGTCAGCTCAGGTCTCTTTTGTTTAGTCAAGGGAATTACTATTTGGTGGAAAAGTGAGTGAAAAAAAAGAAAAAAAAAAAAAAAAATCTTGGAAGTGGAAAAGATACTTTGAGTGCTGTTCAAAGCTTTCCATCTTAATTTCCTTGTTTTCGTGTATTTATTATAAGAAAAGGATTGGTTATAAATAAAATAAGATAGTGATATGGTTGGGTGTTTTGTCTTTTCTTATTTTCCCTTGTTCAGAAATAACGGGTAAAATAGTCGAGCAAAATTTCATGGAAACTCCTATATGGTACAATGGATAGATTAATTAATCGATTTAAAAACACAATAAATATTCATTCTCCAAATTAATCGATATAAAAACACAATAAATATTCATTCTCCAACAACTTCATGTTTTGAATAAATATTCTAAATTAGAAGGTGAATATTTAAAAAGATCGGAATAGTTTGTATATAATGTATTTTTAAATCGATTTATTAATTTTTCGCTAATACTATTTAAGGGTTTTTTGAAACCCCATTGGGTTTTACATAACATAAAATAGGTTATGGGATTTTTGAAAAAAAAAACATGATAATTTGTGGGTTTTTTTTTAATCTACTTTAGCCTAAAATGAGAGGAAAAAAAAAGAAGAAATATGGAAAAAATACTATTTTTTATTGTCATTTTCTCATTTAAACTTTCTACCAACTAATTAGTTACTAATATACTAGTATAAGGATTAATTACTAATAAAGTTACCAAAAAAGGGACTAAACCATTTTCAATGTCGCAATAGACAATGCCCAGAGAATATCCAATAGATATTTGTAGAAGTACGATTGTGCTTTACTAGTTTGTATTGATGCCAATTTTTTCAGTTAAAATCACTGAGTCAAATTAAGCACCAAAAACTATACTCGAAACGGCTAGACTCGAAACCGACTCTAGTATGGATTTATATAGGGTGATTAGATTGCTAAGGTGCAGGATCTCTATTGATTGCCTATAATATGATTATTAGATAAAAAAAGCATACAAAAAGAATACGTATACAAAGATGTAATGAGGTTCGACCTAGAAGGTCTCGGGCCTACGTCCTAGGAGGAATGTGGTCGCTTTGCATATTCTTTACTGCTGAATCAAAGCTACAATCGTTCAATCTCCCTCTTTTTTCTCATGATTACAAGAAGTTTTATGAGGAGGAGATGAGGAAGATCTAGATGATATCCCTCTCCTCATGGAATAGGGATGCATTTATAGTTATTTGATGGTGGAATTGTAGTTGAATTGGAATACAGTTTCTATATATGAGATGAATTTTGTTACTTTGTACGAGGAGTTTCTTTTAGCTAAATTCAATTTCCTTGTTTCGGAGGGATCCTGGTTGACATGGAGTCTTGAGTCTTTTGAGTTTCATATGATTCATGGGTTCTTGTAAGCATAAACTGGTTTATTTATGTCCCAACAATAACCCTCTATTCCTAGAATTATTTCGAGGAACACTTGGAGTATCATACATTCTTATAGAATTAGTTTGCTTACTCAGTCATCTACGAGCAAGTTGTTCCTATAGGTTGACCTATTCCTAATCATTAAATAGCCTTATTACTATCTTGATAAAAGCATGTCATCAAGATGGCTGCAAAAGGCCTAGTAAATCGATGCTTAAAATTGCCTCGTGCACCTCTCGCAGGCTCACGCTTTTTGGTCATGTGGTTGAGATCTACTGTTGATGTAGGTTCATATTCCCTTGATTTGATTGGGAAGACAAAAAGTCACGCCTATTTTGTTGCCTTCTGTTGGTTTAGCGCCTTTGTAGAAGCTTATAAGCTACCAATAGGAGGTTTGACATTGTTTCACTCGTTAACAACATCAAATTTAAAGGAGGCCATTGAGGGAAACCTAAATAAATTTATATTGATATGGAGAGTTGCAACACTCAAGATGTACTTTTATAAAGAGAAGAACTATCTACAATATCATGAGGTTGCAATTGAATTTTGGGGAGTGTGATGGTAGAAGTACGATCATAATAATGTTTTTTTACTTATCCAGCAAAGACTTCGGTTGAAGAGATCTCTCTCTTTTGATCTCTGAGAGACTGAATTCCGATGCCTTCTCTTGATACTTTTTAAGAGATTTTATAGTTGAGTGGTTATACTTCTCTCTTGATTTGCAAAAAATTGTAGTGGAACTGTACTACGACCCAATCAGTTTGAGTAACTATCTATTAATGAGGATGAGAAGTCTTCACTAGCGAAACTGACTTCCTTCATCAGCGGAGATGGGATGTCTTTATCGGCGGTGGTGGATCGTGGCGGGGAAGCCCCCACTATCTGATTAGTTTGAATAATTGTGTCAATGAGGAAGGAATGTCTTTGTTGAGGGATTTAATTTTCTTCGTAGCGGAGTTGGGATGTCTTCATCGGTGGAGATAAACTTGGTCATTTTTGATAACTTTGTTTTGTTAGTGTAGACTTCTTTCGTCGGAGGAGATGAGTTGTCTTCCTTGGTGGAGATGGGTTTGGTCTTCGAAGTGTTGACTTATCTGTGTTGGTGAGGATATCTCTCTATGTTGGCGGAGATGATCTTGAAATGGACTTTTATCCCTGTCAACTCAGTAGATTGACTTGTTGATAATATGTTGATCTCACACTAGTCAAGCTCGTGACACATTACTGCCTATAAAATCTCCTTCAAAGTTTTCAAGGTGAATGGTCTTTATTTTACCTCAAAATACTATGCATTTTTATTCCTCCTGACTATTCTTATTCCAAATTTTTGACCTTTGAAATTTGTTTGGATTTTAATTCTCCCTACCTTTTTTTAGCGGATATTGGGGGATTTGATCAACTACCCTTTTTAGAACTTGAAGCGACCGTTGTCACTTCATTTCTGGGTTGAAGTGATAGCCGCCGCTTCACCTTAAAAACAACGCCACATTTATTGTGACTCTTTGTCAGGCATGAACTGAGTATAAGGCTGATCTATGCCTTTTGATCTCCTTTGGCAAGGTATATATAGACCATAGTAGCATCTGCTTTTTTCTTTTATCTCTCTAGTTCGGGAAAGTTTTCTTTGCCTTTGCTTTCTTTTCTGAGTTCTCTTATTTCCATTGCCTTTATCATTTTATGCATTCTCGAATCTCAAGTTCTTCGAGATAAAGGCTCCTAAAATTGCCACTAAACGGAAGAATATCGTGAGCAACTCTGCCTCTATTAGTGAGGCGAGCACGACGACAATGGGTCTCCCGGTTGAAGGTGAGAGGAGGAGATTTACAGATCTAGACTTTAAGAACTTAACATATCTTAATTAACCAACTCAAATACTTAAATTAGTTTTTGGGACTGAGATCTCCATATCTCTTCCCTTTGTCACTTTCTCCCTCTAAGGATTTTGCCTTGTGTAGATTTGCCATTTGAGTTGCATGATTTTATTGCCATTTCTGAGGAGGTAGTTCGTTACCTTCATCCAAGTGAAAATTTCAGTGAGGAATTACCACTTTTCCCCTGGACGGCAAAGGGTACTTTCCTCATTTGATGAAATCCCTCTTTCCTCATGCTAATGGAGATAATTTTCACTCAAACGGGTAGATCAACTATCTTTGTTGGTGGAGATGAGCATTTCACCATGTTAGTCATTTGGCGCTGACATGGTCAAAACTTCTATTTTTATCAGTGAATAAAGTTCATTCTTCATTGGTAGAGATAAAGTTTACTTTTCATTAGCAGAGGTATGATGTCTTCGTTGGCGGAAATACAAGTAAGCTTCTGCTGGTGGAGACAAGTATTCATTAGTGGGATGAATTGAATCCTTCATTGGCAAAAATAAGTCATCTTTGTCAAAGGAGATAAAGTTAAGCTTTCATTTGTTAAAATGACCTCTTTTGACTCTGATTTTATTTTCTTTTCAATGTAGCAATCAGGATTCAGGTTCCTTAGTCCGTTCCATGCTAGGATCCGACATAAGGATAGGAAAAAACCAACACTTTCAAATTGAAAGAGAGTTCTCTTTATATTCAATCCCCTTAGATGTTGAAAGGACTGACTTAATAAGGATAAGGAATACCGGAATATTGGAGGAGTGTTGGAGGAAATTTTTTTTTTTGAGGATCATCTTTCATAAAGAGAGATCCACATATATAAGCTACAAAAGAAATAAGACGTGGCTTTCACAAAACTGTGCTTTATTTTTCATAAAAAATGAGATGCGATTTTTTAATTCGCGAATGAAGCTGAACTGTGAATCTCTTTCTCTAGATTCACAGACTTAATAAAGAGTGGGCCCTATAAGGTCTCATCATCGTGCCCAAGTATATTATGCAAAAAGCAAACATGCCATCACAATAAAGCCGTGAATTTAAAGTTTGAGATTCACATTCCAGTTATAATCCAAAAGAGCCCCGAATCTAAAGTTTGAGATCCGCATTCCAGTTGTAATCATATCAAAGCTGCGAATCTAAAATTTGAGATTCACATTCCAGTTGTAGTTCGAAGGAACAACGAATCTAAAGTCTGAAATCTGTATTTCAGTTTAATCCAAAGGAACCGCGAATCGAAAGTTTAAGATCTGTATTCCAGCTACAATCCAAAGGAGCTGCGAATCTAAACTTTGAGATCCGCTTTCCAGCTATAATCCTACCAAAGCTGCGAGTTTAAAGTTTGAGATTCACATCCCAGTGACAGTATGAAATAAATGTGAATCTAAAATTTGAGATTCGCGTTCCAATTGTAGTTTAAAGAAAATGCGAATCTAAAGATTGAGATTCACGTTTTGCTTTTCAGTTATGATCCAGATGATTAAAAACATCGGTTACAAATTCTGGAGATTTAATACAAATTCAATAGACCAAAAGACGAGAAATTAATTCTCAGATCACGGAGGTCAACAATTGAACAGTTATATCAACTCAAAAGTCTCTAAATATCTATAAATAGCAAAAGTTTAAGCAGAAAAAGGCATTAAGAGATCAGTATTAAAAAAAATCTATTTTTGCTTAAGTGCTGGTGCTATCAAAAACTTAAAATTTTTGCCAATTAAAATTTTATACAGAGTGTCAACGGAGAGCAGGATCGTCCTCCATAGCTACTCTAGAGCCCAGTTTTAAACAAAGAGGGAATTAAAATTTTCTCATCTTTTGTAAACGGAAAATCATTGAAATTATAATTTTTTTATTGAAAAAGTTCAATAGAGAATCATTTATAATTTTATAGCGAACAGAACATTGGCGACTCCGCTGGGGACACCTATCATCACTGATGATAAGGTTGTACCTTAATATGATAATATTTCAGTTGGCAGCATGGTCGAATCACTCATCATTGAGTTCGATCAGGAGAAATATGAAGAATTCCTCTCCTCTGGCTCCAGAAGCCCTCCTTTCTTATGGAGATGCCGTAAGATTTTTAACAACCCAGCCTCTAAAGAGGTTTCGAAGATAAGACTTCAATCAAAAGACTCCTTAGACCACTATGTTATCAAAAGAGAATTATCTCCTTCACCAACACAAGACTCAGAGTTTACTCCAATCAAGATACATGAGGATTTCCTCGAGAAGATGGATCAGGATTCCCATAATAATAAGAAAAAACGACCATTTTCTGATTGTCAAGAAAATGACTTAGAAAACAAAGTTTCTCTCACCCGCACGATGATAAGAAATTTACGAAGAAGCAGGGCTTGAGCTTTCTGTAGAGCCATGAAGCAACAAGAGCTTGTTGAACCACAGTCACGAGGACGTACATTTCAAGTATGGAACCAAAGAGCGAAGTGGTGGTTCCAGATAACAAAAAGAAAAATCAAGATGCGGATGGGTTTACTCGTGTTTCTTACAAAAAACACTGTTCATCCACCAAATTTATTTATAATTACAAACTTGGGATTTACATTTGCAATCCACAAAGCATGCGAGGACCCCACTCTCATGCCTCGAGAGATAAACGCGATGCTCAAGATCGTGTTTTTACAAATAGACGCGAATCGCAAATTCGCGTGCCAACAGAAAAGCACAGTTTTCAAAAACGTGCTTCTAAAGAAGAACCAGTCTTTAAAGATCATGTTCTAGAAGTTCACCCATCCATTATTACGGCTAAAGTAAAATTTGCTCCTGAAATTTTCATAGGGATAGAAACTTCCATCCCGAAGATATCATTTGGAGGCAATGACACTTCCATTAGCAAAACAATGAGTTCCGATATAAGTAACCTCAGGAAATTTCTCAATGAAAAGAGAAAAAATCCCGAATATCTCATTTTCATTATGAGCAGTTGATCAATACAGTATTAATCACATTGCCAATGTATGGCGGTTCCTGCTAAACAATCAGTATTCAACCAACTTTCTACGTCTTCATCTCAACCATAAAAAAGAAGACGATGTAACAAGTAGGAATTTTCTGAGCCTGAATACCCTGAAGTATCATCTAATATGATAAGTTTCAGGAAGAAAAAGAAAACAAAGAAATTTTCTAGAATGGATTCCTCTTATTCCGAACATTCTTCAAGTTTGAAGAATGTATTCAGTGAGATTCCGGGTGTTTTTCAAAACACCCGACTCAGAAAAAGAGTAACATCGCCATTAGACTACAGACAAATGGCTGGAGTCTCTTCTGATGAAGAAGACACAATAAATTCAACTGTGGCTTAGTCTCAGATATCAGACTCATTCTTTCAAGACTCCGTATTTGTAAATATAGCACAAAATATTTTAAAAGAAATCATGAGGAGAATTGATGAACATGATAAGACCATCCAATAACAACAAAATACTATCAATGAAATCAGAGATATTTTTTATGTCTTGTTGGACTTGGAGAAAGCAAGAAGAAATGATAAAGGAGAATCTTCTTCTAAAACTTTATGCAATCCAAGAAATGATAAAGGGAAGAATACAGAAGAATCATCTCACGTTCCTCCTAGAGATGAGAATGAAAATAATGAGGATCGTCGTGAAAAAGAAGATAATCACTCTGTACACTCCCATCATCAAGAAAGAGATCTGAATCAAGAAGGAAATGCAAACACTGCTTGGATGGAGAGTTTTCAAAATCAACTTGATTCTCTCATGCATAAGAATGATTTGCAAGAGCTAGGAATTATAAAACCACATCCGATAGAATGGAAAAGTATACCATTCCCAGATAATTACAAACCATTGAAGCTTAAATCATTCGATAGTAAAGGGTCGCAAAATCATCATTTTTACTATTTTAAGTCGCAGACAGGACATTTAACTGGAAATGACCCAATTATTACTCGAGTCTTTGTTAGTACCTAAATAGATCTAGCATTTGAATGATTCCGAAGGTTGGAATCGGGAACCATCAATTCGTGGAATGACATTGAAAAAGCCTTTCTAACAAGGTTTTATGAAGATGATATGGAAGTTTCAATACCAACACTCTTCGCCACAAAGTAAAGGAAAGTACAATCAGCTCGAGATTTTATCAAAAGATTTAGAAATGATTCTTTAAGATATCCGCATGGGATGCTAGAGAAAATATTGGTAGAAACTAGCCTTCTACTTGGAAATTCTTTAAGATCTCTCGATTAAAATTCTTGCTAGAATGGGGGCTGTAAAGTCTTCTACTTGGAAAGATCTTTCGCTACAAATTGAAGAAGTTGAAAAAATTACACAAAGGCTTGAAGAAGAAGAAAAAAGAGAGAAACCAAGGCAGAATAATAATTCTAGATCGCACCAGTCTTCTCGACCTAAGCAACGCAAAGGGAAAGAGACAATGGTGACTGATACACCAAATTCTACAAAGTCTTTTCCAAGGAATCCTTCGCAACCGCGATTCCCTTAGAAGCAATATTCTTTTAAAAATGAGCATACTAATACTATTTTCAATCTACTCATGACTAAGAATATGCTGAACCTACCAGAATCCAAGCGACCTTAAGAAATTGGAAAAATTAATGATCCTAATTATTGTGTGTATCATAAGATCATTAATCATCCCACTCAAAATTGCTATATCCTTAAAGATAAGATTCAGGCTCTGATGGATAGTAAGGTCATCAAGTTACGAGAAGATCAGAAAAGAGTAACCGTGAATATGGTAACTGTTAGATTTGGAAAACCTCCAGAATGGATAGAGTCGACAGTTCAAGACGGAGTTCAATCCATTCCCGAAAATACAATGAAGATTGTAAATTATGATCCTCATGAGCAACAAAAGAAATGATTACATCCTTTTGAAATCTCAAAAGGAGAGATAATGTGGGTACATCTAGATCTCCTTGAAGATTAGCAATGGATTTCAAGAAATCAAAAGGGAAGATTTTTACTTTCAATATTATTACTGCAATTCCTTAGGATGATGCAAAAATTCTCTCTATATCAGACTCAGACTCGGAAGAGCCAAAAGATTCTTTAGCAGTTAATACAGATCAATCAAAACCTTCTGGGACTCGTTAAGGCAAAAAATACTTGAAAAGTTATGATCAAGTAGCAGAACCTCAGTTATCTCCAGAAAAGAATAAGCCTAAAAAGCTTAAATTTGACAAAGTTCTTAAAAGTAAAGATAAAGAGTCTGCAGAAAGTTCTAAGAAACCTTTCAAATTTGATGTATTGGCGCAATTGGCTAATATTTATGCAAGAATTACTTTGTATGAGCTCCTAAAGGTCTCTAGACAAACTAGAGAAGTTTTAAGAGAACCTCTGCAAGATTCTGAAGTGTTCTTGGCTCAAATTCCAGAAACATCTAAAGAAGAAGAAGTTTGTACATTATGTCATCAAACTTCTAAAAAGATTCCTTACATAACTTTCTCACCAGAAAATATGCAAGTAAAAAATAATAAGCATCATCGTCCTTTGTATTACAAAGGATGTATAGGGTCATCAGAAATTGACCGAATCCAAGTTGATTCTGGATTGGCCCTAAATGTTATGTCAAGAAGGATGTTGCGATATCTGGGGATCCCAATGAGCTGATTGACATCAACAAACACTACCATTTTCGGATTCAATGCTAATGGTAGTAGACCACTTGGCAAAATAAAGTTGAAATGTCAGATTGGAGACTTGAAGACGGATGTCATATGCTATGTAATAAATACTGACACGTCTTATAATCTTCTACTCGAAAGACCGTGGATTTATATCAATCTTATCGTTCCTTCTACACTTCATTAATGCATGAACTATATAGACAAAGATGGGAATGTGAAGATCCTGGTGGCAGAAAAGCAACCCTTTAAAGGGGTAGAGAACTATTTTACTGACGCATTGCCATACCAAGATACATTTGATGCAGGCAAACAACCTGCTCCTGAAGAATCTGATAGCGACAATGAAGCTAATACTGAATCAGGATCCAAAAATTCGAAATCTGATAATAAAATCTGGGAAATAGATCCCATTGTAATAAACCTTGAAGGTCTTGATGTAAATGACCTCGCCAATTCTGATGGAAAGTGGATAATTTATGAAAATATAGAGTTTGCTTATTCTTTTGGAGTTAATTATGAACCCTCAAGTTCTAGTACTAATGTGGTCAATGATCACCTAGATAAAATATATTCTTTAACTTCATTTCAAGCACCCATTCGATCATCCTTTTATATACAAAGTGATAACGATGGAGACGCGAATGAAGCTGTTTTTGAAGTTCCTCCTAAGAATAAAAATCAAAAACCTATAATCTTTGGAAAAACAAATAACAAGAATAAAGAAAAATATTTAGATTCTGAGGAAGAACAGGAAAATCCTGAGTTCTTCCATTATGATGAAAATTCCCATAAGTTAATGAGAAAATTGGGATATAACCTAACCAAAGACAGGGGGTTAAATTTTGGAAAAGGAAGGAAGGCAATTCTTTAACCTTTTGTTCTGAAAGGAAAGATGCCCGACTATTACGATAAAACTAGTAGGGATTGGGATATGTTACCACTCCTAAAAATCTTTCGGATATGAAATATGAAAAAAGGCAACAAACTCATTCGTCAGAATCATCATGTTGGGATTCAGATGTAAGCATTGGTACTATTTTTCAAGAAGTCTCCATCAATATGGTCTCTGCAGACAAAGAAAAAGAAGACGATGAACTATCACCAATCAAAGATAATCTTTGGGCAGAACACCTCAATATGAAGTGGGACATTCAATTTGAACAAAGAGAACCTCCAACTGAAGATAAAGTGATCTAAATAAATATGGGTAATGAAACTAATCTTAAACCCATATTTATAAGTGAAAATTTATCTTCGGAGTAAAAAGAAGAATGATCTCTCTCATTCGAGAGTACATTGATGTTTTTGCCTGGAATTATGAAGATATGCCAGGACTCGACCCAAAAGTCGCGGTTCATAAATTAAATATTCGATCAGATGCAAAGACAGTAAAACAACAATAACGAAGGTTCCGTCATAAAATTATGGAGGCAATTGAAGCTGAAATCAAAAAGTTAATTGAATCAGGCTTCATTCGTGAAGAACAACATCCAGACTAGGTCGCGAATATAGTTCCCGTAACTAAAAAGAATGGAAAGATCTGGGTCTGTATTGATTTCAAAGATTTGAATGAAGCATGCCCGAAGGATGAATTTTCTCTACCTATTACGGACGTCATGATTGACAATACTTGCGTCTATGAAAAGATGATGTTTATGGATGGATATTCAGGATATAACCAAATTAAGATATACTTTGATGATGAGAAGCATACATCTTTTAGAATGCCACTTGGAGTATATTGTTATACAGTCATGCTATTTGGTTTGAAAAACACTGGTGCTACATATCAACGTGCCATGAACATGATATTCCAAGAATATCTACGAAAGACAGTGGAATGTTATGTTGATTTGGCATTTAAAAACAAGAACAAGAGTGATCATCTTTGTGATTTGAGAACCATGATCGATCTCATGTGGAAACACCAGCTTAAGATGAATCATACTAAATCTTTTCTGGGAGTTTCTAGTGGAAAATTTCTTGATTTTGTAATTACTTCTCAGAGAATTCATCTTGATCCAGACAAAATTAAACCAAACCAAGATATGCTATCACCTAAAAATCTCAAAGAATTGAGAGGATTGCAGGGTAGGCTGGCATATATTCGCAGGTTCACATAAAATTTATCTGGAAAATGTCAACCTTTTACACAGTTGATGAAGAAAGGAATATCATTCATTTGGGATGATATGTGCCAAAAAGCATTTGAAGAAATTAAAGAATATCTCACCAAACCACCTGTTCTTGTAGCTCCAATATCAGAAATATCTTTCTTGTTATATGTGAGAGTTATAGATCATTCCTTGAGAGTTTTATTGGTGCAAAAGAATGAATTAGGGTATGAACAAGCCATTTATTATCTCAGTAGAATGATGATTGAAGCTGAACATCGATATAATCCAGTAGAAAAAGAATGTCTAGTTTTAGTGTTTGTAATACAGAAAATGCGACACTATTTAGTGGGACAAATAATCCACGTTATATCGAGAGTTAATCGTTTAAGAATATTAATGACCAAGCCTGGGTCATTAAATTCTAGATTATCTAATTGGGCCATTCTACTGTCATAATATGATATGCATTTCATTCCACAAAAATCAATTAAAGGACAAGTTATAACTGATTTCTTAGTTGAACACCTGATTCCAGCATCTTCAAAACTGTATGAAGATATCCTTGGTGAAGTAGGTGAAGGAAATATAATTTTGAAAAAGGATTTTCAATAAAAAACTACTGAAGTGAATGCTATTGAAGAAGAAGTATGACAACTTTTCTTTAATGATGCTTCTAGAATGGGATCTCAAGGAAAGATGGTAGCAGGAGTGAGAGTTGTTTTTGTTTCTCCCTATAATCATATTATTCCTAGAGCATACTCATTGACAAGTTCATGCTCTAATAATATTGCTGAATACAATGCCTTAATGATTGGCTTAAAAATAGCCAAATAGTTGGGGGTGAAATATTTAGAAGCATATGGAGATTCTCAACTTGTTATAAAGTAAATTAGAGGAGAATATGAAGTCAGAAATGAAGATCTGTTACCATATTACCAAGAAATAATAAAAATGGCTGATAACTTTAATGGTTTCTATATTAATTATGTACCACGTCACCAGAATGATTATGCAGATACACTAGCTTCCTTGGCTACTACTTTAGCGTTACCTGGAAACGCTAACAAATATATAACAATGGGAAGTAAAGAATTATTTTGCCAAAAGTATGAGATTGAGGTGGAACTAAATTCAGATAAGAAATAAGAAACAAATGAAGTACATGCTCTTGAGTCTAATCTTGAACCAAGAAACGAGTGACTTCCTTACATGGATTATGTTCTTTATGGAATATTGCTAGAAAATCCTAAAGAAACAACAACAATTCGAAGAAAAGCTGTTTGATTATATTATAATGCTGAACTTCAGACATTATATAGAAAATCTTATGATGGGATTTTACTTCGTTATCTTTCTAATAAAGAAACTCAAGAAGCACTTAAAGAAGCTCACAGCGGTATTTGCTGAGCGCATCAACCATAACAAGAAATCTGGGATAGACTCTGAAGAATGGGTTATTATTGGCCCAAAATAATAACAGATGCTGTCATTTATGTTAATAAATGTAGAGTTTGTCAGATACATGCGGACTTCATACGTCAAGCTTCGGAGTATTTCCACCCAATAGCTACATCATGGCCATTTGAACAATGGAGAATGGACATTATTGGATCAATCTTCCCACCTTCAACAAGGGATCATCAATTTATATTGGTTATAATAGATTGCTTCTCAAAATGGACTGAAACTGTTGCTTTAATTGAAATAAAATCTTCAAATGTGATTAAATTCATCAAACAACATGTTATATACTGCTTTGGAGTACTTAGAAGAATCATTCATAACAACAGGCGTTAGTTTGTGAGTCAGTCATTCTCTAGGTTTTGCAATAAATATCTAATTGAAATTGTAGCTTCGTTTCCATACTATCCAGCAGCCAATGGTTTGGCATAGGCTTTCAATAAAACTATTGTGAACCTTCTTAAAAAGTTCGTTTCATCCAATCAATGAGATTGGGATGAAGATCTTGGAGAATACCTTTGGGCTTATCGAACTACTGTCAGAACTCCTACAAATACTAAACCATTTTCTTTGGTGTACGAGTCTGAAGCAGTGTTACCTTTGGAATTCAAATTCTGTCATTAAGGGTCGCAGTAGCAACCAAAATGACACATGAAGAAAGACATCGACAAAAACTTTCTACAGTTAAAAGTTTTTAATGATAATCATTTGGAAGCTCAGTAAAGTATTGAACATTACCAAGCGCGAATTGATGTGAAATATCTACGGTAAGCATACAGTGTCGATTGTAACACTTTACAGGTCGTTCCATACGGAGCTAAGGTATTTTGCTCTTCTCACTAATTCTTTAGTTCTATCAAGTTAACTATAAGATTCTAAATTGAGAGGATTAGTTTTAAGTCCTAAAGTTTAGCCTAGGATTTCAAATCCATTAGAATAATAGCCAAATAATGAATTATTTCTTTCTTCCTAATTTTTTAATTATGCACGATCAAGTAAAAATGTGATCTTTTTTAATTTTATTTTAATTAAGTGCCGCTAAGTATGATCTATCAAGTGATGTGCAAGTATAGATCATCAAAGATAACATCTTTTTAAAAACAAATTATATCTAGTAGATAATCTTATAAATAAAAGTAAAGAAATAAACTTCAAACCCTAATATAAGTATAGGATATCAAAAGACCAAACTTAATTATAACCTATCAAAAAAATTAGATTTACAACTTTATTTTATTCAATTTATTTATAGAAAAATCTTGTTAATAATTCTATAAACAAAAAATATAAATTCCAAATCTCATCTAAGTATAGATTATTAAAATATGAATTAAATATAATCTATCAAAGAATTATGATTTACAAAATCTATCTTTTATTTGTTTATAGAAAAATCATGACTTTATTTATTTTTAGGAAGAAGTTGAGATAAATCCATGTTAGATCTATTAAACTAATTTCATCTACATCCTAGGGCTAAAGAAAATTAGTTACTCATACTACTAATTATCAAAAACCTATATTTATTTATGAAAGCCATAAAAAATTCTATTTTTCTAGAAAGCAAGATAAATCTGTACTACAAAACAAATAAATCTATACTAGAAAGCAATTAAATCTATCTAAAAAGTAAATAAAATATTTCTACTTACTAGAAAGAACTTGAAAACAATGGCGTACCTCTGGAGTATGGTATTGCGGCCATCACCCCTTCGGAAAAACCCTAATTTTTATTAATCAAAAGTACATCTTAAATTACATATAAAAAGCTCTCCTAATTTACAAGGATTCATGGGGTATTTATAACTAAAACACAATCCTACTCCTACTCAAACTCAATACAAAAGATTTAATCCTAATCCAATACAAACTAATCTCAAGATATATAATCTTAATCCAATCCATAGGTATTAGAAACCAATGTTTGAGATTAGATGGCATAAAATACTAATTTTCGGATCCAAAATCCAAAATTAAGTTCAGCACACCCGTAGCCTGCTAGATCAGATTTTTCACTCTGCAGTATTTCAGTAAAATAACCATAACTTTTCCATAAAAACTCAGATTCATCAGTTCTTGGACTCTTTTCGAAGATAATTCTGAGCTCTACAAATTTCTTCTACACAAATATTTCCAGTTTAAGCTTTATCTTAGCCGAAAATGCTCTTTAAGTTTCTACTGTTGCACTTGAGTTTCTGTTTTCGCCTTAATTAATTTTTTTTGCTCATATTCTTGACAACTTTACATCTTCTTCTTTTCCTTGCGAATCCTTTATTACCTATAAAAAAATACTAAATATACTCAAGTAGCAATTATTTATATATAAAAATAGATAAAATATGGGAGAAAAAAAATGTAAAATATGATACTAATCACGAATCTCTAAAACCTTTAATAAAAAGGTTAGAAAGAGAACTTTCAAGAAAAGAGATCTGGTTCTTTTAGTAAGAAGACCAATTATAACATATTAAAAATCTAAAGAAAAATTCCAACTAAAATGGGAAGGACATTTCGTCATTGATAGAGTCTATTCTAATGGTGCATATTGTTTGGCAAAACCGAATGGTGATAAAATAATGATGCCAATTAATAGAAAATTTCTGAAGAAATATTATTCCTAGCTTTCAATTGAAAGGCTAAAAATACCGTGAATTTGTTCTTGTTTGAGATTCATGATTCTGGAATCAGAGTTTCCTAAAAAGCGCGAATTTTGTAAAGTAGCATTCTTTTTCTTTTCCTCCAAATTTGCAAGTTAAAAATTACCTCTAGCAAAGAAAATTTCTTTTCCTCCAAATTTGCTAAGTTAAAAATTACCTCTGGCAAAAGCGCGAATTTTATAAAGTTGTGTTCTTTTTCTTTTCCTCAAAATTTGCTAAGAAAATTTCTTTTCCTCCAAATTTGCTAAGTCAAAAATTACCTCTAGTAAATGAAATTTATTTTCCTCCAAATTTGCTAAGTTAAAAATTACCTCTAGCAAATAAAATTTCTTTTTCTTCAAATTTGCTAAGTTAAAAATTACCTCTGGCAATTCAGAAACTGTTATACTATAAGTCACTGAACAACACAAATTTTAACTTAATCAGGAAAGTTAATAGTTACTTCTATCCTGATTAAAGAAGTTTATTCATTCATAGCAAAATTCATTTTGGGCGTTTGATTAATGACTTTTTATTGTCAAGTTAATAATTACCTCTGAACAATATTATGAAGAATCAAAATGTTTATCAAGTTAACAGTTAGCTCTGATAATTAAAATCAAAATCGTTCATCAAGTTAATAGTTACCTCTATATGAATGATAACAAAATTCTTGAAATGAAAATTTTATTCAATTCCCAATCAATATTACAAAGAGTTCCTTGATATCATACAATGAATGGAAATACAGTACAAATCATTGAGTTAAGAGAACATTAAATCTTTTGTCAACATCTATTATCCCAAATCGGATGGCTTTATAAGAAAAGGCAAAAGCTTGCTTCTGTAGCCTCCTCCTACCGATCATTGAAAACTTCCAATTTGTTTGCTCAGGTATGATCAATGTTACCAGTGACTTGATTAGTTCAAAACTGGGTGTACCAAATGTATGTTCCCAAGTATACAACTTGCGAAACTGCTAAAATTGTGGGTTGCCGACAACTATTTACCATCCTTACTTTAAAGGATGCTAGGCAGGAAATAAACAATGCCACACGCCCAAAATTTTTTATCTCATGAAAAGTACATGAGATCTTCTGGTTCTCCAAAAATATTGGAAAATTTTGAGAACCAGACGGGTGTGGGTCATTGTTAAGGAAAATAACTACGGTTATATCTTGTAATAGATCCAAAATCTCAATAAGAAATATAAAAGAAAATACCTGATTTATGTTCGTAATGAGAAAATTTACCGTAGTTAAGAAAAATGTTTACGGTTATAAAGATCTTTTCAATGAGATACTCCTTCTCCAATAAACCTGGCAGAAGACTAGGCACAAATAGGTCGACATCATCTGGAGACCTTGTGACATGCCAACCCCATTCCATTGCCTTGATCAAGGAAAAGGAAGAAGAACAGAACTTCATGATAGAATTAGTTTTGGGAAGGACTTTTAGAAAATAAGAAAAGAAGTCTCAAGTCAGGATAGTTTTTTGGGAGAAAGGCTAGGCGTTCTATATAGAGGATTTCATGATCGAAATCTTCGGCCAAGAGATTTTATAGGCGAAATCTTCGGTTGAGATTTTTGACTCGAATCTCAATAAAATTTATTATTATTGCATGGGACGCTTCGGTATCTTCCCAAAGGAAATAAGATCTTCAGTTGAGATTTTTTGATTAAAATCCTGTCATTAATGGATACATGCAACGCTTAGTTCGTTGCACCAAAAAGTCAATTAAATTAATGAAAAGTCATTCTATATATGTAAACCCATGGATTTTAATGCAGAGTTACACTTATATGTAAACCCGCAGATTTTAATGCAAGGTTACACTTATATGTAAACCCGCGGATTTTAATGCAGGGTTACACTTATATGTAAACTCGCAGATTTTAACGCAGGGTTACACTTATATGCGAACTTGCGATTAAAATGTAGATTCACATTTTTGAGCACAAAGTTATGTCTGATACGCCAATTCGTTAAAATCAAGATAAGATTTACATAGAGTTGGGCTCAAATTTTCAATAAGATGACAAATAAAAATTATTCCAAGTTTATATTGGACAAAATTAGAAACAAAGATTGCATCCATGAGGTTAATTTGAGTTTGCATTTAAAAAAAAACAGAAAGATTACAAGAGCTCCTTGAAAATTTTTACAATTCAGTGATTCAGGAGAGCCTTGATTTTCTCTTCTACATTACTTATCTCCAGCTGAATGGCTTCATAAGTTTGAACAACAGTTTATCTACGTAACTCCTCTTTGTTGGCAGTTGTCTTGCATGCTGATTCAGATTCCAATGCCTTTAATTTAGCTTGAATAGTTGAGAGGACTTTGTTCACATTATCAAGCTGCATAGACAAATCAGCAAGATTCTTCTCTAAATCCTCTTGCTCCTTAGAAATATTTTTAAGGAAAACCTGAGTTTTCGCAATGATTTCTCGAGTTCTCACAATAGTTTGATCATGGCCTTCAATGATTGAAGTAATATTCTATTTGAATACATAGAAATTGTTTATCTGATTGATTCTTGTCAAAACAGGCCTTACAAGCATCAACTTTTTCCTTGATTTTTTTTTGAAGTTTGAGTTATTCCTCCATCAGCTTTTGGAAAGTGGTCTCCACCATTTCTGACTTATCAGCGCTGCGAATTTTTAATAAATAGTCATCATAGTTTTGGAGTTGGACAACTATAAGTTTATAAGGATTGGCTTTTTCTTCTCCACCAAACACTTGCTATGCCAGCCAAATAGATGTTGAGAACACTGGCAATTGAGGAAAAAGAATTTTCTTTCAGAATCTTATTGATACAGCGATACAGAAAATCGAAAAAGACTCTAATAGTATGCTGGAGTAGGTCATCTTCCAATGCATCAATTTATGCACAACTCTCTGATGGTAGTGAATAATAAATAGTTGTGGTGGAGACAATCCCTGAGGTATATATGACCTTTACTACGTTTTGAGATAAAGGGACAGTAGCCTTAGAAGTTCCAACTTCAGTAACTCCAACAACAGTGACATCATTAGGAGCAGTAGTCTTAGTAGTTTTATCAGTTCTGACTTCAGTTATTAAAGTAATTCAAGCTGAGACAACAACTTCAGTAGCATTGGTAGCCACGACTTCAACTTCAATAGTTGCAACAGGCTTAAAGACTCAACTTTAGTAACCTCAGTGATTTCAATAGAATCAATAATTGCAGCAGTTTCAGATGCAATTTCTGGTTGAACTTCAATATCAGTAAATGAAGTATCACCTTCAGGTACATATTCCTAAGTTGGAGTACAAGGAATCATTTCTAAAGAAAAAAGAGAGAAATGATTAAATGATGATAAAATAAATGAAAATGATATAAATGGGTCAAGTTTAGAATAGACCTAGAGGTTGAAAACTGGATTCTCCAGGACCATACATCTCGGCTCTCTCTTCTGCTGTTAGAAATGTATACTTATCATGGTCTGATGGAGGTGTAGAAGAACGAATGATATCACTATCATCATCATCATCATCATCATTCATAACTTGAATTACTGGAGGAGTAGAGGCAGTAGATTCTTCTTGTACCAATTGAAATGGTCTTTCTAAAGAAAACACAACAATAGGAAGAAGCCCAATTGCTGATGCAGTAGAAGGAACTTCTGTGATAGGATCGCTGGAAAAAACAGGTACTTGACTTTGATACTTTTTAGATGAGCAAGGAATCAAATTTACATCATCGTCATCTTCTTATTCCTACTCAGCAGTTTCGAAGGCAGCACTAAGTATTGTAGCGCTAGCCATAGCTAATGCGTTTTGTGAAATGATTGGTAGGTCATTGAGACCCTTAACCTCTTCAGTTTGTAAGAGATCTTCTTAGGAGAAGATTTTGATTGAGAGGTTAGAATGGTGGGAGACACAGGTCGATCTATTGAGGCCATTGTAGTATTGTCTTCATCCCTTTATAAGACTTCTTCAATGTCAAATTCTTCTATTCCAGCTACTTTAGTGCTACCTGCTTTTTTCTTTTGAGCATACCATGCTTTAATGTCTCTCAAACATGTAAAACTTGCATCAAAATTATGAGGCATGGAATAGACAACATAGTACCATTTGCAAAAGCTGAAGCTCATAGACGAATTTGGAGTCTTGAATGGAAGATTGAACTTGGCCTTTGTACCACCAAAGATGAAATGAAACCAAGCTCTAGCCCTCTAAAAAAGATTCCCAGTAAAACTTATGTTTGTATTTGGGTTTCTAATATAGAACTGATCATACCCAAACTGTCGAGAAAAGCGACTTGGGTAATAAGGTTCAATATAACAGCGACTCCCTAAGCAGAGAACCAAGTGCCTTGGACAGATATTTATTAACCACCAGAAGCACCCAGAAGACAGAGTTGTGAATTTATCAGCACCAACTACATCCGCGAATTCTTCTCTATAGCCAGCATTTAAAAAATAAGGAAAACACCTGAATAATTTATAATTAGCATGGTATCAAAATGTTTTACGGACTGTAGCCATGTAACCTCCTTTCCAGTGAGATTTCTCATAATGCTGAATGTTTGGAGAGCTCAAATCTACTTGAGTATCAATTGGACTCATCAATGAAGGGCAGTGCCTATACAAGCCATCAAATTAGTATATGGAAGTTCCACCTGTGGATTTGGATCCTTCATTATCACGGTCCTTCTTGACATTGTAGAATCTGGTAATTAATTTTCTTAATCCACTTTGGATTCCACAAACTATTACTGGTAATAAACTAAGTGGATGCCCGAATGCTAACAAGACTGCTGGATATACCACTCAGATTGGTAGGATTTCTTGTGATGGAATCACACACTTTTTCAACCATAACATCAGGAAACCCACCAACAAAGCAGGGCCTGATATGGGTTGTAAAGCCTGATACTGAAAACTCTCAAAGGATGTTCCGGACTTGAAGACATCCTCATCTAATTCAGCAACATATGCATCTTTTCCACATTGAACAATCCTCTCTTCAACCTATTTCTCAGAAATTGGAGAAAAACGTGTTAGGTCAGGATTGTTCTTTGAAAACTTTGGAAAAAAGATACTACAGCCATTTCTTTTGCATTTTGAGTGTTGGAAATGTGAGCACAGATATGATAGTGGCAGTGCAATTCTTAGTAAATGTCATAAATCGTGGGATCCCGAGTTTTTAATAGATGGAGTTCTCTTGTGGGGACGTATTCTTCATAGGGGATGTCTCTCATAGGTAGTCCTGAAATCTCATATATTTTATGAAAGGCAAGCCCTAATTCATCTCAGGGTGTAAAGAAAGTGTAAGTATAAGGGTTATACAATTCTAACAAGGAAAACAAATAAAATCTGCTTGGAGGAATTTCATGTTGAACTGCCCTGATCGCGCGATAAAGATTCACGTATTTCTATTGATCCTAAAAAATTTTTAAGAAAAAATTACCAAGATCGCCCATTCTCTCTTAGGAGAACAATGGATCCATCCATGGGGACAAAAGTCTTGAACTGGGAATTCTTCCTGTGCATCAACAAAGTGATGTAAGAAAGTTTGGGCAATCACTAAAGTCTCACCATAGGGAGGTCTTGCTTGAAAGATCCTGTAAATAATTTGCAAAAAATTTTCTAGTTGAATGAGGAAATGCACATTGTGCACTGAATCTACCAAGTAAAACACCATCTTGCGGTATATTTAAATGTCAATCCATGATTCTGGAAATAGAAAGGGATTGGAAGTACAAGAATGAATAAGATCTCTCTATGTCATGAAGAAATATGTTACGACTGTTAACCTGACGAAGACACTTGTAAACCTTATCATCTAAGCAATTATCAGGGATGGGGACATGATCACCGAACAAAAAAGGAGGCTTGTTTAATAAATTTCTATTCTTTCCATTAAAAGGGGGCAGTAGTCATAAATTTCCGCAATGTAGGGTGAGTAGGGTTCAAGATTCTACTCTTCCTCTCTCGGCCATCAGATGCTGTATAGGTTGGAAAGACTCGACCATGTCTAAATTGTTTCTCGCCATTATATTCTCCTGTATGACCAAAGTAATAATCTTTAGGCTAAAGGTTTAAGGCGTAATTCACTATATGAAGAATAGAAAGAGTTAAAACAAAATAGTGTAAAGGAAGATGCTCTTTTAGGGTTAGAGTATAAATTCCAAACATGATATAATCAAGAGAATCACCTCCAACTAAAGGTTCCTACCGAACCATTATGGCACTGGAAGTGGTCTGAGGATTTTGGGAACCACTGCCGGATAGACCAGAGGATGAAACCTTCTTCGTCATCTTCTTAAAATTCTTAAGAAAATTGAGGATAAGAGGAGTTTAAAGACGAAGGGTTTTGAAAGTTTGGAGAAAAGTTCGAAGCTCAAATTTTTCAGAAAGTGTTAAAATATATTTTAAATGATGAGTTTGAGATTTTATAGCAGATGATTTGACGGACGAGCCCGAATCTCGTGAGAATTTCCTCATTAATGAAGCTCAGAAAATGCCTCGATCTCTATACCAGAAAAGTAGTAATTTTTCGGATGTACTGCATAAGGCGCGAGATTCGCGGCTCTAATACAAAGTTGTGCTCTATGCAAAAGCGTGAGATACGCGGCTATAATACAGGGTCGTGCTCTATGTAAGAGTGTGAGATCCGCGACTTTAATATAGAGTCGTGTTCTATACAAAAGCGCGAGATCCACGGTTCTAATGCAGCGTCGTGCGTTTTCCCAAAAGCGTGAAATTTGCTATTCTGATACAAAATCGTATTTCCTCTCAAAATGTAAAGATTGTATTTCGGCCAAAGTTATCCAAACTATTTCAAAACACTTCTAAAATTATGGAGTTTTGAAAGCTTTGGGGGGAATTTTGTTGGCGAAATTTTTTTTTTATTGAGGATCATGTTTTATAAAGAGAGATCTGCATATATAAGCTACAAAAGAAATAAGATGTGGCTTTCACAATACTGTGTTTTATTTTCCATAAAATATGAGACGCAATTTTTTGATTCACGAATGAAGCTGAAGTGTGAATTTCTTTCTCTTGATTCACAGACTTAATAAAGAGGGGGCCCTACAGGGTCTCATCATCGCGTCCAAGCATATTATGCAAAAAGCGAACATGACACCACAACAAAACCGTGAATCTAAAGTTTGAGATTTGCAATCCAGTTATAATCCAAAAGAGTCGCGAATCTAAAGTTTGAGATCCGCATTCCAATTATAATAACACCAAAGCTGCGAATCTAAAGTTTGAGACTCGCATTCCAGTTGTAGTCTAAAAGAGCCGTAAATCTAAAGTCTGAGATCTGTATTCCAGTTATAATCCAAAGGAACCGTGAATCTAAAGTCTGAGATCTGCATTCCAATTATAATCCAAAGGAGCTGCGAATCTAAAGTTTGAGATTCGCGTTCCAGTTGTAATCTCACCAAAGCTGCGAATTTAAAATTTGAGATTGGCATCCCAGTGGCAGTATGAAAGAACTACGAATCTATAATTTAAGATTCGCATTTTGAGTGCAGTTTAAAGAAAATGTGAGTCTAAAGATTGAGATTCACATTTTGCTTTTCAATTACAATCAAGAGAACTAAAGACGTCGGTTACAAATTCTGGAGATTTATTACAAATCTACCAGACCAAAAGATGAGAAATTAATTCTTAGATCATGGAGGTCAATAGTTGAATAGTTACATCAACTCAAAAGTCTCCAAATCTCTATAAACAATAGAAACTTAAGCAGAAAAAGGCATTGGGAGATCAGTATTAAAAAAAACTACTTTTACTTAAGTGTTGGTACTATCAAAAGTTCAAAATTTTTGCCAACTAAAATTTTATACAGAGTATCAACGGAGAGCAGGATCGTCCTCCACAGCTACTTTAGAGCCCAGTTTTAAACAAAGACGGATTTAAATTTTTCTCATTTTCTGTAAATGGAAAACCGTTGAAATTGTAATATTTTTATTGAAAAAGTTCAATAGAGAATCATTTATAATTTTATGGCTCACAGGGAGTTAATCACAGATGTTCCTCTGATGAGGCGAGATAGAAGAACCATCTACAAATCAAGTTTCATCATCGGGGGATGCAATTAGAAGTAAGGGTTCATTGGCTGCTGCTCCCGAGCCTGATACTAGGATAGCAAGGGCATTTTGTATGGTTTCCCAACTATTGAATGATACTCTCCACTACCTCCAACCGTGCACCAAGGAGAGGGTGAATAGGAATCTAAACCCCATCCAAGATTCACTACAGGAAATAGGCTTAATCTTGAGAGCAATTATTATCGGTAAGATCAACAAATTGGTTAAGAATATGTATTCCCGACAATCATTGGTCAGGAAAGTTTTATCAGAAAAAATCATATCACTAATATTTGTATTTCCGACCAAGATTCTACCAGGAAAAGAAAATCTAAAAGTAGCATTCTTAACAGAATTTTTTCTACTGATTTTATTGGTCTAGAATAACTATTCTTGTCAAAATTCTCTTTTTTGAGAATTATATACCTGAAAAATACTTCCAATAAAATTTTAGCATCTAGAATATTTATTCTTGTCAAATTTTGTTTGTGGAGAAAAGGATATTCTTGAAAAGAATTTTCATTTATGGCTGAGAGATATTTTGTCTAGAACACTATTAGCCTAAATTTTTTTTTATCAGGAAATACATTTTTGAATTTTTTTTTGATACCCAACCTGTATTAATTAAGTATAAATAATTTTCTTTAGTAATTGTAATTTTTTTTGCCAGTTTTATTTATTGTTAAAAAATTTCAATAACAGAAATCATTTTTTAAGATTTTATTGCTCTTTGTACACCAGAAACAACTCACTAAAATACCTATACAACAAAGATTTCAAACGGTAAATTTATGCAACTTGTTTTTGAATTAATAAAATATTTACTACCAAAAGAAGTACTCATATATCAATATTGCAATAAGAAAAGAACTAATAAATCTCCATACACATACACTAACTTAATATCCAAATCCAAAATAATTTGCTGAAAAACCATCTATATTCATAAACAAATACTTAATCCAAGTCTTAAATATAACCTAATAGCATCTTAAATAATAATAAAAATCTTCATCCAATATCAACTGCATCAGCATAATCTCTAACCTATAACATTCTACCCCAGAATTTTCAATATTCTTGAATAGGTCATCTTGTATGATTAAGTTCTTAAAGCATTACATATTTTTCACTTAATTAATTAAGCAAACTCGTTATTACTTTATCTAACTAATTTAAAAATGATCACAACTAACTATAGAAAAGATTTTCCAGTGATATAAAAACTTTTTATATCCATTCTAGTAAAAACTTGATATGTCTTGAGAATACAAAAATGATTTCTGAGCCGATTTGGGTATTTGAATACAAATAATATAATGTAAATCTTTTTACAAACTACTTGGATTAATTTTAATTCTCAAGAATCTAAAACTAAATCAAATCTACAAATTTATGTATAGATGGCTACGAGCACGCTTAATATTAACAATTTCTTGAGTAAGAAGAATAACCAATTCACGTGAAATAATAATCAACGAAATTATTTGGTCAATGAGTTTTATGTTATAATAGTTTCTTATAAATACAAATTACTGAAATATTTTATTATTATATATGGAAAAATAATTTTTGCCTAGAATTTTTCTTTATAGTCATAATCCTATTAGGATTCTTGGTGATGTTTCCCGTAAGTGAGAAGAAATGATTGTATTTGGAGAGAATGTACATGAACAAAAAAAAAAAAAAAAAAAATCAAAAGAGAAAGAATCAAAGATTTATTGTGTTTCACTAAAAAGAACAATTAAAATAGAGAAATGAATTGGTTAACTTACAAATAAAAATTGATTAATTTATAAAATTTAACACATCCGCAACAAAAATAATAGTTAGTTCCTATCTTCTAGATGCAACTAAAAAGAAAAATATCTCTTTCTAAATTATACTAAAGAAAATATGAGGAGAATGAAAATATAAAGGAGAATAATTAAATTTCAATGGTGGATTAATTAGGATGTAACATATTTAACCAAAAATTAAAATATCGTCACTTAAAAGAATTTTTCATCACCAAATACTACAATTATAGGATCTACAAAAATCATAATACCTAATTTCTAGTGCATGTGGAAGTATATGTGAACTACTTTATTAGGATTAATCGTTTGCTTTTTTAAAACATCTATTGGTTTATGTTTATGTTTTTGTTGCTAGGTAGAAAGGTAAAACTAATATTTGAGTATAATTATGAGTTGTTTTGAGTCGAGAAATTTTGGATCAATTTGCTTTTTCTCTTAATTCTGATGAGCTATTCCGTTGAAATATTGGTTTTCTATGATTTGAAAGCACAATATATATATATATATATATATATATATATATATATATATATATATTTTGCCTTTAATTACTGGATTCTCTCATTTATGACTTTTGAATTGGTTGTCTCAAATAATTATTATGGTACTATCAATTGTAATTATAGTTTTTTATTTTTTCTCTGCAAAAATCATAAGAGCTCACAACTAGAAAGTTAGATTTTGTAAAGCTCACTAGGGAAAAACATATATAATAAGAAAAGAAAAACCAATAAACATTAAAATTATATCGATGCACTTAACAAATACGAACAAAATAGAAATATTTTTAAAAAAATTAAATAGAATCAGAAACCCTAAATTGATCCATCTATCAAAATAAAATCAAAACCTCAACCTATTCCAAAACAATATTAAATAGAGATGAGGAATGAGATCGAAAATTGATTGAGAGAAGTACCTAAAAGCCGTAAGTTAGAGTGAAGGCATGAACTTCTCAATATCGGTGTCCATGGGAGGGGCTTCTTTCAACAAGTCTTCAAGTTAGCGAAAAATGAAAATGGTGTTGAGATTGAGATGATGGTTGATAAAAAAATTTCGGTGTTGAGATTGCGTTAGAAAAAATTGGTGTTGAGATTGAGATAAAAACTCCCATGATTAGAATCGTTAGGAATGTTGAAACGGAAAAAAGCGACAGTAGAAGACAGCTTTTCTGGTTTCTAAAAAATTATTTAAATTCTCTTAATTAGATTATCTAATAAAATCTCAGCCGTCCAAGTAATCGAATCATAATTAGATATTATTTTGTTAAGTATATTATCTAGATTGACTCAAAACAATCTCAACTATATTAATATTTTGATCAAGATTAATTGTGCTTCTCTCAAGATTGCATAAAATTTCTCAAAATTACTATATTTTTGAGATAATATTAATGACTAATATTTTTTCTATAGATTATACTGTATTCTCGACTAAATTTTTTTTGGTAAAAAAATTACTCAATACTACTAAGTTTTCTACTAGTGATCCCCTAACTGTCGGTAAGTTTATAAAGGCAGCGTCTATTCAGGATGGTCCTACAATCCCCATAACTGGTCTGCTATAGGACTAACATTTAGGGACCTACCAGCCGATGAGTCCCGACCATGATCAAGAACTTCAAAAAATTATTTACTCACGCCAAGAAGGACTATTCGGCAGATAACTTCAGGGCCCCAGGATGGGTGCATTCCACCAATAAGGACTGGTGGTCTAAACTAATGGGCTTGTTTTGAACAAATAGGAAACCCGTTCGATCAAGATAGGGTTGTATAAAGCCATCAGGGCCACCAGATATGGCATTGTCACCAATTCGGCCCAACTCTTCGCCATCCTATAGCTGAATAGCCCAACGACATACATTTTTCATGCCAAATAGAGAATTAGGGACGGCATTGCACGAGATGTGGAAAATTTTGGGGCTTTCCATGGGCAACTACCCCTACGAGGAGTAGTACTTCATGATGGATGAGGAGCTTCAAATCATCCACGCCAAAATCCCTCTGTATACATGATGTTGTGGGAACTTGTTTGCCATTTCATATGTATGCCGATGTTATCAAATCCAAATGCCATTACATATGACATAAGAAGTGGGACGAATTAATGCTTCTTATGTAATGTAGATGGCTAGGAGGCAGTTAAGGCTCATGGACGATCTCCAGCCACCAAATGCAGAAGTGCATGGAGAAGTATAAAGATGAGAATGATGTCATGGATGAAGATGTTGGGAGCTTTAAGGAGGGTACGATTGTACTTAGTTATCATCATTGCGTCGAGCGTGGTATTACTTCTGGGGCCCTCCTTGTCACGTATATAGCCTTATGACTAAAGAGGTGCTAGGCTCTCATGAATCCAGACCGTATAGTTGACCAGCGGCTAGTTCTTAGGTCTTCTTCTGGCGATGGCGTTTGCCATAAATTTGAATTTTTATTGAAAACTTCTCAATAAAATATAACAATATGAATGGTTTTCCGTTTACAGAAAATGAGAAAAAATGATTTCCTCTTTATTTAAATCCGGATTCTGTAGTAGCCATAGAGGACGATTTTCCTCCGCTGACAATCCAAACAAGTTCTGCAGTTGGCAGCTTTTTGCAAAGCTCTTGGATGCAAGGGCTCTGGATTCCTAGCACAAGTGCTCAGATGGAGATGATTCCGAGTAATCAAGTCTCTATTTTTTATTACTCACTGATTAACCCTTTGCTTAGCCTAACAATTGGTTATTTATAGAGGTTTGGAGACCTTTAAATTGGTGTAACGGTCCAATTAATAGCCTTTTTATTGCGAATTAATTTTCTGTCTTTTAATCTGTTAGATTTGTTTTAAATCTCTAGAATTTGTAACTGACGTCTTTAATCCTAGAGACTTGTAACTGAAACGCGGATCTCAGTCTTTAGATTCGTGTTTTGGCTTCTAGTAGTTCGCATGGCATACTCAAACCCACGTTCGAGTTTCACTGAAGATGATTTTCACCTCTCGAAACTCTAAAGTAAAAACGTGATCTTCTGGGGTTCGCATGTTGGTTACACTTAGATTCAATTATGAGCTCAGAAAAAGTCAGATAGGGATCTCTCTATAATAGATGATCTACGTTTTAGCTCTTAGTAGCATATCTTGTTTGATTAGACCCGTATTTGGGTGTAAATGAGGATAGTTTTTATACTTTAAGAGTTTAGAATGAGAATGCGACCCTTTGGAGTTCGCGTTAATTATATTTAGTTCTAATCATGAGCTCAGAAAATAGCTGAAATAATGGATCTCTCTTTAATTGATGATCCGCATTTTAATTTCTTGGCTGGATTTATGTTTTTGTTTAAAGCATGGCCTTTGTGAACCATGTCGCGATCTCGCGTTTGAGTCGCGGACTAGATCCACATTTTAATGCAATTTTAAGGGTCTGCACAGATTATTCTTCTAGGCAAAACGTGACCCTATGGGGACCCATCTCTGTCAGCTCAATTCGCGGGTTTCTCTAGACAAAGATCCGCATTTTGGCTAACTTAAGAAATAAAATGCGACTCTGGGAGGATCACGTTTTAGCCTTTCTTGGCTCCAAAATGCGAATCTTTTTATGACAGATGATTTACATGTTAGCTAATTTTTGGCTAACATTATGAGTCTTTTTTTCTTTGTTTTTCTCAAAAATTTTGCCAACAAGACCCCCTCAAAAGTTTTCAAAATTCCATAATTTTGAAGGTGTTTTGAAATACTTTGGATATTTGTTGATAAAAAATACGACCCTGTAGTTAAAACGTGAGTCTGCGCTTGCAAAGAAAAACGTGACCCTGCAATAAAAATGCGGGTCTGCGCTTTGTGCAGCGTATCTGAAGCGTCACCGCTTTCGCTTTCTTTTTTGGCACAAAAATCAAAGCGTCCCATGTGCTTATTAATGAGAAAATCTCTACGAGATTTGGGCCAAAGATCTCGGTCGTCAAACCCTCTGACCGCAGTATCTTCTAATGCAGAGATCAAAACGTCCCATGCACTGATTAATAATGCAATCTTCATGGGATTCGGCTTAAAATTCTTGACTGCAAATCCCACCAAATCTTCTGGCCGAAAATCTCAGCCACCAAATCTTCTATATAAGATACCCTGATTTTTTCTTAGAAGTCATTCTAAAAATATTTCGAACTCTTAAGTTTTCTTTGCCTCAAAACTTCAAGTTTCTTCTTCTTTGCCTTCAGGCTCTTCTTTTAGAGAATGACAAGGAAATTTACGTTCTTTAATCAAGCTCCTGGCGACTCCAGCTCTTCTCCAGCAACGGTTCAAGAAATATCCATGGTTTATGCTAAGTCAATGAGTTTTTGTATTGTGCGAGTTTTGTAGTTTTGTTAACATGTATGTGGGTCTGTACTTCATGTTTTGGATTTTCCCGGACTTCTATTCTTTTTTTTTATTAGCGCAGTGAAGAAGCGTTGGCATTTAATAAGATCTCTAGATAGTATGTCTCTTGCAAATGTGGGCAAATCTATGACTTGTTTGCTGCCAGGTTCATTAAAAAAGGAATATCCTATTAGAAAAATCCTCATAATCTCATAATCGTAATCATCTTCCTTAATTATGATAATTTTCCTTATCAAAACTCTATCAACCTCTGCATATTTCTTTCCACTTATGTCTCTTGACAAACCTTTGGATTTGATGCAGGATATTACTCTCCAGAATTTCTAAAATAATGCTTATACCCGTTTGATTATCAACTTTTTCCAATATCTTTAGAGAACCAAAAAGTCTCATGTGTTTTACATGAGATATAAAATTTTGGGTCTGTGGTATTGTAACGCCTCATTTCTTGGAGGGATACAGAAACGAAGTGCGTTACCGGCGGGCACGTGTAAGTAGAGTGCACAAGGCCTATAAGTATGTAAAAGAAGAAATGAATGAAACTGAATACTAATCATCTATCAGGATCTTGAAAGTTAGTCTACTGGCATATAAAAGAGAAGATATACATATCTAAGATAAGAAGTAACAAGTACAATACTGATATAAAAGTTGAAAATAAAGTCCCAAAGGGGTGATACAAAAGTTAGAAATAAAGTCTCTTCTAATGCAGAGATCGAAACGTCCCATGCACTGATTAATAATGCAATCTTCATGGGATTCGGCTTAAAATTCTTGACCGCAAATCCCACCAAATCTTCTGGCCGAAAATCTCAGCCACCAAATCTTCTATATAAGACACCCTGATCTTTTCTTAGAAGTCATTCTAAAAATATTTCGAACTCTTAAGTTTTCTTTGCCTCAAAACTTCAAGTTTCTTCTTCTTTGCCTTCAGGCTCTTCTTTTAGAGAATGACAAGGAAATTTACGTTCTTTAATCAAGCTCTTCTCCAGCCTTAAATCTACTGCTGCTCGGCCTACTATAGAAAGTACGGGTCGTACAATGGCAGATCCTCGCTCACATCTTCTGTACCTGAGCATGTGGGGGAGCTCAGGGTCAAACCCGGCAAGTAAAACAATAAGAAGTAAGGAGCGTATAATATAAACAAATAAGTAAGATATGAGTGTGGATATGAAAGTATGCGCATGCGTGGAATACATTAAACGATCAAGTAACAATATCAAGCAGGAATATACATGCATATCAAGTCTAACTTAATATCTTATTTTAGTTTATGTTTTAAACTGAATGGTGAAGAAATAAATTCGTATCGTAGAGAGTATGCAATATGCACTAACAAGTAAAATATGAATTGATGTAAAAAGTATATGCACATGTATGAGAAACAGTAATGATCAAGTAACAATATTAAGTAGAGATATACATGCATATCAAGTATAAGTTAATATCTTATTTTAGTTTATATTTTAAACTGAATGGTGAAGAAATAGACTCGAGTAAAATATGAGTGTGGATATAAAAGTATGCGCATGTATGGAAAATATTAAATGATCAAGTAACGATATCAAGAAAGAATTTGCATGCACATCAAGTCTAAATTAATATCTTATTTTAATTTATATTTTGAACTAAGTGGTGAAGAAATAGACTCGCATCGTGAAAGTACCCGTGCATACCTGGGACCCGGCCAAGATGCTGGCACTGAACCAGCCGTGCTGCTAAGCACTCAAGCAGATACCGATACTGAGTATTCGGTCGTCCCATCAACATGGACTAAATAAGAGATGATGGCTCAGTACCATCCGGGCGCCCCCGCGGATGGGCCCCTATTTCAGTTGCGCAACCTATCCTAAAGCTTTCACGATACAATATTTGTCCACCCTTTAGTTCTCCCATAACCCAAGGTTTCAAGTTATATTACATGGAAATCAATCCGGAATATGATGAACTAATCATGTCAAGATTTCTATATACATATGTTTAGTAACAAGGAAGATTTGGTCCATGTCAAAATGAAGTTAACAGGCAAGTCAGGATCCATGACACTATCAAGATATGTGTATGTACTAATAAGGAAAATCCGGCATATTTTCATGTATCTTGTATAAGTAATTAGTATGTATATGTCAAGATAAGTATGATGGAGTGTCAAAATCAAGTTAACAGGCAAGTCATGATCCATGGCATTATCAAGACATGTGTATGTACTAAGAAGGAAAATCCAGCATAATTTCATATATGTTGTACAAGTGACTAGAATGTATATGTCAAGGCAAGTATGATGGAGTATAGAATGTTAGAATGAATGTTATGGAAATGATCATGTATGTAAACTACACATAAATACAAGTATATATATAAATACGTATGTGAGTATTAAGATGTAAAAATACCTATGATGATCATGTATGTGAATCATGCATATACAATTATGCATATAAACATAAATTAGGTAAATGGGTACTAAATTGTAAAGATGGAAATTAAATAGGTTTAACACTTTTATAACGATTACTTTACAACATATTGATTTTCTAAATTCTAGCATGATTTCATAGTATGGAAAGTAGCAAATTTATTAAATCTTACTAATGTATATATTTTTCAAGTAAACATGGACTAGCATAAAAAGGATTATGACCTAACATAATATCTCGTATAAAAGAAATATTTTAACAATTTAATGTAGAAACTTATTTGAAATCTTCTCTTTAAAACATGATTATGAATACACACACACACACACACACATATATATACCTATGTTCTAATGGCAAGTGGAAAGTGATTTAAAATCATTGCATTATATATGAAGAACTGACATGAAAAATTCAAATGTATATCTAAATATGATGAATATTCATAAAGGTAGCATTTTATAATTTAAAAATAAAGCATATAGTTTAACTTTACAACTTGTAGTTTAAGAATGAGAGATTATAAATAAAATGATAAATTCGATATATAAACATGGAGTAAAGTGTAAAAATCATATTTTTATTTTTCTAGAATAATCATAGAGATTTTTGTATAGAGATATTATCTTTTTAAGTTTTAACAAATTAAGATTCTAAGTTAACTATAAACAATTAGAGTTAGAAATAAAACATGAGAGTGGATGTGATTTTACTTGCCTTGATGGGTAGGAAGATAAGCCTATTTTGAGACTAAAGAAGTTCTTCTCCTTTTCTTCTTTTTCTCTTTTCTTATTCTTCATCTCTTTTCTTCTTCTTCTCTTGAGATGGAGTACAAAAAATAAATAAAAGAAAGAGAGAAATGAAAAATCAAGGAGAGAAAATAAATGAAAGGAAGGGAAGAAAAAGATATAGACAAAGTAGAGATATGGAGGCAATATGATGGTTTGTCATTCATGACCAAAGGACAAGCACGGTGAAGATAAGGTATGGGTGAATAAAAACAAAATAGAAATAGGACAAATAACTATTAATAATAGGTTATTAAAGTTGTTTAAGGCTATAATTTCAAATTAAACTAATCCAAATAAAGTCAAACTTCATCTTTACAAGTCAAAAGAAAAGAGACTAGTCAAAATATGTGTAGGGCCTACCGGTGATTAAAATAATATTATTTTAAGTGACTATCTTAAAAATTTCAAGAAAATCACAAGAAATATAGAAAAATGAGACGAATATAACGCACTCACTCTGGAATTTATCTGATATCAAGAATGTAAGTTATGTTGAAATTAGGTTGTTATAGGTATTGTTATTTTCTAGACTTTCAACCTCCTTCATAGATAAGTTAAGAATGATAAATGGTTGTAGACAGTTTTGTAACTTCCAAAATGCCCTTCACAGTTTCTTCTTTCTATGGATCCACATATTGTGCATTGGGAACATGTATTAGGTACACCCAGCTTTGAACTAATCAAATCATTGGCGACATTGATATTAATATAGCTGAATGCACAATATTAGCAATTCTTAGCCATCAGCGAGAAGGAATTGCAGAAGCAAGCTTTTGTCCAAGTTTATGAAGTTATCAAATTAGAGACAAGGGATATTGAAGAAAAGATCAAGATTCTCTTGACTTAGTAGTTTGTAGCAATTTTTCATTTACTGTATGATATCAAGGAACACTTGTAATGAATTTTTGATAATGAATGAAATTTTTTTTGAGAATGAAGAATTTTTTTGTTGTTATTCATTCAAATGTAACTGTTACTTGATGAATAAATAGCTTTCTTGAAAATGATAGAAATAATCGTTAACTTTTTGTAATTTTAGTTGTTCAGTGACTTATAGTAAAACAACTTTTTGAGTTGCTTGAGGTAATATTTAACTTAGCAAATTTTGGAGAAATAAAATTTTATTTTGCCAGAGGTAATTTTTAACTTAGCAAATTTTTGGTGGGATGAAATTTTGTTTTACCATAGGTAATTTTTAACTTAGCAAATTTTGGTGGGAATGAAATTTTATTTTGCCAGAGATAATTTTTAACTTAGCAAATTTTGGAGGAAGGAAATTTTATTTTGTCAGAAGTAATTTTTGACTTAGAAAATTTTTGGTGGGAATGAAATTTTGTTTATCAGAGACAATTTTTAAGTTAGCAAATTTTGGAGGAAGGAAATTTTGTTTTGCCAAAAATAATTTTTAACTTAGCAAATTTTTGGTGGGAATGAAATTTTGTTTGCCAGAGGTAATTTTTAACTTAGCAAATTTTGGAGGAAGGAAGTTTTGATTGCTAGGGATAATTTTTAACTTAGCAATTTTTTGGTGGGAATGAAATTTTATTTGCCAAAGGTAATTTTTAACTTAGCAGATTTTGTAGAAAGGAAATTTTGTTTTGCCAGATGCAATTATTAACTTAGCAAAATTTTTGGTGGGAGGAAATTTTGGTTTTGCCAGACGTATTTTTTTAACTTAGCAAATTTTTAGTGGGTGGAAATTTTGGCTTGCCAGAGATAATTTTTAACTTAGCAAATTTGAAGAAAGTAAATTTTTTCACATCTGTCAAAAATAAGAGTTTAACATGATAGGTCCACGGAATTTTTATCAAACTCCTATCTATAAACGGATTTGATTAGTCTTTAACAATCACCGTTTGCGTTGGGCTAGTCATACTATTCCCCTCAGCATGATGAGTTATCGAGAATTTCATTTGGGCTTAGATGCCAAATTTTGCTCTTCTCTTAACTTGAACAAGTTAGAATAGTTCATACTCTTTACCCTCAGCATGATGGGATTGGTGGGAAATTTGTTCTCTTCCTATTGCCTTGACGGCATTGGGCATTTCATACTTTTTACCCCCTGCATGGTAGGGTTTGTCGAGAATTTTATTTGTGCTTAAATGCTAAACTTTCCTCTATCCTTAGTGATAAAGTTATATGAATTATTTTCATTTTGCACCCCCAGTTGGTGTGGAAAGCTATATGTTAGCGACAAGCTAGCATATATGCATTTGCTGTACTCTATTGGGAGAGTTGATGAGGTAGAGGGCCACAAAATATTGACTGTTCCTAGGTAGAAATGAAATCCTTGCAGATGAGCTCCATTTGATTGGTGGACGAATTGGTCCAGTTTTGGAGATAATAGCATCAAGAATTAGACACATTCATTAATCTCTTTATAGCCTTCGTATGCTCGGTGTTCGAATAGATTGATGATCAAGTCTAGTATTGAATTTTCCTGTTGTTGAGGAAAAAATTCAAATATGTATATCAAATGATTTGATACTTCTGTACTCTTTTCCTAGATACCAGTTGAGAATATACTGAATAACTTGTACCAAAAGGTCACATCATCCTTCGCTGTGTTCTTCGGAAGGAGTACTACAAGAAGTTTCTCTATAAAATCTTCTTATTACCATTTCTCTGGGTGGTGGTTGGAGATTCGCTGATTCGATTGAAGACACAATAGAGGATTCTTGACGAGGATATGTATCTTAAACCACTCAATCTTTTGACTTGATTGCTTTTTACTATTACATAAGCTGCATGTATGTAATTTGTTCTGACCTTGAAAGGTCTGGAGTTCTTCTTGATACCCATTGAAAACTTCCTTCAACATTTGTCGGAAATCAAATGACTGTCTTGGCCTTCTGTAATGAATTTCTTGAATATTACATTAGGAGTAATATTTCTTAAGAAACTTTATATTGATTGGCATTATTATTTTATCACCATTTGGTTTCGCTAACCGATATGCACCATTTGAATAGACTGCGTCAATGACAAAAGGTCCTTCCCATTTTGGCTGAAACATTCCTCTAGATTTTTTATTAGTTATGATTGGTCTCCTTATTGAGAGGACCAGATCACTTTTCTTGAAAGTTCTATATTTAAAATTTTTGTTAAAGGTTAAGGAGATCTGCGCTTGATAAAACTCAATGCTTTGTTGAGCTTTGAGGCACTTGTCATCGAGAGCTTCAAGCTCTAGAAGTCTTTACCGATGCTTCTCTTCTTTTGTCATTTTGGTTGCTAATGCAACTCATAATGACGGAATTTGGATCTCTAAAGGAGTACTGCTTCGGATCTATACACCAAAGAAAAAGGTGCAGCATTTGTGGGTGTCCTGACAGTAGTTCGGTATGCCCAAAGATATTCTCCAAATTTCCCATCTTAATCGCGTTGGTTGGATAAAACAAACTTCTTAAGGAGCTTTACAATGGTTTTATTGAAGACCTCTACTAAACCATTGGCTCTAGGATAGTAGAGAGATGAGGTCACATTTTCGATCCTGTATTTGTTGCAAAATCTGGAGAATGACTGATCACGAACTGAGATCTGTTGTCATGTACAATTCTCCTAGGCACCCCAAAGTGGTATATGACATGATGTTTGATAAATTTGATTATGTTTGATGTCTTTACTTCTGTTAGGAAACAAGTTCAGTCCACTTTGAAAGGAGTCCACTTTGAAAAGTAATCTGTTATGGCCAATATAAATCGGTGACCCCTTGTTGATGGTGGCGAAATTGACCCAATAATGTCCATTTCCACTATTCAAATGGCCATGTGTACCCGTTGGATGAAGATATTCTGGTGCCTGATGTATGAAGTCTGCATGTATTTGATAGACTCTGTATTTTTGGCATAAGCAACTGCATCTATCATCATCATGGGCTAGTAACATCCCCTTCTTTGGAGTCGATTCTAGAGTTTCGGTCCTGATTCATGTGCTCCGCATATGCCGTTATGAGCTTCTTCAAGTACTTCCTGAGCTTCTTTGTTAGAAAGATAACGAAGCAAGATACCATTATAGGATTTTCTATATAATCTCTGAACTTTATCATTATAATAGAGTCAGATAGCTTGTCTTTGAATTGTTGCTTCTTTGGGATCTTCTGGAAATATCCCGTAAAGAACATAGTTTATATAAGAAAATCACCAATCACTTGGCTCAAGATTAGTCTCAAGAGCATGTATTTCATGTGCTTCTTGTTTCTTGTCCAAATTTGACTTCCTATTGAGTTTATTTTTCAGGCAAAACAATTCTTTGCTTCCCACTGTTATGTATTTATTAGCATCTTTGGGCAATGCTAAAGTGGCAGCTAACGAAGCTAGTGAGTCCGCATAACTATTCTGGTGTTGTGGTACATGACTGATGTAGAAGCCATTGAAACTATTAGCCATTTTTGTAACTGTTTGGTTAATATGGTAGGAGATCTTCATTTTTGACTTGTATTCTCCCTTGACCTTGTTGAAGATGCGCTGGAATCTCTATATGCTTCTAAATATTTTACCCCAGTTGTTTGGCTATTTTTAGGCCAATCATCAGGGCATTGAATTCGGCAACGTTGGTAGAGCATGACTTTGTTAATGAATATATTTGAGGGATAATATGGTTGTGAGGAGAGACAATGACCATGCCCACTCCTGCAACCATCTTTCCTTTGGGTCCCATTCTAGAGGCTCCATTAAAGAAAAATTGCCAGACTTCTTCTATAGTGGCGTTCACTTTAGCAATCTCTCGTTGATCATCGTCTCTTGGAGCTGTGCTTCTTTTAGCTATTTTATCAGGAATGTCTTCATACAATTTTGAAGATATTGAAATTGGATGCTCAGCTAGAAAATCAGTTATACATTAACCCTTAATTGCCTTTTGTGGGATACAATACAGATCGTATTGCGATAGCAAAATAACCCAATTGGATAATCTTGAATTTAATGATCCTGCCTTGGTCATTAATATTCTCAATGGATTAATGATGTGAAATATCTACAGTAAGCGCACAATGTCAGTTGTAAGCTAACAGGTTGTTCCCATAGGGATCTAAGGAGTTTTTCTATTCTCATTAATTCTTTAGTCCTAGCGGATTAATTACGGGTTCTAAATTGGATTTGAGTTATTCTAATTAGCCTAGGATATAAAATCCACTAGTTTCCAGCCATGAATTACTTCTATTATCTTCTTCCTATCATAAAAATTTAATCTTTTAGTTTTAATCTTTACTTAAAGTGTTCTAAGCATATGTTATCAAGTGGTGTGCAAGCATAACACATCAAAGATATAACTTCTCATAAAAATAAACTAAATCATTCGATACTCTATGAAAAAAATAAAAAGTAACAAGCCCAAACCCTAACTAAGTATAAACTATTAAGAAATCTAATTCAAGTGTAATCTATCAAAGCATTAATCTTTGAGTTGTTATATTTTAATCTTTTCATTGAAAAATCATATCTTTATTATTTTATTTAGGAAGAAAATACTAGAGAGCAACTACATGGTGGATTCGTAGTTTTATCTACATCCTAGAGTTAGACTAAATTAGCTACTCATAACTCTAATTAGAAAGATCATATTTTTCCTAAAAAGAAATTAAAATTTTACACTGGAAAGTAAGATAAATCTATCTAGAAAGCAACTAGAAAAAGACTACCTAAAAAATATTGATGAACAATAAAGGTTACTTCTGGAGTTGGTATGGCGGCCGTCACCCTTTCAGCAAACCCTAATTTTATTTAATAATTTTCTAGTACAAAATTACATCATAAAAATCCTAGATTACAAGGATATAGCCAATACATAGGCTTTGGAGAATCAACCCTAATATGAGTATAAGTGAGAAACTACAAAATTACATCGAAACCCCTGTATAAAATTAATCAGTTGTAGGCCCCATTGAGCCGCCAATTGGTGGCTAATGCTGCCAAATAGCGGCAAAATTGGGGTATTTTGGCAACAATTTTCTTTTGCTTAAGTATCTTCTCTTGTTCTTTTTATTTTGATAACTGTAATCAATTTTGACCCTCTGCAGTATCATAGTCTTGTAGGTTTACTCACTTTTAATTTCTCTCTGGGCTTGGTTTCCTAATCGGATTTGAGTTTATACCATCTCCTTGTAGGAATAACTTTACCTGAAAAACACACTAAAAATACCCGAGTAATATTATTTAATACAAAAATAGATAATATGGAGGCTACAAATATGCAACATATGGCACTCATCACACCCCCACACCTATCTTTTGCTAGTTTTCAAGCAAAGCCTAGACCTAAAAAGAAAGAAAAAAGTCCTAATTCACTTTCATAAGAATTGTGATTGTACTTAGTATGTGCAACAAGTCGTTAAACTCCAAAGTTACCCTAGTGGACGAGTGGTGTCTCGTGAGGGTTTTCAGTGAATATACCCACAAAATTCATAAAGAAAATAGATTAAGGAATAAAGAACAGAAAAATAAGGATAACCAAAAATCAAGAAAAATAAAAGAAATTTATACAAAAGAAAGAATTTTTTTTTGATTTTTTTTCAATTAATCTCACTAATATACTAACTCAAGAATGCATTTAGATTATTAATTTTCAAGTCAAGCTCATATCAAATACACTTATCATTTTAATCAAAAATTCAAATCCTATCTTTCAATACCCACTAATAGATAATTTATTGGTTTTTATACATCTACGTGCATGTGTGATAGTCTACTTCGGTTTCGGACTCCAACTCTAACTCATGATTCATCGCCTCTCTCTAAACAAAATAATTTTTTATTTTTTTATTTTTAATTTTTTGAGAATATTTTATCTTTCTTGCGAATTTTCACGCTTAGTTAGGCGCAAAGTATCCAATTACTTGGACATACTCTTTTTTTTTTTTTATTTCTGAGCCTATTGCCTTAAATACCAAGCTAACCCCTTTTTTCTCTCTTTTTTTTTTTCATTTATGAGCCTATTACCGTAAATACTAGGCTCACCTTTTTTTTCTTTTTTTTTTCTTGTTTAGAGAGAGAAGACTTACTCAATCGTTATCATCTATATCCTTAATCTAATAAACTATTGTGAAGTAAAAAATAAATGTATACTTACCTCAAAATTACTATTAGCGGTATTTATTTTTCGGATTTTAATCTTTTTCATAAAATTCTTAGTGTATTATCCAATCTACTCTCCTATCAAATTTTAAATCTAAATTTATTATTTTATTTGTAATTAGGTTGATTTATTAAAGAAAATATACAATATTTTTTTTTTACTTTTTTAGTTTTTTTACTTTTAGTTAGTTACTCTAAAAATTACCCAAAGTGTAATATAAAGAAACCCAAAAATCTAAAAATAAAATAAAAATCCTAGAATAAAAACTAAAAATCCTAGAAAAACACAAAAAATCTCAATTTTCTAATCCACTCCCCCACACCCAAACTTTTGTATGCCCTCATACATAAATCATTGGTGTCATCCTCTGATGAATATCATATATTGCATTTTTTCCTCTCATACTTTATCTATTTTTGTATATAAATAAATACTACTCGGGTATTTTTAGTGTCTTTTTCAGCTAATTCGATTCGTACAAGGAGATGGCAAGAAATCAATGTTGGAGTATGAAATCAGAGTCCGAAAAGTTACTAAAGCGGGCAAGACTACGAGACTACGATACTGCAGAGATTCAAAGTCGAATACATCAGGAAAACAAAATAAAAAAGACAAGATCTTCACGTGAAAAGAGTTTCAAGTAAATTATACAATGTGAGGCCGCTATTTAGCGGCATTTACCGCTAAATAGCGGCCAAGGCATGGGCCCACACGCCGATTTTATTTCCGTGTCTTCGATGTAATTTTTGGGGTTTTCTTGTTCTGCTAGAAATAGAGTTTGGTTTCCGAGGCCTATATATTGGCCGATCCTTATATTTTGACGATACGCTGGAATTTTTGTATTCGTTTTTCTGATTAATAAAGTTGGGGTTTTTGCTGAAGGTGGACGGCCACAACACCGTGTCCAGAGCTAACCCATTGTTCTTGAGATTTTTACTTGCTTTATACATAGATTTAATTACTTTCTATTTTAGGGTTTACTATTTTCTAGATTAGGGTTTATCATTTCATGAATACAAAGTTAATCTTCCTTAGTAAAAATCATGAGTAGCTAATTAGATTAGCTCTAGGATTTAGATGAAACTAAGATCTACCATGTAATTATTTTCTAATATTTTTCTTCTTAAATAAAATTAATAAAGACATGATTTTTCAATAAAAAGATTAAAATACAAGGACTCGAAGATTAGGACTTTGATAGATTATACTTGAATTAGGTTTCTTGATAATCTATACTTAGTTAGGGTTTGGGGTCGCTGGTTTTAGCTTTTTCTTTGAATTATCTAAAAGATTTAGTTTGTTTTTATAAGAAGTAGTATCTTTGATGAGTTATACTTGCACAACACTTGATAGCTCATACTTAGGGCACTTTAAGTAAGAATTAAACTAAAAAGATCAAATTTTTATGACAGAAGAAAATAATAGAAGTAAGAACATGATTGGAAATTAGTGTATTCTAGACCCTAGGCTATTTAGATTAATCCGACTTCAACCTAGAACCTTTGGTTAGTCCGTTAGACTGAGGAGAAAGTAAGAATCGCAAAAGCACCCTAGATCCCTATGAGACGACCTGTACAGCGCTACAACGATACTGTGCACTTGCAGTAAATATAACACATCAAGTTTTTGGCGCCGTTGTCGGGGATCGACGGTGTTTTTCTTGCTTATTCTAACATTTTACGAGTTAACAGTGTGTGTTGAGTGTGCAAGGACTATAAAGTGCAGATACAGGAAGACAAAAAGGATCAAAGGAGCTTCTATCTGCATAGCATAAACCAGAGAGAAATCTCTCTGGTTTGGCCGCTATTTAGCGGGTAGAACCGCTATTTAGCGGCCATCCAGGTAAATTAGAGTCCCAAATTTTCTTCAATTCTATATTTTTTGTCCCTAGTTCTGTAAAAAAATATAAAAAAAAAATTAAAAACAGTAGGAATCACATTTTTATTTGATCATATCCATTCCACCGTTTTATCTCTCCACTACACCCCACTTCTTACATTAGTTTAGGAAATTCACGCATACACTCACGGTCGCTGATTCATGTCACATTGGACCCGTGATCAATTTGGTCGACTTGTGAGATCAGATTTGTTCATGGGATCCAAGATGGACCAACCGATCTCGATCTTTCAGGATCGATGTTACCCGTTGCGTACATCATTGCCATCATGCATCAAACTTCCACACGTAGTGGGTAATCACTATGAGTTGAAGCCGCAGTATATTAGTATGCTTCCTAAATTCACTGGATCTGATTCAGAAGATGCATATCTCTTTATCAGTGAATTTGAGGAAGTATGCGTAATGATTAAACTGCAGCATTTATCGGAAGACGCAATTAAGCTCCGCTTCATCCCGTTTGCACTCAAGGACAATGCCAAGAAGTGGTTGTATAGTATGCCTACTGATTCAATCACTACTTGGGATGAATTCGTTATGGTGTTTCTTAAGAAGTACTATCCCACGCATAAGAGGCAAGGATACGAAATCAAATCAATCAATTCTGTCAAGTGCCAGGAGAAACCTTCTGAAAATACTTAGAACGGTTTAAAGACTTTTTAGCTCAGTGCCCCCACCATGCGATAGAAAAGTGGCGGTTGTGTCAAATCGTGTACAAAGGACTCGAATACACATCCAAAACTCTTCTTGAGTCCATGTGTCAGGGGGAGTTTATGAGAAAGAATGAGGATGAAGTATGGGACTCTCTTAAGGATCTATCGTGGAAGACTATGCAGTGGGAGAGTCCCGCTGAGAAGTCCAGTGCATCAACTTCTGCACATAAGGGTGGGATCCATAGCTTCGACAGCTCTATAGCTGCCGAAGCTAAGATTGCGGCCCTTATGAGGAGAATTAAAGCATTGGAGACTCCTAGTGCTCCATCGGTGGGTCAGTTAAATAAAATTCAAGTTTCCACATGCTTTAATTGCTGAACTCCGAATCATATTATGGAGGAGTGTCCATTATTAATGAATTCAATGGGTCCCACACTTGAGCAGGCTAACGCCTTATATCAAGGACCCATGAACAATCCTTACGCTCCTACATACAATCCTGGCTGGAGGAATCATCCAAATCTATTATGGGGTCAAGGGTAATATCAGGGGGCCCCTAACCCTACCCACTGGTCAGTTTCCAAGACCAAATGTGGGTGCCTACCAACACCCAAACGCTTCAAATTATGGGAACAACCAGAATAGACCACCTGCACAAAATCACTCTCATCCACAACAGGGGTCTAATATTGATCAAGAAAAGCGATTGCAGTCACTTGAGAAGAACGTTGAAAATCTTCTCAAGTCTCATTCCAAGTTTGACACGCATATGTCCAATCTTGACACACACATGCAAAATCTCATGAAAGTGTCAGCTGATTTTATTCAAAGTACAGGTCAGCAATTGCTCGTGAACTCTCAATCTATTAAGAATGCAGAGCAGCAAGTTGGACAATTAGTTAGTCAGATGAGTGAACATGGCCAGGGTACCTTTCCAAGTCAACCCATAACGAACCCTAATGCCAGTTCCTCAAACTCCAATCAGTCGCATGTCCACCAATGCAATGCCATTCACACGCTTAGATCTGGCAAGCAAGTGGACAATAGTGTAGCCAGGCCCCCTGATCCCACTCCTACTATCTCGCAGGCTACATCACCTCTTCCACCCCTTTCTCCACAACCATCACCTCCATCACCTCCATCACTGTCACGTACTCATTTGGAAGAACCTGTTCCTGAGCCGAAAGCACCATATCCAAATCGGCTTAGGAAACCTTCACCGCAAGTAGAAAAGATTCTTGAAACATTTTAGCAGGTGAAAGTTAATATTCCACTTCTTGACATTATACAACAGGTTCCTACTTATGCTAAGTTCCTCAAAGATTTGTGCACTAAGAAACGAGCAAGAAACGTTCCTGAGAAAATTTTTCTTGTTGCAAATATATCACATATCCTCTCTAACTCCTTACCTATCAAGTACAAAGATCCAGGTTCCCTTACAATATCATGTACTATTGGGAACACTACATTTGATAGGGCGTTGCTTGATTTAGGGTTAAGTGTCAACTTACTTCCTTATACTATTTATCAGCAACTGGGGTTAGGAAAACTTCAACCTACCAAGGTCACATTACAGCTAGCTGATCGTTCGATCAAGAGACCACTTGGTATGGTTGAAGATGTGCTCATTAAGGTTGGCGAGTTTATCTTTCCTGTAGACTTCATTGTCTTAGAATTTGAGCCAATCTCCAATCCACGGAATCAAATTCCTGTTATCTTGGGTAGACCATTCCTTGCAACATCAAATGCATTAATTGATTGTAGGAGTGGCCTCATGAAGTTATCGTTTGGGAATATGACTGTGGCATTGAACATATTTAATATGGATGAGCACGCAACGAGCTCCCTCATTGAGGTCAACATGATTCACTATTTGCACTCTCATTCAACTTCTTGCACTGATAATGAACCCTCATCTGAGCAAATATTCAAAGACGAGCTCATACTATTAGAAGAATTGGCACATACTGATTTTATATATGATGATACTTGTGCAAGTGTGCCATTGAATTATGAGCAAACTTTTGAGGATTTATTTGCAGAGGAGCTCGCATTACTTCATGAGGTAGACGAGACACCACCACGTTCACTTGATCATATAACACTCTTCTCACCTCATGATATTTCTACATATATGTTTGTTACTAACGATGATTGGCAGGTTTATAATAAAGAATTCTTTAACCCAATTGTTAATGCTTATATGTGGACAAAGAAAAAGTAAGGACGGCATAAGAAGCAGGCATGTAATCTCGTGACTTGTAGGAGGATGATGAGATATAATAATGCACCCACTTCACATTTAAAATACACACACTATGAAAGTGGGAAGCGATCGAGAGGTCGTAACCGCTTTACATGCGTTAATAGGGTGAGGATATTGAGATCGTAACTTTTTACGACTCTCATTATTTGTATTTGTGTAATAGTTTTCTTATTTATTTTACCACCCTTTGTTTGTGCATGAGGGCATACACAAGTCTAGGTGTGGGGGGTGGATTAGGAGCTTTTTATTTTTTTTAGGATTTTTAGGATTTTTTTTTTATTTTTTTTTAGGATTTTATTTTTCTAATTTTTGGGTTTCTTTATTTTACACTTTGGGTAGTTTTTGGGTATTTTAGGGTAACTAACTGAAAAAAATTGAAAAAAAAAACTGAAAAAATAAATTAATAAAAAAATAAATTTAACAACAAATTTATGTATTTTTATCAATAGATCAAACTAATTACAGATAAAGAACAAATTTAGATTTAAAATTGGATATGAGAGTAGATTGGACGATACACTTTGAATTTTATGAAAAAAAGATTAAAATCCGAAAAATAAATATCACTAACAGTAGTTTTGAGGCAAGCATACATCTATTTTTCACTTCACAATAGTTTATTAGGTTAAGGATAAAGATGATAACGAATGAGTAAGTCTTCTCTCTCTAAAACAAAAAAAGTGAGAATAAAATAATGGGGTGTGCCTGGTATTAAGGCAATAGCCTCAAGAGTGAAAAAAAAGAGTATGATTCAAGTAATCGGGTATTTTGCGCCTAAGTAAGCGTAAATATTCGCATGAAAGGTGAAATATTCTAAAAAAAAAAAAGAGTATGAACTGAGTAATCGTGTATGTTGTGCCTAAGCAAGCGTAAATATTCGCATAAAAGGTGAAATATTCTTTAAAAAAAATTTAAAAAAAAAAGAAAAAAAAATGTTATGAGAGAGGAGATGAATCATGAGTTAGAGTTCGAGTCCAAAGCCGAAGTAGACTATCACACGTGCACGTAGATGTATAGGAGCCAATGGATTATCTGTTAGTGGGTATTGAAAGATAGGATTTAAATTTTTGATTAAAATGATAAGAGTATCTGATATGACGCTCGATTTAAAAATTGATAATCTAAATGCGTTCTTGAGTTTGTATATTAGTGAGACTAATTGATGAAAATATTATAAAAAAAAGAGATTTTTCTTTCTTTTGTATAAAATTTTTATTTTTCTTGATTTTCGGTTATCCTTATTTTTCTTTTCTTTTTCCTTAATCTATTTTCTTCTTGAATTTTGTGGGTATATTCACTGCAAACCCTCACGAGACACAACTCGTCCACTAGGGCAACTTAGGGGTTTAAAGGCTTATTGTACATGCTAAGTGCAATCGCGATTCCTGCGAAAGTGAGTTAGGATTTTTATTTTTCTTTTTAGGTTTAGATTTTGCTCGAGAACTAGCAAAAGATAGGTGTGGGGGTGTGATAAATATCATATATTGCATTTTTTCCTCTCATACTTTATCTATTTTTGTATATAAATAAATGCTACTCGGGTATTTTTAGTGTCTTTTTCAGATAATTCGATTCGTACAAGGAGATGGCAAGAAATCAATGTTGGAGTAGGAAATCAGAGTCCGAAAAGTTACTAAAGCGGGTAAGACTACGAGACTACGATACTGCAGAGATTCAAAGTCGAATACAGTCAGGAAAACAAAATAAACAAGATAAGAGCTTCATGTGCAAAGAGTTTCAAGTAAATTCTACAATGTGAGGCCGCTTTTTAGCGGCATTTACCGCTAAATAGCGGTCAAGGAATGGGCCCACACGCCGATTTTATTTCCGTGGCTTCGATGTAATTTTGGGGGTTTTTCTGTTCTGCTAGAAATAAGGTTTGGTTTCCGAGGCCTATATATTGGCCGATCCTTGTATTTTGACGATACGCTGGAATTTTTGTATTCGTTTTTCTGATTAATAAAGTTGGGGTTTTTGCTGAAGGTGGACGGCCACAACACTGTGTCCAGAGGTAACCCATTGTTCTTGAGATTTTTACTTGCTTTATACATAGATTTAATTGCTTTCTATTTTAGGGTTTACTATTTTTTAGATTAGGGTTTATCATTTCATGAATAAAAAGTTGATCTTCCTTAGTAAAAATCATGAGTAGCTAATTAGATTAGCTCTAGGATTTAGATGAAGCTATGATCCACCATGTAATTATTTTCTAATATTTTTCTTCTTAAATAAAATTAATAAAGACATGATTTTTCAATAAAAAGATTAAAATACAAGGACTCGAAGATTAGGACTTTGATAGATTATACTTGAATTAGATTTCTTGATAATCTATACTTAGTTAGGGTTTGGGGTCGCTGGTTTTAGCTTTTTCTTTGAATTATCTAAAAGATTTAGTTTGTTTTTGTAAGAAGTAGCATCTTTGATGAGTTATACTTGCACAACACTTGATAGCTCATACTTAGGGCACTTTAAGTAAGAATTAAACTAAAAAGATCAAATTTTTATGACAGAAGAAAATAATAGAAGTAAGAACATGATTGGAAATTAGTGTATTCTAAATCCTAGGCTATTTAGATTAATCCGACTTCAACCTAGAACCTTTGGTTAGTCCATTAGACTGAGGAGAAAGTAAGAATCGCAAAAGCACCCTAGATCCCTGTGAGACGACCTGTACAGCGCTACAACGATACTGTGCGCTTGCAGTAAATATAACACATCATCCTCTTTGCCTCCTACTCGATTCTTCGGGTGCACGACATGCACGTTTAGTTGAAGTCACTCCACAGTCACTTTGTCTCCATCGATGCCAAATTTTTCCAAGACCATGCCAGAAAACATTTATTTGCTCAGTGGGATCCGCTGGCAAGTCTTGGTCAAAGAAGGTATCATCCTCCTCCTCTTGTGTTAACTCAGTGGCATATATATTTTCATCAATCGTGTTTCTGTTCCAATCCTATAGAACAGCAGCGTGATATGTCATTGATATGTGCTCGACAGCTATGAACACACGTAAGAGTACATATGCATCAAACTCTGCACCAGAAATAAATCTGCGACACAATTGTGTAATCAAACACGACAAAGGCAAACTAGTCCTCGACCACATCTTAGCATCTATAATGGTGTCGACTAATTGTGTGCATATGCAAAACATAGTGTCCTGACGCATGATGCAATCAAGAATGTGTAATGTGGGTGTGTAAAATGATGACATATGTGTAATCTGCATTACATTAGTGTTGATCTAGCGGTAAGTCATGTGTACATTGCGATAAAGTGTCTTGCTGCTAATCCCTCTATCACGTGTCCTCTGCAATTAAGACCTATCTATGTAAGATATTCCTCAATCGCATCTGGGGTTTGATTCTCAGAGTGAAGGAGATACTGGTAGATGCAGAGATGGCTGCTGCGTGTACTTCGTGGATTTCTCCATGCCAGTGGAGTTTAATGGTTTTGCGATTATCCCAAATATCAGATTTCATAAAACTTGCATAAAACTCCTCTACCAACTCAAGAATGTAGAATGAATTGGGCGTGTGTAACAGATAATTCCATCCCAAAATTTCTATAGTGGATAAAAAATATACAGTAAATGCAGCAAAAACATCACCAAAATATTTTTCACACACAAACCGTGTTATTGGATTCTATCAGAGACCACAAAAAATTATTCTAATTTAAAAGTAAATAGAGGATCTAGTTAGCTCACCTCCCCTGAAGTTTCAGGGGAAAATCAAAAAATTCGCCGCTGATTGGCGGTTTCTGCTGTTGATTGGCGGCAAAACTAAGGAATTTGGGGCACGGCTTTGTGGAGGAGGAAGATGAGATAGGGATATGGTTGCTGGTGGCCTCTGGATTGAGCTCCAAGAGGAGATTCTCAACTGATCTGCAATGAAGATACAAATAGGGCAAATTTCTGCAATGAAGAAACAAATAGGGCTTTGGGGAGGATGAGGGCTGCTAGGGTTAGGTTGGGGTTGGTGTGGAAAATTTATAGTGATAGCAAATTTCGATCAACCTCTCACTTTTCTGCAGTTTTACTTTGCAACCCTCGCTTCTATTGTACCCTGCATCATGTTAGTAATACACAATATACAAAATATACATTCTAATATACAAATGCATACATGCTCCTACGTATAGATTGGGTTGTGAAGTATCACGACCTCTGCATTATTGCTCGTTCGAGTCTCTAAAAATAGTTTTAATCTCTGACCATTCACTTTAAATAAATCATTGTTTTTAGGGTTCTCAATATCAATTGCACCGTGATGGTGCACCGCCCATACTATGTACGATCCATTCCATCTTGACCTTAATTTTCCAGGGAATAAATGTAGTCTCTAATTATATAAGAGAACTTTTTGCTCTCATGTAAATGACTTGCGAATAATCACATTGTTAGGAAATACTTTAGTTTTCTCTTTATAAATCTTAGCGTTCTCATATGCATCCCTTCTAATCTCATCAAGCTCATTAAGTTGAAATCTCCGCTGCTTGCCAGCTTTTTCGAGCTCAAAATTAAGAAATTTAATGTCCTATAAAGCCTTATGCTCAAGCTCTACCGGTAAATGATACTTTTTTTCAAATATCAATCGATAGGGAGACATGCCTAGATTAGTCTTGTAAGTGGTACGGTAAGCCCATAATGCCTCTGCTAGTTTACATGATCAATCTTTTCTATTGTTTTGCACTGTCTTCTCCAAAATCAATTTGATTTGGCGATTAGAAACTTCCACTTGCCACTAGTTTGTGGATGTACGGTGTAGCTAACTTGTGGGTAATGGAATGTTTTCGCATGAGTGCCTCAAATGACCAGTTAGTAAAATGGGTACCGCTATCACTAATGATAGCTCGACGGATGCCAAATCGAGAAAAGATATTCTCTTTTAAGAACTTGACAATAACTTTATTGTCATTCGATTTTGCGGGAATTGCCTCTACCCATTTGGAAACATAATCGACAGCGACCAATATGTTTTAGTTTCCAAATGAGTTGGATAATGGTCCCATAAAATCTATACCCCATATATTGAATACTTTGACCTCAAGGATGGGTTGCAGACGTATCATATTGCACCGTGAAGTTTTACCTACGAATTGACATCGTGTACATGTTTTGCAATATTCTATAGTATCTTTAAAAATAGTTTGCCAATAAAAGCCACTTTGCAACACCTTTTTAGCCATTTTTCTGGGCCAAAGAGTCCTCCACAAGTAACATCATGACAAAAAGAGAGAACACTTTGTATCTCATCGTTACGTATGCATCGACGTATGATCTGGTCTGGACAACATTTGAGCAGATATGGTTCATCCCAGTAAAAGAATTTTACTTGGGACAATAATTTATATCGGTCTTTCTTGGTCCAATGGGATGGAATCTTTTTGGTCACAAGATAGTTCACAATATCTGCAAACTATGGTTCACGTGTTAATGCGAGCAATTACTCATCAGGAAATGATTCATTTATGGGGCAAGAATTAATTGGAGCATTGGGCAGGCGAGACAAGTGATCAGCTACTAAATTATCAGCACCTTTCTTGTCTACTATCTCAAGATCAAACTCTTATAACAAAAAGATCTATCGAATGAGCCTTACTTTTGCATCTTTTTTGGTCAACAAATATTTCAAAGCAGCATGATCAGTGTAAAGTATAATTCGTGATCTAATTAAGTAGGAGCAAAACTTTTCAAGTGCAAAGACGACTTTCAAAAACTCTTTCTCTATGATAGAGTAGTTCAACTGGGCGTCATTGCGTGTCCTACTTGTATAGTAAATCACATGTGGCTGCTTATTAATACATTGTCCAAGGACAGCACCAATAGTATAATCAGACGCGTTACACATAAGCTCAAAGGGCAGACTCTAGTCTGGCGCATGAATGATAGGAGTGGTGGTGAGCGCCTTCTTGAGCTGCTCAAAGGCTCTAAGACAATTATGTGTAAAATCAAATAGTACGTCCTTCGCCAGTAGATATGTCAAAGGCCCAACAATTTTGCTAAAGTTTTTGATAAATCTTCTATATAACCCAGCATGACCAAGGAAGGAGCGTATATCTTACACTGATCGCGGTGGTGAAAAATTCATGATGAGGTCCACCTTAATTTTGTCAATCTCGATACCATCCTTCTAGATGACATGCCCTAGTACTATGCCATTTTTGACCATAAAATGACATTTTTCCCAATTAAGTGTCAAATGTTTCTCATGACAATGGGTGAGAACTAATTCTAAATGATGTAGACACTTTTGGAATGAATCTCCAAAGATAGAGAAATCATCCATGAAGATTTCAAGAAATCGTTTAACCATGTCAGAGAAAATACTCACCATGCACCTTTGGAATGTGGCAAGTGCACTATATAACCCAAATGGCATGCGTCTGTATGCAAAGGTGCCAAATGGACATGTGAACCTGGTCTTTTCTTGATCCTCCGGGGCGATGGAAATTTGGTTGTAGGTAGAGTATCCATCTAAGAAACAATAGAACTCATGTCCAGCCAACCGTTCCAACATCTGATCAATAAAAGGTAAGTGAAAATGGTCCTTCATAGTTGCAGCATTTAGCTTTCTATAGTCAATACAGACTCGCCATCCCGTTTGCAAATGCATCAGGATAAGCTCATTTGCATCGTTCTTGACTACAGTGATTCCAGACTTCTTAGGCACTATTTGAACTAGGCTCACCCATGCACTATCAAAAATATGATAGATAATCCCATTGTCAAGGCACTTAAGAATATCTTTTCTCACAGCTTCTTTCATTACCGGATTCAACCTATGCTGAGGATCTCTTGTAAGTCATGCATTATCTAGTAAATAAATTCTATGCTGAACTATAGATGGACTTATCTCCTTTATATTAGCCATACTCCAGCCTATGGCTTCCCTATATGCTTTCAACACTGATATGAGTGCTTCCTCTTGAGTTTTAGTCAAATCTGCAGAGATAATGACTGGTAGTGTGTCTTGTTTACCCAAGAAAGCGTAGTTGAGATGGCTCAGAAGGGTCTTCAACTCAAGCTCAGGTGGACACTCAATAGATGGTCGCAACTGAACCCGTGGTTTAGTCATCAATGGCTCAGGTGGAAGTTTCCATCGAGTGGAAGACACATAGTTGATGACTCATCGAGCGTATCCAAGAATAAACTCTCATCAACTAAACCATTCAGCTCATCAAAGAATTCCTCCTCTTGGTACTCACTGGACCCCTTGGATCATATTCACTTCTAGGGGCTTGTCATGTGGATCACTCGGTTGGCGCCCTAGATTAAATATATTCAAGTCAAGTGTCATGTTTCCAAAGAAAAGTCTCATTAATCCACTCCGGCAATTAATAACAACATTAAAAGTGGCCAGAAATGGACGTCCCAAAATAACTGGGATACAATGCTGGAGATCCACCACAGGTTGAGTCTCGAGAACTATAAAATCGACTGGGAAAATAAACTCCCCAATCTTAATCAAGACATCCTCAATCTCTCCCATAGGTTATTTTCACAGATCTATCTGCTAGCTATAACGCAATACTTGTAGGTTTTAACTCTCCCAGTCCTAACTGCTGGTACACTGAATAAGGAAGCAAGTTGACACTCACTCCTAAATCTAGTAGGACTTCCAGGGTCTTTGTACTTCACAAGTACTGACTGAGAGAGAATGTTAGAGATATTAGCAGTTAGGAAGATTTTTTTGGAACATTTATTATTCTTTTCTTTGTCCTTAAATCCTTTAAGAATTTTGCATAAGTAGGTACTTGTTGGATTGCATCAAAAAGAAAAATATTGACCTTAATTTGCTTGAATAACTCAAGGATGTGCGCAACCTGAGGAGAACTTTTGTTCAATCGATTTGGATAGGGAGTCTTCGGCATATAAGTATGATCGATAGGAAGATCAAAATTAGAGGGGTTAGACTCCTCTGTCTTGCTAGTGGGTGGATCCTGAGATGATGATGATGAATCATGAGATGATGATGTAATCGTGGAATCAGCGAGTGTAGCCTGCCATGCATTAGGAGTGGAATTAGGTGGCATGGCTACATGATTGTCAACCAGCTTGCCAGAGCGAAGCATGTGAATGGCATTAACTTGGTTGACATCCGACTCATTGGAGTTAGAGGAACTAGCATTAGGGTTTGTGATGGGCTGACTTGGAAAAATACTCTTGCCACGTTCACTCATTTGACTCGCTAATTGTCCAACCAGCTGCTCTAAATTCTTAATAGCTTGAGAGTTCACGAGCATGTGCTAATATATTCTTTGAAAAAAATCAGTTTACACTTTCAAGAGATTTTTCATATGTGTGTCAAGGTTGGACGAGGACTTGAGAAGATTTTCAACATTCTTCTAAAGTGTCTAGAGTCTCTTTTCTTGATCATTATTAGACCCATATTATGGATGTGCGTGATTGAGTTCAGGTAGTCTATTTTGGTTGTTCCCTTGATTTGAAGCATTTAGGTGTTGATAAGTACCCACATTTGGTCTTGAAAACTGACCATTAGCTAGAGCTTGCATGTTAAGGTTCGGGGCTCCCTGATAATGTCCTTGACTCCATCAGAGATTTGGGTGATTCCTCTAACCAGGACTGTATGTAGGAGCATATGGATTATTCATGGGTCTTGAATATAAGGCATTCGCCTGCTCAAGTGTCGGACCCATGGAATTCACTAACAGTGGTCACTCCTCCATAACGTGATTTGGAGTTCCGTAATTAAAATATGTGGAACCTTATATTTGATTTACTTGACCCACTGGTGGAGCACTAGGAGTCTCAAACGCCTCAATTGCATAAGGGCTGCAATCTTAACTTTGACAGCTATCGAGCTGTCGATGCTATGGATCCCACTCTTATTTGTAGACGTTGATGCATTGGGTGGGTCTCTTAGCGGGACTCTTCCACTACATAGTTTTTCATGATAGGTCCTCAAGGAAGTCCCACGCTTCATCCTCATTCTTTCTCATGAAGTCCCCCTGACACATGGACTCAAGAAGAGTTTTGGATGTGTAATAGAGTCCTTCGTACACGATTTGACTCAACCGACACTTTTCTATCGTATGGTGGGGGCATTGAGCTAATAGATTTTTGAACTGTTCTAGGTATTTCCAGAAGGGCTCTCCCGGCACTTGACAAAATTGATTAATTTGATTCCGATTTTTTGCCGTCTTGTGTGTGGGATAATACTTCTTAAGAAACACCGGGATAAATTCATCCCAAGTAGTGATTGAATCAGTAGGCATAGTGTATAACAACTTCTTGGCATTATCTTTGAGAGCGAATGGGATGAAGCGGAGTTTAATTGTATTCTGCGATAAGTGCTGCAGTTTAATCATCACGCACACTTCCTAAAATTCACTGATAAAGAGATATGCATCCTCAGAATCAGAACCAGTGAATTTAGGAAGCATGCTAATGTAATACGGCTTCAATTCATAGTGATTACCCGCTGCGTGTGGAAATTTGATGTATGATGGTAGTGATGTGCGCAATGGGTTACATCGATTTTGAACGATCGGGATCGGTTGGTCCATCTTGTCTCCCATGAACAAATCTGATCTCACTAGTCAACCAAATTGATCACGGGTCCAATGTGGTATGAACCTGTGACCGTGAGTGGATACGTGAATTTCCTAATTTAATGCAAGAAATGGGGTGTGGTGAACATAAAACGGTGGAAGAGATATGATCAAAAAAAGATATGATTCCTACTGTTTCTACTATTTTTTAAATTTTTTTACAAAACCACAGAACCAAAATACAGAACTGGAGAAAATTTAGGGTCAGAATTCACCGGGCTGCCGCTATTTGGCGGTTCTTGCCGCCAATTAGAGGTAGAACTAAAGAGATTGTCTCTCTGGCTTCTGCTACGCAACTCTGAAACTCCTCTGATCCCTTTTATCTTCCTGTATCTGCACTTTCTGGTCCAAGCACACTCAGCAAATACTGTTAACTGGTAAAAAGTTAGAAAAAACAAAAAAACACCGTTGATCCCTTGCAATGGTGCTAAAAACTTAATGTGAAATATCTACTACAAGTGCACAGTGTCAGTTGTAGTGCTAACAAATCATTCCCACAAGGATCTAAGGTGTTTTTCTATTCTCACTAATTTTTTAGTCCTAGCGGATTAACTACGGGTTCTAAGTTGGATTTGAGTTATTCTTATTAGCTTAGGATATAGAATCCATTAGTTTCCAACTATGAATTACTTCTCTTATCTTCTTACTATCATAAAAATTTGATCTTTTAGTTTTAATCTTTACTTAAAGTGTTCTAAATATGTGTTATCAAGTGGTGTGCAAGCATAACGAATCAAAGATATAACTTCTCAAAAAAATAAACTAAATCATTAGATAACTCTATGATGAAGATGAAAAGTGACAACCTCAAACCCTAACTAAGTATAGGCTATCAAGAAATCTAATTCAAGTATAGCCTATCAAAGTATTAATCTATGAGTTGTTATATTTTAATCATTTCATTAAAAAATCTTATCTTTATTATTTTATTTAGGAAGAAAATACTAGAGAGAAACTATATGGTGGATTTCTAACTTTATCTACATCCTAGAGCTAGACTAAATTAGCTACTCATAGTTCTAATTAGCAAGATCATATTTTTCCTAAAAAGCAATTAAAGTTTTACACTAGAAAGCAAGATAAATCTATCTAGAAAGTAATTAGAAGAAGATTACCTAAGAAATATTGATGAACAACAAATGTTACATCTGGAGTCGGTATGGTGGTCGTCACCCTTTCAGCAAACCCTAATTTTATTTATAATTTTCTCGTACAAAATTACATCATAAAAATCCTAGATTACAAAGATACGACCAATATATAGCTTTCGGAGAATCAAACCCTAATCTGAGTACAAGTGAGAAACTACAAAATTACATTAAAGCCCCCATATAAAATTCATCAGTTTTAGGCCCCGTTGAGCTGCCAATTGGCAGCTAATGCCGCCAAATAGCGGCAAAATTGGAGTATTTTGGCTCCAATTTTCTTCTACTTGAGTATCTTCTCTTGTTCGTTTTATTTTGATAATTGTAATCAACTTGGACCCTCTGTAGTATCATAGTCTTATACCTTTGCTCACTTTTAACTCCTCTCTGGGTTTGGCTTCCTAATCCGGTTTTGAGTTTATTCCATCTACTTGTAGGAATATGTTTACCTGAAAAATACACTAAAAATACCCGAGTAGTATTATTTAAGTACAAAAATAGATAATATGGAGGTTATAAATATACAATATATGACACTCATCAATTAACTCTCGATATAATATGGATTGTCTGCCCTTCTAGGTAGTGTCATATTTTTTGTACCGCGAACACCAAAACTAGGCATTCTTTTTCCACTGGGTTATATCGATATTATGCTCCAATCATCATCCTACTTTGATAATAAATAATTTGCTATTGTCCAAATTTATTCTTTTGAGCTAATAATGCTCCCAAAGAATGGTCCGTAGCTCTCACATATAACAGGAAATATACTCCTGTTGCTAGAGCTAAAAGGATGGGCGGCTTTATGAGATATTCCTTAATCTCTTCGAAAGCTTTTTGACATGCATCATTCCAGATGAACGACACTCGTTTTTTCATCAGTCGTGTGAACGGTTAACATCTCCCAGATAAGTTTGATATGAACCTGCGAATATATGTTAGCCTTTCCTGCAGTCCTCTCAATTCTTTGAGATATCTGGGTGGTGACATATCTTGAATTGCTTTGATCTTGTCTGGATCAAGATGAATCGCTTGGGAAGTGACTACGAAGCCAAGAAATTTTCCACTGAAAACTCCCAGAAACGACTTTCTTGGGTTCATCTTAAGCTGGTGTTTCCACATAAGGTCAAACACCACTTTCAGATCATGAAGATGATTGTCCTTGCTTTTGTTTTTGATCGCTAGGTCATCTACGTAACATTCCACCATCTTCCGAAGATGTTCTTGGAATATAGTGTTCATGGCGCGTTGATATGTGGCGCCGACATTCTTTAAATTGAAGGGCATGACCGTGTAACAGTACACCCAATGGTGTTTAGAAATACGTATACTTCTCATCATTAGAATACATTTTAATTTCATTGTACCCTGAGGATCTATCCATGAACGACATCCGTTCATAGCCACAAGTTTTGTCAATCATGACGTCTGTAATGGGCAATGGAAATTTGTCTTTTGGGCATGCTTCGTTCAAGTCTCTAAAGTCGACGCAGACCCTAATTTTTTCATTTTTCTTAGTCACAGGAACTATATTTATGACCTAATCTGGATGTTTTTCTTCGCGAATGAAGACTGATTCAATTAATTTCTTGATTTTGGCTTCAATGGCTTCCATTATTTAAGGATGGAACTTTCATTATTGTTGTATGATAGGTTTCGCATCCGGTCAGATGATCAACTTGTGCATTGCCACTTTCGGGTCAAGTCCTGACATATCTTCATAGTTCCAGGCAAAAACATCAATGTATTCTTGAATGAGAAAAATCAACACTTCATTTTCTTTGGAAGATAAATTTTTACTTATAAATATGGATTTAGGATTAGTTTTGTTGCCCATATTTATTTGGATCAGTTTATCTTCAGTTGGAGGTTCACGTTATTCAAACTAAACTTCCTATTTTATATTTAGATGTTTTACCCAGGGATCATCCTTGATTGGTGGCGATTCTTCATCATCCTCTTCTTCCTAATCTGCAGAGACCATATTGATAGAGACTTCTCGAAAAATGACTCCAATACTTATATCTGAATCTTAGCATAACAATTCGGATGAATGAGTCTGCTGACACTCTTCAGAATTTGTTTCTGAGACATTTTCAGGAGTGGTAACATATCTCAAGCCCCTGCCAATTTTATCATAGTAATCTAACATTTTTTCTTTTGGAACAAAAGGTCAAAGTATAACTCTTCTTCTTTTTCTAAAATTCAACCACCTGCCTTTGGCTAGTTTATATTCCATGTTCTTCATCATTTTATGGGAATTTGCATTGTAATGGAAGAACTCAAGATTCTCCTATTCTTCCTTAGAGTCCAAATATTTTTCTTTATTGTTATAGTTTGCTTTTCCAAATAATATAGGTCTTTGACTTGTATATTTGGGGGGACTACAAAGACCGCTTCCTTGCATCTCCATCGTCATCACTGCATATACAAAAGGATAAACAGATGGATGCTTGGAATGATACTAAGGAGTATATTTTATCTAGTTGATCACTAACCACGTCAGTACTAGTACTTGAGGGCTCAGAAACAACACACCGCAAATAAGCAAACTCTATATCTTTATTAATTACCCACTTGCCATTAGAATTGGCGGTGTCTTTTACATCTAGGCCTTCAAGGCTTATTACAATGGGTTCAACCTCCCAATTTTCATCATCGGATCTCGAATCTTTAGATCCTGATTCAATATCGGCCTCATTGCCGCTATCTGATTCCTCTGGGACAGGTTGCTTAGCTGTTTCAAATGTGTTCTGATATAGCAGTGCATCGACAAAGTAGTTTTGAATCCCTTTAAAGGGTTGCTCTTCTTTCATCAGGGTTTTACTTCCCTTCTTTGTCCACATACTTCATACACTGGTAAAGTGTAGAAGGGACAATGATGTTGAAGTGAATCCACGACCTCTCAAGTAAGAGGTTGTAAGACGTGTCAATATCTATCACATAGTATGTGACCTCCATCTTTAGATCACCAATCTGGCATTTCAACTTTACTTTGCCCAAGGATTTACAATCATTAGCATTGAATCTGAAAATAGTTGTATTTGTTGATGCCAGTCTACTTATTGGGACCCCGAGATACCGCAACACTTTCCTTGGCATTACACTTAGAGCAGATCCAGGGTCGACTTGAATTCGGTCAATCATGGTTGACCCTATGTTGCTTTTGTAATACAAAGGCCGGTGATACTTGTTATTATTCACTTGCATATCTTCTGGAGAGAATGTAATGCAATGTACTTCTTGGAAGTCTGATGACAAGCTGCACAAGCTTCTTCTTTTTCTATTATTTTTGGAATTTGGGCCAGAAACACTTTGGATTCTTGTAGAGCCTCTCTCAAGGCTTCTCTGGTTTGTTTGGACAGCCTCAGGAGCTCGTACAAAGTGATTCTTGCAGGAATGTTGGCCAATTGTGCCAACACGTTGAATTAGAAAGGCTTCTTAGAACTTTCTGCTGGCTCTTTTTTCTTTCCTTTAAGAGCTTTATCGAACCTAAGCTCTTTCTACTTGTTCTTTTCTGGAGGCTGAGCTTCAACCACTTGAGCATAAATTTTCAAGTAGTTTTTTCCTGAACGAGTCCCAAAATATTTCTGTTAGTCTTAATTGACTGCCAACGATTCTTTGAGTTCCTCTTCTAAGTTCAAAACTTTGAATTCCTCTTCTAAGTTCAAAAGAGGACGAACTCCTGCGTCATCTTCAGGAACCACAGTGACAACAATGAAAGTGCGCGCCTTTCCTTTTGACTTCTTCTTAGATCAACTCGAAGTCCACTGCTCATCTTCAAAGAGGTTCGGATACACCCATAGTATCTCCCCTTTAGATGTTTCAAAAGGAGATAATTCTTTCTATTGTTCCTGATGAGGATTAGAATTTATGACCCTCATTGTGCCTTAAGGAATTGATTGAACTCCATCTTGAACAATTAATTATATTTAGTCTAGAGCATTTCAGAATTTGAAAGTCACGATGTTTGCTATCACCTTCTTCTGATCTTCTCATAGCTTGATGACATTGGCGTCCACCAGAGCCTGGATCTTGTCCTTTAGGATGTAACAATTCTTGGTAGGATGATCAATGATCCGATGATACATGCAGTAATTAGGATCGTTGACTTTTTCTTTTTCTTCAGATCGCTTCAACTCTAGTAACTTCAACATATTCTTTATCATGAGCAGATTAAAAATGGTAGTGGTATGCTCATCTTTAAAAGAATATTGTTCTGATAAACAAGTGATTGAGGAGGGGGTCCTTGGAGGAAGTTTAGTAGGGCTCGGAGCATCTATTGCCATCGTCTCTTTCCCTTTGGATCGGACGATTGAAGTTTTCTAGGATTGTTTCTTTTCTGTCTTCCTCCTTCAACTTCAATGCTCTGTGTAATTTCTTCAGTTTCTTCAGCTTGAAGCGAAAGGTCTTTCTAGGTAGAAGATTTTACAACCCTCATTATGGCGAGAACTTTGGTGGAGAGATTATACCTGCAGGTCTCCACTAAAGTCTTTTTAGGTGTCTAATGTGAACATCTTAAAGAATTATTCATGAATCTTTTGATAAAATCTCGAGCTAATTCCTCCTACTTTTGCTTTGTAGCAAGGAGTGATGGCATTGTGATCTCCATGTCATCTTCTTAGAATCTCGTCAGAAAAGCCTTTTCCATGTCGTTCTACGAGTTGATGGTTCCCGGCTCCAATATTCAGAACCATTCAAATGCTAGACCCGTGAGGGTACTAACAAAAACTCACATGATGATAGGGTCATTTCCGGTCAAATGGTCCGTCTATGATTTGAATTAGTAAAGGTGTTGATTGGGTGAACCTTTACCGTCGAAGGATTTGAGCTTTAAAGACTTGTAATTTTTTGAGAATGGTATACTTTTCCATTCCATCGGATAAGACCTTACGACCCTAGCTCTTTCAAATTGTTCTTATGCATAAGAACGTTGAGTTGATTTTGGATGCTCTCTATCAAGGTGGCATTTGGATTGCCTTCATGTTCTGAATTTCTGGATTGATGGTAAGAATGTTCAGAATGATTATCTTTTTCCTAGCGATGATCCTCATTGTCAGATCAGTGTTTTTGGGAAGAGTATGAGGTTCATCTTCTTTTCCCTTCCCTTTGTCCTTCTTCAGGTTGAGGGAACTTTTAGAAGAATATTCTTCTTTTGTTCTTCTTTCTCTCTTCGATCAGGAGTTGAAACATGTCCTTGATTTCATTTATGGTACCCTAATATTGTTGGATGATTTTGTCTTATTCATCCATCCTCTTCATTTCTTCTGAAGTTCCCTGCGTCATATGTGCAAAGGCAGACTCTTCAAGGATGAGTCTAAAGTCTATGATTCAGCTATAGCAGAGTTTTTAGTTTCCTCTTCTTTAGAGGAGACTCTAGCCATCTTCCTATAATCAAATGGTATTATCACTCCTTTCTTGAGTTGAATGTTTTGAAAAATACCCTGCATCTCACTGAACACACACTTCAAATCAGAGGAATGCTTGGAGTCTAATGAGTCTGTTCGAGAGATGTTCTTCATTTTTTTCCTTCTTTTTTCCCCTGAAATTTAGCATATTGGATGACATTTTGAGGTACTCTAGTTTAGAGAACTCTTGTTTGACGGCATGTCATCTTCTCTTTGATGGTTGGACTAGAGATGACGCAAGTCTATTGAAGACCGACAACTTTGTAGGAGTTATAATATAACAGCAATGGGAGAGTACTGTATTGATCAACTGTTCACAACTATAGTGAAGCTATTAGGATTTTTCTCTTTTCTTGTTGAAAAATTCCCTAAAATCCCCTATATTGGAACTCATTAGTTTGTTGGTAGGGGGAACTTTCCCTCCAAATAGTATCTCCGGGACAAGAGTTTATACTCCCTTGAAATTCCTAGGAGTAAATTTTACTCTATCCATAGCGGATGGAGGATGAGCTTTTGATGAAGCTGAGACTGAAGGTCCTTGAGCCTTAGAGACTAATTCTTTTTCATAAGCACGGGTCTGAGTGCCACGTTTTTCTGTTGGAAAGCGAATTTGAGATCCACGTCTGGATTTAGGAGCTTGAGTTTGTGGCCCCGTTTTACTTCAAAAATGCGGGTCTGTGGCCCACGTTTAGCATCTGAAACGTGACCTTGAGGTCTGCATTTTGTTTCAAGAACGCGAGTGTGGGTCCCGTGTTTAGTGTGTGAAACACGAATGTAAACTCCACATTTGTAATCGAAGATGTATTTGGTGGGCGAGCGGCGTTTCTTGTAGAAAACGCAGATGAACCCCCATTTGCATCTTGGTCTAGTTTCTTGTTGGGGACCACGACTTTGCTCTTTGGTCACCATACGCGAATTGGAGTTTTGCGTGGTTGTTCCATGACTATTGGTTTTTCTTTCATGGCTCGTCAGGTAGCATGAGCCTTGCTTCTTCTCATGTTCCTTCTCCTGGTGTGGGTGAGAACAAGCTTGTCTTCAATATCATCTCCTTGAAGATCAGAGAATGATCATTTTGCTTTATTGTTGCAAGAATCCTGATCTATTCTCTTTGAATTAATATGGGTCTTGAGCGGGATAGATCCAGAGCCATGTGTTGATGAAGAAGACACCTCTCCTTTGAGACTAGACTGGTCTAGGGAGCCCTTTGGCAGGACCATCATCTTGGAAGCCTCATTAGAGGCTATGTTATTTGAGATCTTGCGGCATTTCCGCAAGGATACTGGGCTCCCAAAGGAGAGAAATTCCTCGTATTTTTCTTAATCAAACTTAATGACGAGTGACTCGACCATGGTGTCAACCGAAACTTTATCGGATTGGGCTACAATCGTATCATTGAAAATGATAGGTGTCCCCAGTAGAGTCACCAATCTTCTGTTTGCTATAAAGTTTGAATTTTTTTTTAAAACTTCTCAATAAAATATTACAATATGAATGGTTTTCCGTTTACAGAAGAGGAAAAAAATGATTTCTTCTTTATTTAAAGCTGGGTTCGGTAGTAGCCGTGAACGACGATCTTGCTCTCCTTTGACGATCCGAACAAGTTTTGTAGTTGTCAGCTTTTCGCAAAGCTCTTGGATGCAAGGGCTCTGGATTCTTAGCACAAGTTCTTAGACGAAGATGATTCCGAGTAATCAAGTTTCTGTTTTTTATCACCAACTGATTAATCCCTTTCTTTGCCCAAATTTTGGCTATTTATAGAGATTTGGAGACTTTTGAATTGGTGTTAACGGTCCAATTAATGCCCTTCTTGATTGAGAATTAATTTTCTGTCTTTTAATCTGTTAGATTTGTGTTAAATCTCCATAATTTATAACTGACGTTTTTAATTCCATGAATTTATAGCTGAAACACGGATATTAGCTTTTAGATCCGCATTTTTGCTTCTGGTAGTTTGCCTGGCATACTTAGACCCGCGTTTGAAATTCACTGAATATGATTTTCCCCTCTCGAGACTTCAAAGTAAAAACGCGACCTTCTGGGGTTCGCATGTTGGTTGCACTTAGTTTCAATTATGAGCTTAGAAAAATTCAGATGCGGATCTCTCTATAATAGATGATATGCATTTTAACTCCCAGCACATGTCTTGCTTGATTAGACCCGCATTTGGGTGTAAATAAGAATAGTTTTTATCTTTTAAGAGTTTAGAATGAAAACATGACCCTCTGGAATTCGCGTTAATTTTATTTAGCTCTAATCGGAGCTCAGAAAATAGGTGAAATCGCAGATCTCTTTTTAATTGATGATTCGCGTTTTAATTTCCTAGCTGGATTCATGTTTTTGATTAAAGCATGGTCTTTGTGAGCCATGTTGCAGTCTCGTATTTGAGTCGCAGATTAGATTCGTGTTTTAATGCAACTTTAAAGGTCTGCACATATCATTCTTCGAGGCAAAAAGTGACCCTACGGGACCCATCTCTATCAGCTCAATTTGCAGGTCTTTCTAGACAAAGATCTGTGTTTTGGCTAACTTAAGAAATAAAACGTGACTATGTGATGATCGCGTTTTAGCCTTTCTTGGCTCTGAAACTCGGATCTTTTTATGATAGATGATCCATGTGTTAGCTAATTTTTGGCTAACATTATGAGTCCTTTTCTTTCTTTTTCTTGAAAATTTCACCAGCTAATGGTGAGCCAACTCTACCAGGGTTTGAGGAATTTCTGCAAGGACTATGTGAGCAATGAGAAGGCCATAACATGCGTTGATCTGCTATACTCTTATGGCCTGGTCTGCCTCTCATTGCACAGGGTTGATTCTGGTGAATTCCATGCTGTGCCAGACCTCCCCCACCTGTGACGATGTGAAGACATGAAGTGAGAGCACCAGTACCTAGTAGAAGCTAGAGAGCTGTTAATTGTTATACTGAATACAAATTCTTTAGTTGTTTCTCGACCATTGAAGTGATCGAATTTGGAGATGTATTCCATAACATCAGCGAGGCTAGTTTGGGCTCCACTTTGGTGTTTTCTAGTGATTATAGTGTGTCAGATCGTCCGAACTAGTGTACAGAAGCAGTAACGACTGTAAGTTAGCTCCTTACTTGCCTAGTCGATTTACTGGACAATTAGGATATGACTACTTATACGTGGGCAATCAAAACTACCGAGTTCACTATGTTGAGGGTTTAGTTGATGGGGCTCAGACATGGAGACATTTTCTAATTGGGTGTACTGGGGTTACATTTCGTCTTCCAGAGAAGCTCCCGAATTCAGAGACCACATTGAGCTTTTGCAAGTGGGATTTTAGTAGTAACACTGTGCGACTAGAGTACAACATGTATTTAATAAGGCTATCTCTGATCAATGACCGGTTCAGTCAGATAGCTGCCACTTGAAGGTCTTCTAGGGTTACTTGCTTCTCTGAGTATTTCATAAACAAGCATATCATCAAGAAGATGAGACAAGCATGGTCACCTATTGAGGAGCAGGTGATGATGGTGATGACGACAATGATGATGATCAAGATGAAGGCGATAATAGCAGGGTCTTCAGCGACATTGCAGCCACCCCGGCAGAGGTGTTGGAAGGGAAAGAGATTAGGGAGGAACTTGAAGCTCCCCTGGTGCTTTGCCAGAAGAGGAAAGCAACCTCTTCCTCAGATTCAGGAGAAGGAAAGGCTGACCAAAGGCCGACCAGCCAGCCGAGGAAGGCACTAGTGAGCCCTTGTCGAAGAAGCAGCAAAAACTCTAGCTGCTAACTCTGCAATGTCGTCGGAGCTACGCAGACCTAGAGTGATGAGCTGGTAGGAACAACTTCCCTCACAACTGCATAGATATTGTGTAAGCCGCCAGTGCTAACGTTACAGCCAGGGCCAAAGCCGTGGCCCCTTTTAGATGCTATGACTTTGGATCTCCTTCCTAGTTCGATTGCGGGCGATTCTCAAGGTCAGTCCTAGGGAGCAATAAGGGTAGAGCCGAACTAAGAGACTTCTGAGATGGTGGTTGAAATTTAGACCGAAGATGATTGCTCTGCTCAGGACACGTTGAGGATTGTGCCAGCACATCTTGATTCATCTAGAGTTGAAGTTGGAACCAGTGCTGGTCAACCTCCCATGGAAACCTCAGAGTTTGTGCATGCATCTCCTATATAGGGGGTTGTTTCAGAGCTAGTGGAGCCTATTCAAGGTACAATACACATAGGTGTTGAAGATAAGCCCATGGCCCAGAATGCAACGATCGAGGCTACGATTCCTGAGGCTTCCCAACCTTAAGCTGAGGAATGACACACTGAATCTACTGACCAAGGTCCTGATGAATTTAACTAAGGTATTCCTGCAGAGAGGAGAAATTTAGCAAATACGCACTGAAAGAAGAGAGGAGAAAGAAGAGAGGAGAAATAATGAAGAAAAGGAGAAGAGAGGAGGAAGAGAGAAGAAGAAGAGAGGAGGAAAATAGAAGAGGAAAAGAGAGGTAAAATGGTCAAATATTTAACTGTGTTAGAGAGGGGACTAAATTGTTGTAACTTATGAGATTTGGGGGCCAAAATCCTAAATATGAAGATTTGAGGGGCAAAATCATAATATATAAAGATTTGAGGGATAAACCAGTAAATACCCCAATAACAAAATACTTTAGATTTCTAAAGGAATGAGTTGTCTGTGCTACTGATACAAGGCTCTTGCAGTATAATTATCATAATCCAGTGGAAATCACTAAATCTTCTGTCCCAGCGGTACCTTCTGCAAATGAAACTGGCCCTTCTGCCCGCGCCCCATAAATGCACCTCCCTCCAACATTGTTCCACAGCCTGGGTCATTCCGGGACTTTGATGATTTAATGATGGGCGTCCTGTTCCCGCCACGATCAACCCCTGCATGCTTTCGCGCCTCCAACCTTGAAGGCCATCCACGACAACTTAATCAGAAAGGCTAAGGTTACATTTCAAGAGACCTTAGAGGGTTGCGTGGATACCATCCTTGATGACAATCGCCTCTCACTATATTCGTTGGTAGAGATACTATTGTCATCTATGTGCAGCATCACTATCCTAGCAAGTGCAGAGGAGTCGGCATCAACATTGGCTCTGGTCAGGGATTTTGTGGTGGCAGCTGTAGATTGGAAGAACTCCTACTGCAGACAAGGTAGAGGATGAGTTTCAGCGCACTGTGAAAGAGTCTTAGAAGACTAAGGCAACCATCATAAAGAAACATGAAACCGCAGCTCAATCACTGGAGGAGGCTAGTTCGGCCGACAAGGACTTGTCGGCAAAGATGAAGGTGGTTGACTTTGGGTTTAGTCCAGACAACTCAAAACCTTACTGATGCAAGGCAAGCTTTGGAGGAGCTGATCATGAAGGAGGTGCAAGCTTATGAGTCAAAGATCCAGAATTTAACTACCAAACGCTAAAAGATCGAAGGAAAACTTTAGCATTATCAGAATCTCGTGACACAGTTGGAGGCTCGACAGCAATCACTTCAAGCCAGATTTAGCCAAATCTCGGAGGGTTCGCCAGAGGAGTTGAGAAGGTTGGCAGAGGACAGGGCACAATCGGCTCAAGAGGAATTCAAACAGACAGCCAGGGCTAGACTTCAGTCCCTAAAACATCATACATTCCGCACTCTTTTATCTGGATACATTGTTTAGGCTGGGCTCTACACACACTTACTAATGTTTTTTTGGCTTGCCTTGAGAGGCTCTGTGGCTTTGCTACGGTTTATTTGCTACACACACACCCTTAATTTTTGCAATGGACACTTATTTTTAATTTCACTTCGGCAATGTTGGTTCCGCCAACTTATCTGGATGATGATGTTTTGATTAATGGTTTATTTAATTTTGTTTAGACTAGAAATTTGATGTTAAACTTGGATTTATAATATAAATTAACATCATGTCACCAGAGGTTTTATGTTGAACTTATAATTTGACATTATGTTGATTAGAGGTTTTGTATTAAATTTAGTCTCTGTGAATTTTTATCTAATAGAAGTGAATTATGTAACTTTTCATCAAAATTCTACATGTCGCTGGGGTATGTTTACATACTTAGCAACTATTTTAAATCCTCCAGAATCTTATTGTCTTCCTTTTGATTATGCAAGTGAAGTCTAAGAGATTTAATGTTGAACTTATTAGATTCTTCCCTATGTCACTTTACAGAGGTTTAGTGTTGAAATTAGCAAGCTTGGCGGACTTGGGCCTTCCAGAGCTTTAGTGTTAAACTTGGCAGGTTTGACAGATTTAAGTTTTTCATAAGCGAGTTCGGTGGACTTAGGATAGCAGCACCGGTTCAAGAAACACTTTGGCAAAGAAAACCGGGAGTGTCGTGCAAATTTAACTTGTCTTCTTTTTCTACTTTTCTTCTCTTTTTTTTTTTGGTAAAAAAATTATATAAAGGCTTAATGTATCAATGACCAGAGATGTAATGTCAACTTGGTACATAAATGATCAATAAATTTTCATTCTTGATTTGTCTATACGTTGGTGTACTTGACACTTTGCATGAAATTTGTAAATTGTTTTCGGTTTGTTTTGACTTCATGGGATTTTTACCAGGCCCCCAGCTATTAATGGGTTACATATGTTTTTACCAACTACTATTTGAATTGGCTAGCCATGTCATTCCCCTCAATATGGTTAGTTATCCAGAGTTTCTTCTGGGTTTACGACTCAAAATTTCTCTTTATCCGCAGTTGTAGAGACCTTAGATTAGTTTTCTCGAATCTATTTGTTGTCTGCAATTGACATTGCTGGCTGTAGACTTAGGTCAAAGGACTTGGCCATTTTAGTCTATCCCTCAAGAAGTAATTTAAGTATAGTATTTTTTTTTTTTAAGAATTTTCCACTGGCATCATCAGAACTTTGCCATCTGACTTAGCCAACCAGTAGGCTCCATTGGAATAAATTGATTTTATCATGTGCGGTCCTTCCCCTGTGGTTTAGAATTTGCCCTTAGATTATGTGTCATGATTATAGGGCGCTACACTATTAGGATATGGTCGCCTTACTTGAACACTCGTTTCTTTACTTTCCTTTTTGAAAGCTCTAGAAATCTGTGCCTGGTATTGATGCATTGTTGAGCCTGGAGTCATTTTTTGTCTAGCGCTCATAGGTCTTGAAGATGCAATTTGTGGTTATTTTAAGTGGCCATTTCCAATGTCAGTTCTGTGCAAAGTGATGGTATTTTAATTTCCAAAGATAAGATAGTTTCGTTATTGTATACCAGATAAAATGGCATAACATTCATAGGGGTCTGCATAGTAGTGCGATAGGCCTATAGAAATTTGCCAAGATTCTCATGCCAATCTCGTTTATTCTGCTTGACTAACTTCCTCAGCAGCTTGATCATGATTTTGTTAAAAGCTTTCGCCTGACCATTGACAACTGGATCGTTCGGAAACATCAAAAAGTCCAAAATTTTTCATCAGTTTCAACCTTGCTCCTAGTGTTCGAACTAGTCATTAATGGTCGACAATATGGGTACCCTTTTCAGTATGCATTGAGAACACTTTCATTTATTCTGAGCATCTCATCTTCTCTAGAGAAGCTAAAATCGAACGGATAGAATGGATGGTCCAATATAAGTCATTGATGCGATACTTTCAATTTTAAACTTGTCACATAACTATTAAAATGATTGGCTAACAAATTAAGGTCTATTATTGCGGATTATCCTCCAAGGAATGCCAAATTGGTAGATGATATGATTCTTAATGAACTTTACCACATCTAAGGCTTTGACTCTTTTGGTGCTATTGCTTCCGATCACTTTGAAAAGTAATCATAGTCGCTAAGATGTAATGATGACTTCGGACGAAGGAGGAGTAATGGGTCCTACTACATTGATCACCCACACTTCAAATGGCCAAGAAGCAGTTGTCGGATATAAATACTCCGATGCTTGGTGAATGTAGTCAGTATGAATTTGGCATGCATGATATCTCTTTGCATAGGCTATAGCATCTGATATCATCTTGGGCCATAATAATCCATTCATCTTACATGATCTCAGAGTTAAGGCCCTGGTTGATGTGCACTATACATGCCATCATGAGTTTCTTGTAGTGCGGCTTATGCTTCTTATTGAGACAAGCGACGAAGAAATATCCCATCAAAAGACTTACGATATAACATTTTAGTAACTGTATCATAAAAGAACCAATCTTCTCTCCTTTCAATGTAGGGTGCTTATTTTGGATCGGGAAGAATACCATATAGCACAAAGTCTATGAGCAGAAATCACTAATCTTTAGATTCCATGCTAGTTAAAACTTCTCAGTAGCATCCTTATTGATTTCTAGTACTTATTTTGAATGATACAAGTTTTAGCTACCCACTGAGACTTTTCTGCCAGGTGGTAGTACTAAGTAGATGCTAGAGATGCGAAGGCGTTGGCATGTGTATTATGTTTTTGGGGTATATAATCAATATAGAACCCCCTGAATTTCTCCGTCTAAACTATGGTAGCTTGATGGTAAGGGACTAATTTTTCATTTCTTACTACGTACTTACCTTTGACCTGGCTAACGATCAACTTCGAGTCACCGTAGGTTTCTAAGTACTTAAATCCCATTTTTTTGCAATTTGTAACCTGATAATGAGAGCGTTGTACTCAGCCACGTTGTTTGAACATCTCTCAATTAGTGAGTATGTATAGGGTAATTTTGTGGTGGTATATAGACTATTCCTATTCCGGTAATGATTTTCCTTTTGGCCCCATTCTTGCTATTCCATCAAAGAACATTTGCCATTCCCCATCTCTAGAAGTGGTGTTTGCTTCCACTATTTCATCTGGGATGACATATAATTCATAATTTTTAGGAACCGGATGATTAGCTAGAAAGTCTGCAATAACTTTTCATTTTATTGCCTCTTGAAGAACAAACTTCATGTCTATTGTGAGAGTAACAGTGCCTATTTGGCTAGTCTTGAGTTCAAGGAACCTGGTTGCATTGTTGGTATCCTCAAAGGGTTTACTTTGGATGTGACATGGGTTATTTGTCCTACCAAGTAATGCCTCATCTTCTGGATGGTAAAGTCTAGAGCTAAGCACTCTTTTTCAATAGGATTGTATCTGTGCTTAGCCTCAAACATTGTCCAATTGAGATAATAAATTGCTTTCTTATACCTTTTTCATTAGTCTAAGCAAGTAAAGCCCCAAAGTATGGTCCATCACTCTCACATATTAAATAAACGGTTTACCAGAGACCTGAGCTGTTAGCACTAGTGGATTAGTGAGGTATTGCTTGATGTCATTGAAGACTTTTTTGCACTCAGCATCCCACACAACGGACACACCATTCTTCATTACCTAAGAAAATGGTTGATATTTTCCAACTAAATTTTCGATGAAGCAGTGGATGTATGCCTAATACCCTTGCAAACCTCTAAGTTCTTTGATGTTTCTTTGAGGTGGCATTTCTTGAATTGCTTTTGCTTTGTCAAAATTTAGGTGAATTTCTTTCGAAGTCACTACAAATCTAAGAAATTTCCCACTTAAAACTCCTACGAAGGACTTGGTCGGATTTATTTTCAATTAATGGGCTCTCATCAAGTTGAATATTGTACACAAGTCTTTGACATGTCATTTTTATTCTTGCTTTTGATTGCATTGTCATCAATATAGCATTCTACAATCTTTTATAGATGATTGCAAAAAATCCCACAGTCATGGCTCATTGATATGTGGCTCCAGTATTTTTCAATCTGAAGGGCATGACAGTATTGCAGTATACCCCATGCGGTATTCAGAAGGATGTGTGTTTTTCGTTATTTGGACACATCTTTCTTTGGTTATTCCCAGAAAAACTGTCCATGAAGGACATTCTTTTGAAACTACACATGTTGTTTATTATAATATCCATAATAGGGAGTGGAAACACATCTTTTGGCATGCATCATTTTGACATCTAAAATCTATGCATACTCGGACTTTTACATTTTTCTTCATGTATGGTACAAAGTTAGCTAACCATTTAGGATGTTATTTTTCACGAATGAACCTGTAAGCTTTCAATTTTTTAACCTCGACTTCAATTTCTTGTTGCATCTCTGGTTTAAACTTTCATTGCTGTTGTTTTCCTCGTTAACCAATCAGGATATTGTTTTTCATGAATGAAACTGCAAGTTTTTAATTTCTTAACCTCGACTTTAATCGCTTGTTGCATCTCCAGTTTGAACTTTCCATGCAAAGACATTTATGTACTCATGAATGAGCTCGATTAAATTTTGCAGCTCATCCTGAGCTAGACTTTTGCTCATAAATATGGGCTTTGAATTTGGTCGTCCTCCATATTAATTTGAACCACTTGATCCTCTGTAGGAGGTTCTTGTTGTTCGAATCTCAATTCCCTATGAGCACCATTATCTAGGCCAATGACAGGGAATGATCTTTGTGTTTACATTCTTCATCACTTGTGTCAGTGGAGATTGATGTCATGCTCATTGATAGGTGTTTGAACATGTTACTTAATCCGAAATCATAATTGCAGTGTGATGGCGAGAATGATTGAAGAGGTGTGCTTTCAGAGGAGTCTTCTTGCATGACATCTATCTCTAGCTCAGAAGAGAAATAACCTGTAACACCCACTTTTTTGTCACGTCGTATTTTCAAATTTTAAAATTTATTAAAAATATTATTTTATTTTAAGAACATATTTTAATCATATGACACCCACCATACACCCAAATCAAACTATCTAATCAAGTAATCGTGAATGAGAAAACTAGTAGGATTAATTAATTCTCAAGATGAGAATCTATTTGGTTTTATTTAACCAATTGGATTCTAATTTGACTAGAAATTAAATATAAGTAGAAACCCAATCCAAATCCTAGTTGAGTTAGTAAAATAGATTAGCCTAATTAATATAGGATTCAACTCTCATCCAATTAATTGGATGTAGTTAATTTGGTTCCTATACCTATTAGGATTCAAATTCAAATTTGTTTCCTATATCTTTTAGGATTCCTATTAAAATTTGATTTTCATATCTTTTAGAATTCCTATTTAAAATTTGGTTTTCATATCTTTTAGGATTCCTATTTAAATTTAATTTTCATATCTTTTAGGATTGCTATTTAAGTTTGGGATTCTATCTTTAATTAGAATAATGAATTTGATTAGAGTTCATATTGGACTTTCCTATCATAAGTAGGAATAGGACTCTTAATTTCCTATAAATAGGCCCCTCAAATCCACTTTTCCTAAACAAAACGAAAAGAGAAGTAAGAGAGCAAAATATGAGAGATAAGAAGAGAAATAGAGAAAAAAAAGATAATAGAGTTCAACCAAGGAGAGTTTTTGAGAATCTTGGAAGACTTCCTCGCTTAGGCCAAAAACTTCATCCAAAATCAAGGCCAAGGTGAGTCCAGTGACTCACTATAAATATGTTAATGATTATATTTTATTTTAATTTGAGTTTTATAACTCATAAGTATGCTTTATCTTTTATATTTTCTGATTTATTTATTAAAAATTGAATTGTGTACTAGTTTAAAAGTATGATTTAAAGTGAGTCCTTTGACTCACTATAAACATGCTAATGATTATATTTTATTTTAATGTGAGTTTTATAACTCACTATAACATGCTACTGTTTATATTTTATTTTAAAGTTAGTCCAACTCATTCAAAGACATGCTATTAATTATACTTTATTTTCTATGTTCTCTGTTTTATTTTATTAAATTTTTAATTATATACATGAAAACTTAATGAATACCGAACAAAACATGATAAGACATGATTGCTATAATATGTGATAGGTGATAGAATATTAATCACTAAACTATTTCTTAATATTACTACTACTGTTACTGAATACTGAATTTTATTAATGATCATAAATCCATATAATGAACTGAATTTACTAAACTGAACAACTGACACTAAAATTGATATGAAATTGACATACACTGGGTTTATGGAAGAAATTGAGGATCCATATGATTTGATGGCTGAACGTAACTGCGCCACTGTTTTCCATTTTTGGGAGGATCGAGATAGGCTCCGATCAAAACTGTCACTGTTTCCCTTTTAGGAGAATTAGGATAGGCTCCGATCAACTTACTGTTCCGTTTTTCCGGGGGTATACGGGGATGCGTTCAGACCAGCCAAGTTCATATTTTCCTAAATTTCTAAATACCATAATTAAAATATATTAACTGAAAGATTAATAATAAATCATCTAATATGTTAAGATTTGAGATTTCTTACTTATTTTAATTATACTGACTTTTTTGTATTGCCGAGATATTTTTGTTTCATATGTTTCTATTATATATATATTTTTGGATCGCTTTACTGACGATCCTGCTTATGCATGGCCAGATGCAGATTATTACTTAAAGGTAGACTCACCGGAGACAAAACATGATATAATATATTTTTAGAAGCAGGCGAAACTACAAAATTGATGGCCTTTCTAGTTTATTATTTTCTTACTGAATATTATGTAAGGAGGAAAAATATTATTATTTTAAATAAAACTTTATTGTTTATTTTTATATTTTGCCCATATTTCTGCTGTATTGTAACTATAATGTTTGTCGAGTTATCATTCGACGCCGAGCATTTTCAGCTTTCCACACTACAAAAAGTGGGGTGTTACATAACCTATTTGGCACACACGACTATATGGGAGTTTTTCCTCTGCAGTTGAAGCACAATCCTTCGCCCTTAGTGAGATCGTATGATATCATTTTCATCATTTTATGAGAATTTGGCCCATAATAGTCAAACTGTGGGATATTTGATCCTTCACTGGAGCTATTAAGAGTTGATTTTGGCTTTTTAAATGTCAATTTTCCATAATAATAGGGTAATAGTTCTGCTTAGCTTGTACAACAAACATGGCACCAATAGCATCGCCTATTAATTAATTTGTTAAATTTGAGTAGATCGGTACGTGCAGTGTTGGTGTCTTGTTAAGTTTCTTAATTTGAATATTCTCATCATCAGATGTATCATTAGAAGTAGATAAGATATACTTAAAAGCATGATTTTCATTAAGTACCCATTCGTCTTCATCATCAACGTCTAGGTTAATATTTTCATCATTTAACTCAATTACAAAAGGATTTAAATCGACCGAAGCATTCTTCGAGCTTTCATCTAGCTCCTAATCCATTTCATTGCCATCATTAGTTTCATCCTCTTGTTCATCCCAGTAGAGATGAAATAATTCTCTACCCCCTTAAGCGGCTAGCATTCAGCGTAAACCATTTTGACCACTCCTTATTTATCCACATATCCCAGACATTAATGAAGGGTGAAATGGACGATGAGGTTGGAGTGAAACCATGGTCATCCCAACAGGAGATTGTAGAAAGTGTCTGTATCAATTAGCAGAGAATGTAGCCATTGCGAAAACAAAACAAAAGAAATTTTATTTGGATATTTTTTAATCATCATGAGGAATATAATCGAGATTTCTAGGGAGTGTGATGATGGAAGTATGATCAGAGTGACTCTTTTTACTTCCATTGACTATCTGGTAAAAAATCTTTATTGAACTGAAACTCTCTCTATATGATCTTTTTGGGTTTAATTTTTCAGTCCCCTTTTATCTATGTACTCAGAGTAGTTTTATAGCTTAAGTGGTTGTAACTGTTTCTTGATTTATGGAAGATTGTGGTAGAACTACCCCATAACCTTATTTAAAGGATCATAGTAGAGCTGCACTATAATTTGATCTGTTCGAATAACTGCCCATCAACGAGGATGAGATGTCCTCGTTGGCAGAGCTGGCTACTTTGATTGGCAAGGTCGGCATGTCTTCTTTGGCGAACTTAATTTTAGTCATTTGTCATGATTGTTTTAGGTATTTATTTTCTTCAGTCTGGCGAAGATGAGATGTCTTTGCTGAGGAGGTGGATTTTGTCTCTGGAAGCCTTTACATTGGTCTTAGTTGACAATAAATTTTGCTTCATTTGCGAGGTTGGGATTTCTCAGTTTGGTTAAGAAACTTTCTTTACAACGAGCTTGGGATCTTTTGTGTAGTGAGGATAGTCATTAATTAGACTCGTAATGTCACCAACTCAGCATGATGATATGCCACTTTTCTTCGATTAGTCTTAATCAGCGATAGGCAAATTTTACCTCCTACAAGACCCCCTTCGAATTTCTCGAAAGGTATGGAGTTTGTTGTCTTTCAGAATACTTTGAATCTCATATCTTCCGACTCTTGCAGGATTTTGATTGGGATTTTGAATTTTTAAATTTCTGTTATGAGCCTCAAATCGCGATCATTGGTTTGAGAAGAAGTGTTCTGATCCACCGTTCCTTTTTTGTGGTAAATGACAGCCGTAAAAACTATTCTGCAATTAATGCAATCATCTCGCCTGCCATATGAGATGATTATGCTTCAAGCCTTACCCAAAGGGTAGAAAAACTCTAGGCGGTGACTCTCTAACTTTGAATTAGAATTTGTTTGTCATTATTCTTCTTCGACCCTATGAATTTCTTAGATAATTGGAAAGTTTTGGTTTTCCATTTCTATGGCACCAAAAAGAACTTCCAAGGGCAAGAAAATGGCTAGTAGCTTGCAAGCCATGACTGAAACACGGATTGTAATGACTCCTCCACCTTCTACTGGTAAGATTTTTCTTTTTCTCATTGACATCAATTTCTTGAATTAATTTTGATTGAATCCATCTTAGGACCAATATTGCTATACAATGTTTTGATCTAACAGTGGCTATTCAATTTTGAAGCCATTGTTAGGCTTTTTCTTTACTGTTTTATTGGTGATGACAGCCCTATGGCTAATAAGGGATATATACTTTTTTATTTCTCGCCATCACTGCTAATTGTTTCTTTCGATGTCCGACAAACTGGGCAAGCTTTTTTGGTGCAGCGGCCTGTTGGAGCTTTTGCCAACTCAAGCGACAATGCTAAATTGCAGTTTGAAGGAGATATATATTTGTATAGAGATCCTGATGACTCGGATATAATCAACTTGATTCAATAGGGTGATCCCACCACTCCTCGCAAAATTTATTACCAGCATCAAGTTTGCTGGTTCTGATGGAAGGAGATTGGATTATCCTCATTTTGTCTTCGATGACGTTGTTAATCTTGAGGATACTCATGTCGTTGAGCTGACTCCTTGGTATTATGATTGAGAAGGTGTAGTATATGCTCTTCTTCCTTTAGAGTGTCATCATTCTCAGTTACAGAGGATCGAGTGATGAAATGGGATTTTACAATAAACAATAAGGCAAGATTATCTCCTGATTGGGCGATTCACCAAAGGGGGACGCGATTTTGTTCAAAATAGTTCCTTAACCAAAGTGACGGGTTTACTTCCAGGAGTAATTGCCTGGAATATTCCAGTGATCGAGGAACCAGTGATGGTCAGAAGTTTCAAGAAAGAACTAACCAGATCCGGGAGTAATTACCTTGTCGAGTATTTCTGCACACCCAGTTAGATTAATTCCGGAAAGACTAATTGGTGGGTGCGCCTTGCTATCTTTATTTTGGATAAGTATGCAACAAGATTGCACAAACTTGGTTTGTACCGAGCCATATAGACTACCCAATACGGGATTAGCAATAACCCTGTCCAGTTCTTTGCTTTGTTGGAGATGTACACTCCATCTTATGGTACTTTCTTTACACCTAACGGCAAGCTTGGTATCGAGCTCTGTGAAACATGGATTGTATCACGATTATTGATGTGGGACTATCCTTATGATGAGTATTTTCCAACGCTGCAAGAACTGAATGCTTCAGTGTACGTGATGTTGTGAAAATTTGTCTGCCATTTCCACATTGAGTTGATGTAATTGGGTCAAAGGGGATTTTGTTTGGCATAAGAAGTGGGTGGAATATTTCTTTACTAATCTTGATGGACAGAAGCCAGTTGCTATCAACAGTGTGCCCGCAGTCGAGAAGTTTAAGAAGCATTTGGAACAATTTAATGTTCCTGAGAGAGAGGTAGATGAAGAAGAAAGTCTTTCTATAAGCACTGTCCTCCTTAGGTACCATCATTAGGCCAACATTGATTTGACACATAGTATGATTCTAGGCAGTTACTTGGCATTATGGTTGAAAAGCTGCATAGTTACTTCTGCACCTAGAGAGTGTCTTACTTTGAACAATCTCTATCATATTGTTTTGCTAGCCAATGAACGATCTTTGGGCCTACTCCTAGCCATGATCTGTAGGATCCACGGGGGAGGGCTTTTTGTCAGCATTTTATCAGATGATAGAAGGAAGTCGTAGGTCAAAATTCCACACACCTACTTAATGGCATGGTTCGCAACCCATTGCGAAGGGTTGATGACTGGCGAAGCCGATGCTAACAAGAAGCATATTTCCACTCTTTGACAATTTGAAAGTAGGCGGTGGAAATAACAATATACATTGGAAACAAGGAAGGCTGTGGAGCACACAACACCTATAGGCTCTTCTGATTCTTTCCTAACATAAATGCAGTTGATCATGGGGGTGCCTTTTGTGACCTGGGTTCATTGCCAGCTGGAATATTCTAGTGGCTGCAATGTATCCACCCCCTCACATTTGGTGTACCACGGTGATGGTTTTTGTGAGCTAGCACCATACTTTCCGAGTCGGTTTGCTAGGAATTTTGGCTATGACTAACTATATGTGGGTAATCCTTATAGGGCTTTATCGCACGATAGCAGCTTAGTCGATGGTGCCAAGGCTTGGAAGCACTTTATTATGGCTTCTACTAGCGCCATTTTTCGAAGGCCAACTGGGGATCCTTCACTGTTGACAATTTTGCTTTTTGTTGGTGGTATAGTGAAAGTAATACCACTGCATCAAAGTACGATCTTAATTATATTGCGCTGGTGTGCACATAGGCTATGCTAAAACTGTGGCTTAACGCAAAACCCCTAAGCTTGCGGGGTTCAAAGAGTACTTGAAGAATCTACCTTATCTTAGACTGTGTTAAGAAGAGGTCTCTTCCAGTGAGGGTGAAGAGCAAGATGAAGGACCGGAGGATGAGGCTGCAGTCACTACAACTCAACAAGTAGGGAAAGGTTAAAGTGATGCACTAAAAGAAGATTTCAATGATAGTACCTTAGTGTGCCTTGCCACCCGAAAGAGAAAGGTGAGAGTTGATGATTCCAGTAATCCAATTCCTATAACTGTCGCTGCTGGGAGATGTACCACCAGCCTCCACTAGTGATGTGCCCCAGGTTACCAGTAGTGTTGGCATTGCTTTGCCACTCAACCCTTACCTCAAGTTTTCGTGGCTGCGACTACTAGTATTTTCCCACCACCAAGGTTGAAAAAGAAGCGAGTGGCTTGTGTGTTAGGTCAAGCCCTTCAACTGCCTTCCATATTGGCAATAATTGCAGCATTGGGAAGGATTACCACACTTAGTCAAGTATGGACAAGGCTTTAAAGGAAGCTGCACAAGCTAATGTTGCCGTAAGGGAAAATGTGGTAACTCTCCTAAATTTTATGACTTTTGATCCCTTACTCTTTTCTCCTAATTCTTCCAATTTTCATGTTGACAAGCTTACTTTATCTTTACCTGGTGAAACTGCAGCTGATGTGAACAAGTATACGTCCATAGTTGCAGGAGACATGGGCGTGGCTGCAAGCAATGAGTATTTACAGCTTTCTTCAAATGCTCCTCCTATCACTCCTGATGCGGTTATCGCACCGGCTCATAATCCTCTATGAGCATAATCCTTCATCTTTGGGGAGATCATATCCCATCACTCTCATCATTTTATAAGAGTTTATCCCATAGCAATCAAATTATGGGACATCTGAGTCTTCATTTGAACTACTGGGAACTAACTTAGGCCTGTGGGTAGCTTTTTTGATTCAAACATGATAGGACACTGGTTATGCCTAGCTCATACAATGAAACATAGCACCCGTTTTGTTCCTAATGAGTTGGTTTATTGCGTTTGAGTAGATTGATATATGTAATACCAATATCTTGTTAAGTTTCTTAATTATCACATTCTCAGTTTCTGATATATCATCAAAATTAGATAAGACATACTTAAAAGCGATATCCTTATTAAGGATCCATTCGCTTTCATTGTTGGCATTTGGGTTAATATTTACATCATTTAGACCGATTATAAGATGATTCAATTCAACTAAAGCTTTATCTGAGCCATCGTCTGGCTCTGAATCTACTCCATTGCCATCCTCTGGTTCCTCTTGGTAGAGAATTGCATCGATGAAATAGTTTTCTACTCTCTTGAATGGTTGCTTTTCTGTATGTACTACTTTAACCACCCCCTGTTTGTTCGCGTTCTTCAAGCACTGATGAAGGGTGAATGGAACAATCAGCCGATCAAGTTAGAATGAATCCATAGTTATCCCAACAGAATATTGTAGGAGGTCTGAATATTGACAACGTGGCAAGTCACCTCTGTCTTAAGATTTCCAATTTGATAGTTTAGGCTAATATTTCCAGAGGTCTACTACTCTGAGTGTTGAATCCATGGATAGTTGTGGTAGTTGTCACCAACTTATGGATTGGAATGCGAACAACTGAAGTAGGTAGACTGGAATGATGCTGAGGGTAGAGCATAGATCAATCAGTATTCTCTTGACTTTGGTCAATCCAATACATCCTGTGTAATAGAGTGGGTGATCTTAGTCTGAACTTTTAACCAATATATTTTCAAGAGTGAAGGTTATACTTGGTATGATTGAGACTTGATAGCACTGATAATGTTGACATTCTACTTCTGTCGAGAATGGGATCTGAGTCAAGAATGATCAGAATTAGCTAGGGTTTCTCTAAGAGCATCTCTAGTGTCTTTGAAAAAGCACAGTAACTCATGCATAGTAATGCATGCTAGAATATTTGCCAACTTTGCCAAAATATCAAACTTGAAGGAGCAGCCAAATTCTCAGCTTCTCTCTTTCATAAGGATTTGTCAAAGCTGACCTTTTTATGCTTACTTTTGTTGAGAGGCGGCTCAGGTGCTGACGAAGGAGGTGCCGGATCCATAGAATGAGGTATTGGTAGCTTGCTGGGGTTAGTCACGTCATATTATTTCGAATACGCTTTCCCTGACCGAGTAACTCTGGCTAGGACAGGATCTGCTAGTAAGATAATTTGATCTTCTTCAAAGTCAGTAAGCAAATTGGTTGAGATGGCATATTTCCTGGTACCCAGAAAAATGACATGATAACCCAACTTCTTCTTCATTCTTTTCTTCTTCTTAGAAATGATTGTGGTCCATTGTCCTCCTTCAACGAGAGTTTCTCTATTTGGTGTAGGAATAGGTACCAAACCTTGAGTTTGCAGAGTGTGTGGTTCTATATTGAGTATCACGTAATCACCTTAGGGACCATGACTCCATTTGGTATATCTACTTTTGGTAATTCTCAACTGATTGGAGGGATACCATGTTTGTGGTCATTTGCTTAATTTTATCATTCAAGCGGAGTACTCCCGTCTTGACCAGATCTTAAAATTTATCATTAAGGATAAAGCAATTCTTAGTAGGATGTCTTATGATCCTATAAGTGGCAATACTTGGGGTTTTTTGTACACCTCACTTCCTCAGGCCTTTTGGGTTTAGGTAGCTCAATCCTGTTGTTGTTAACTAATATGTTAAAGATTTTTAGCACCTATTCATCTTTAAACGAGTATTCTTTCTGTGCTTGTTGTGATAGTGTAGTACTATGTCAGAGAGATGAACTCTTCTTGGGCTTTGTAAGTGTATCTATCGCCAACACATTGTTCTTTTTGAACTTGGAAGGTGGAGTGCACGTTGTTGTAGCCTCTGCCTGCTGTTTGCCTTTGTCGTTGAATGAGAGTCTTGAGATTGATTTCTTAATAATCTCAACTAGTTCTTGTATCTTTTTCAATGTATGGCATGGACTGCGCCCATGTTGGTTTCAATATCTGTACGGAGATTATGCCTACATGTTTGTAGTAGCATGGAAAGAGGCATGCTTTCAGGACATCTAAGAAAAAGATTTCTGAAACTCTTAATGAAATCCTTTACGGACTCGCATTTCTTCTACTTTTCTTCAATGAGATTAGGCATGGATACTTTAGTATTATTCTCATAAAAACGAACAACGAATCGAGCTACTAAGTCTGCTCATGAGTTGATGGACCCAACCGGCAAAGTCCGGAACCAATCAACAAATAGTCAAGTCATCAATGCATCATTGCTCATAGCATCCGAATAAGCGAATGAATATGGTAAATGTGTTGATTGGAAGAGCTCTTCTCATGGTACTTATCGATATTAGACGCTCGATAAGTCTCGGAAAAAGGAACAAAATCCCATTCAGGCGGATAAAGATGCACTATCTCTACTTTTTGCAAGGCATCTTTATGAGTAGACATCTAATTTAGTTTGGATATCTTCTAACATTTTATTTTTTGTAATTTTCTCGTCTAGTAGGAGCCGGTTCCTTCTTCCTTATCTTTAGAACCATCATTTTATTTGCTTTTGTTTTCGAACCTCCCGGATAAACATTTTTCGGTACTATTTTGACCTTCCCAAGGAAGGTGATTTCTAAGCGATTGTAGTTGCACCAATATGGCATCCATCATCGCTTTCTTTTGTTCAAAGATCATTTGTTATTCTTGAACTAGTTCTTCTTGATTTTTGAGCCTTTGGAGAAGGCCACCCATCTCGTCTCTGATTGTATTGTGTAATATCCCAAAATTTGTACTTCTCATATCTTTTTTTTGAGCCCGATGGTGCCAAATTAGAGTTACCGCATGTCAATTTAGATACCGAAATAACTTTCGATAGCATGACTTTAAATCCGTAACTCCAAATGATATTCGGTCTTCGCGGTTAATAGTTTTCTAACATTCATAATTTTTAGAAATTTTTTGAGAAACTTGAAAATATTCCTGAATTTTGGTAATTTCAAAATATTAAATTATTTTTCTAATTACTTCAAAATTTTATTTCTGCCATTTTGGAAATCGAAATGACAAGCGGATAATTTTCTGGTATTTTTCTCATTGAGCACTGTGTTCTGTATTAATTTGGTAGGTCCAAATATTTATCAAAATGGAAATAATAAAATACTAAATAAATTAAAAGTTAAATTACAATTTCTCTGTGTACACATCTTAAACAAAATTTCTAAGGGCACCTCCACTTAAGTTGGCAATGAGTTGCCTACACCAGATTTAGGGTGGCATGATTCTTAACCAGGTGTCATGTGGAGAGAAATTTCCTTAGGAATAAGCAATAAGGTATAGGAATTTTAGGATTAATATAAAGTCCTCAATCTTTCATTCAAAGAGAAATGTGAAATTTTAGTTTCTTCATACCACGGAGCTGCAGCTGAAGAGAAATAGTGACTAAAGAGTTTCTTTAGCAACTCAAGGCAAAAGCAAAAAAAAAATAATAATAAAGAAAGAAAGGAGAAAAAAATAAAAGAAAACAAAAGGAAGAAAAATCCAATTAAGTACACTATCCTCAATTTCCTTTCCATTCTCTCCTCTGTAAAATAAAGCAAGGGAATCATTATATAGTAAGAACATATGAATTATTGCTCTGTCATATACTGTAAGTTTGGATTGATAAGTTCTGATAGTACTAACAAAGCTTAACTTCTTTCATCTTGTATATACACTATTTTAATTTCAAAAATTTACTAGACATCCATGCTCTTCCACAAATTTTATATCCATATGCAACCGGTCCTTGTTCATAAATTTTCCAAATTATCTACTTTAGTTGGCAGGACATGTACCTAAATGTATTATCCTCTACATGATTATTGTTCTTATAGTTCTAACTCATATATTCTAATATAATGATAGAAAGAAAATTGAAAATAGAAATTATTGAATCCTATGTGCTCAAAATTTTGCAATCTTTTGCAAGGTAGCAATCATTTAGTTAAACAATTATTTCTATAATAGCTTCCCAACTTTTGAGCATTCTATATAGTCAAGTGCAATCAGCTGTTTAATTTGTCAGTATTACTCCTTTAATACATGTTAAGAAAATTCTGTTGTTAAGTGCGGCTCAACCTATAACTAGTTCTGACGTTATTTCCTTGAAAGAGGATCCTTTGTTCCATACTATTACATATTTTCATAAAGAAAAAAAATGACATGTAATATTTGCATAAAATTCAAGGGTGAAGTTCTTATATAGTATGAATATTTAAAGGTTATCAGGTTTATAAGTTGAAGGCCTATGACAATGTTCGCATACAAAATAAAAAATAAAATAAAATGAAGTACACAATACACACACACACAATAAATAAATAAAAAGATTTATTAGGTTGGATGCCTAAATCATCCAATTTAATCTTGACATTGTAGCATGACATATAACAATGTTTGTAACATGATAATGAGCATAGTGACAGGATAAGGATATACAATATAGTAACATTGTGTTTACATGATTCAGTAATGAATTGTTAATAATATTGTAGATAATGGAGATGTACATGTATAAGGGAATGAACAAATCATAACATGATTTCTTTACAGGACCATGTCTATTATGTATTATGACCTCGAGGATATGGAGAAGTTATATGATGGATAAGAGTCATGTTGTATAAAAATTAATGTAATGTTGAGGCCGAGATTATTTTACTGCAGTGGCATCGGTGATACTTAGTGATAGTTAATTCCTAGTGTAGGATATCAATTACTATAATATAGTACAGGGACTCAATGATAATACCTAGTGGTATGACATAGTTTAGCACCATGTGATTGAGGCCAAGACCCGGATATATACGAGCAATTATGCGATAATAGAGAATAGTGTTATCTTATTTATTAATATAGTTTCTATGACTAACTTGGACGATGACTGGGACTAATATAATACATGATCAATATACATAGAATAATTGTTTTATTACGTTTATTTATTTACTTATACTTTCTTTTATGCTTAATTTTATATGTTCACGACTAATATTGGCATGAGCATGTCCACATGCACTAGAACTCTTATACTATAATAGTACACCTTTTTCTCTCCTTAAAGTGTTACTTGCTGGGTTTAATCCCCTAGATTCTGAGCCGAGATATTGAGGAAGTGGAGGGGGAGTCTGCACCAGTCGAAAATTCATACTTCATTGATCAAACTGAACATCAGTAAGAGGTAGATTTACTATCATAATCTTATATATATTGTTCATATTTTATTTTGTTGGGCACTGTTTCTTATTTTGATTCTTTTGTTGTACAACCTAGAACTACAATCTAGAACAGTGTGCCCTTTCATTTAATCAATCTCGTATTTTATAAATGTAACTTCAGTTTCAGACATATTATTTATTTATCTATTGTGGTAATATTTATGGATGTTCTAAGATCATATGATTATTGGGTAATTTAGTGCAAATTTTAAGTAGCATCCTCCGGTTTGGGAAGCATCTGAAAAACAGAGACGCTATACTTTGGCAGAGGCACCCTGAGACTGAGAGGAGCTTGCGGTTTCTGATGAAGCGTATGCTGAGTGTTCTTCATGATCACTTTCCTCTTCTTGTGATTGACTGCGATGGGGAAACTAACCGACTTGCTGCTGCTGATCGGGTTCTCGATTGCGTATTGTGGTAGATCCCTTTAGCCTCCGTGGCTGACTGGTTTTCAGAAGGTGAATCTACACATGTCACCGCTAGTGTGGGGTTGCCACATCCCACCATATTAACTATGGCATGGGCAAGCTCAGTTTCTTTTCAAGTTTTTTCAAATTGTATCGAGACTTCTCTGGGATTGACACTACCGAACGGAGAGTCAGTGAAGTAAATGACAACTAGCTAAACATTGACGGTTTGGTCAGTGGATTCAAGGTCTATCGAGCCTAAAAATTCTAGTTGAGATGCTCCCTCAAATCCGAGGTTGGTGCAAAAGGCATTTATGAAGATATCATCCTCAACTTGCGCTTGTTGGTTATGGAATGATCTCCTTCGATATTTTCGGTCGAGCAGCAAATTGTTAGTCTGCGCTCACTGGACTTCTAAATTTTGTTCAATGCTCATTATTGATTCGAATCCTCTGAAGCCAAGAAATTATACAGAGGGTGATGTCTTACTCAGTGCTCAAGCTATAACTTCAAGACATTTCTCTATATCGTTGCGGGGTTTACTATCACCAGGGCACTTGTAGTTATGTCCTGCTTCCTGGCCATCAATCTAGCAATGATAGTCTGGTAGAATACCTACTTTCGATCTTTATTTCTCAGAGGAATAGCAGATCTATTGACAGGGAGGATCGATGACTCATTGGTAATGGGTGAGGCCGTACCATTGGAAGTATGTCGATGATTTGCTGAGCATGATCATGGCATCAGCCTCTTCAATTATGATGAATCGGGATCCTACCCTGTAGTGACAGGCATTCTTAGCCATGCTGGGTGTGTGTCGCCTTCCTCAAGGGAGAGAAAGTGACCTTCCTTGCTGCACGGAAGGTATTCATAAGTTTGTCCGAGAGAGAGTTAGTACGGAGAAATTTTTCATACTTTTCCAATTGAACTCGATCACCAGGGTGTCAATGGTGGCGCCGACAACCACTTCACAAAATTGTGAGACGTCCTTAGCGAAGTCATTAGCTTGTTTCTATTGTTTACAATATTAGCAGAGAATGCAGCTACTGCAAAAACAAAACAAAAGAAATTTTATTTGGATATTTGGAATTGTACACTCAAGATGTTTTTTAGTAATCACAAGAACTACAATCAAGATTACTGGGGAATGTGACGATGGAAGGATGATCACAGTGACCATTTTTACTTCTGTTGACTATCCAGTGAAGACTCTTTATTGAACTTGAGCTCTCTCTATATGATCTTTTTGGATTTAATTTTCCAATTCCTTTTTATCCACATACTCAGAGTAGTTTTATGCCCTGAGCAGTTGTACCGTTCCCTTTATTTATGAAAGATTGTGGTGGAACTATACTACGATATGATCCAAGGGATCATAATGGAACTACACCACGATTTGATCAGTTTGAATGACCACTCGCCAGCTAGGATGAAATGTCTTCGTTGGCGGAACTGACTCATTTAGTTGGCGATGTTGGCATGTCTTCTTTGGCGAAGTTGATTTTAGCCATTTGTTATGACTGTCTTAGGTTTTTGTTTTTTTTAGATTGGCGAGGATGAGATGTTTTCACTGACGAGATGGACTTCGTCTCTGGAAACCTTTAGACTGGTCCTAATTGGCTAGAAATTTTGCTTCATTTGGTAAGATTGGGACCCCTCAATTTGGTGAAGAAACTTTTTGTACGATGAGTCTGGGATTTCTTGTCATTGATTTGATTTATCCTTTGTCAACTCAGCATAATGACATGTCACTTTCTTTCGGTTGATCTTGATCAGCGGTGGGCAAATTTTACCTCCTACAAACTCCATCTCAAGATTGCCAAATTGACATTTTAGGCATATCTTTCCCACGGGCTGGTTATGTTGAGCGTTAAGGCCGTGGATTGTGGTGGTCCTTACAGCCAACTTGCAGACTGTGATGCAAAGGAATTGCATCAGGCATACTGGTGTGATGCTCAGGGTTGAGTCAGGGTCAATTAGTACTTTTTCAAGATTTGTTGACCTGATGTATCCCATGTAGTAGAGTGGTCGGTCATGATTGGGATTCTTAACCAGCATATTTTCACGTGCAGTAGAGTGGCAGTCAAGATTGGGATTATTAATCAGCATATTTTCAAGAATGAAAGTTATGCTCAGTAAAGAGGAGACTTAATGACAGTGGCAATGTTGGCGCTCCACTACCACCGTAGTGGAACATGGTAATAAATGACTCATAGTTGGTCAAATCTTCTTTGAGCGTATCTTTGCTTCTTTGGTGAGACGCAACAATTTATGCATGATGATGCATGCTAGAATGTTAGCTAACTACACCAAGATGTTGAATTTGAAGGGAGAAGTCAAGTCTTCTGCTGCTCGCTTCACAATGACTTGTCGAACCTGATCTCCTTAGACTTAGTTTTATCCAATGAAGATTTGGGTACTGACAATGATGTTAACAATTTCTTAGAAGGATTCGATTGTTGTTCAGTAGCGTTGACTGTATCATATTGCTTGAGATATGGCTTTCCTAATAAGGTACTTCCGGCGAAAGCTAGATCTTCCATCAGGATAACTTGCACCTCGTCCAATTTAGTGAGCAAACCAATGGAAGTATTGCAGTCATCTGCTATAAGGGATAGGACATGGTAATCCAAGTCATTTTTCATCTTTTACTTTTTTCGAGATGACTGTGGTCCATTATTCATCCTTAACAAGGTTGGGATGGACCCACATCAATCTTCCTTGTCTGGTAGAGATGGGCATTAAGCCCTAGGCTTGGAGATGGTGTGGGTTTGTGTTAACCATCCGCATCACCACTTTGGGAACCATCACTCTGCTTGGCACTTTCACCCCGGGTAGTTCCTTGCCAAACTATAGTGAGATCATGTTTGTGGCGGCCTTCTTCTTTTCCTTACTTAGGCGGTGTACATCTACATCTACCAAAACTTTGATTTTATCTTTGAGGATAAAGAAATCCTTTATAGGATGGCTTATTATCATATGATAATGGCAGTACTCGGCATCTTTTGTTCACCCCACCTCCTCTGGCCTCATAGGCTCAGGTAACTCGATTTTTTTTGCTATTGACTAACATGTTGAATATCTCAAGCTCCTGGCTATCCTTAAACAAGTACTTCTTTTATGCTCGTTGGACCAAAAAAGGTGTTCTGTCAAGGTGGTGGATTTCTTTTAGGTTAGATGGGTGTGTCCACTACTAAAAAAATTCTTTCCTTTAAATTTAGGGTGAGGAGGAGGACGTGTTGTGGTAGTCTCCACCCGATATTTGTCTTTGTCTTATGTTGATATCTTGAGATTGATTTATCTATGATTAGCTTGATCTTAAAGTTCTTTCCATGTATGGGCTCTTTTCACACCCTCGCTGGACTTATTTATGCACGGAGATTGTGTCGGCAAAACTGTGGTAGCATGAAAAAAGATATTCCTCTGGACACCTTAGAGAAGGATTTTTGAATCTTTCGATGAAATCCTTCACTGATGGCTTTCTTTAGTTGTTCTTCAATAAAAGTGGTCATGGATATTTTGGTATTATTGTCGTAGAAATGAACACAAAATCAAGCTTTCAGGTCTACCCACGATTTAATGGACCTGACTGGAAAAGTTCAGAACTGGTCGAAGGCAATGCCTTTCAAAGACCCAACGAATAATCGGATC